>HG738137.1:0-423762 GCA_000499405.2 Onchocerca volvulus
AAGATAGCTTGGAAATTCCTCGAGTTATAGGCACATATTTTGTTCTCGAGAATTATCGCAATAGTAATCAAGTTATTGTTGAATGCACGACAAACATATAGGAATGAAGCGAGACACATTCGCCGGTTTAATTACCCAAGTTTGAGGTAATTGAATGTTTCGGCCCAGAGTTTCGGCTGCTATTAGCGGGACAACAAATGTCCGAAAGACTAAACGGTACAAGGATGAGAGTTTTCGACATTGATGGAAATTTTATATATTATCCTTTCATATTCGATTATATCTATGAGATCATATCTATGACTTTATCACATTGAAAGCGCAATATCTCGTCCGATGTAATAATGGAATTCAATATGCGTAAATCGTTTGTTTTCAGACTTTTGTTTGAATTATTTTAGATATTGTTTTAAACTAAAGCACAAGTATGGCACATTATCACAAAAATTAAATAAAAAAAAAGAAAAGAAAAGGCGAAACATTTGTGATTACAAATTCCACATCTAATTTAATTTCGTTGAAACTCCGTTTTAAATTGTTTCACATCAATATTTCTTGATAGAAAATGAGTATATTTTTTTTTTTCTGATTTCTAGGACTCATCTACAAATAGTAAGAAACTTTGATCAACTTTAAATGACATTTGGTACTTCATATCTTCACAAGTGATAATGGAAGTGTAATTTGATAAATTCCGGAAATGGCGAGAATTTACTTATGATTTTTCTTTTAGGAGAAAGTTTAATTACTTGAATAATTTTGACCAATCCTTAAATGATATTGGACATTTCGATATTTTAAACTTTTATAACAGTAGTCGAATAATAATTTGAATCAGTTTGTTACTTCTTTCTATCATCACTCGAAGTTAGCGAACAATTAATTTTTGCGTGTTAATTTTGAATGATGCCAAGAATTACCTATAATTTTTCCGTTTTTCTTTTTTTTTCAATTTATGTTCTTTTTTTTTTTTTATAGAAAAAGTTTGATTGCTATTAGACCCGTAAGAAAGAAAGATCCAATAAGTTTTTTAAGTATTATTTCATAATTGTAAATTGTTTCAATTACTTGAATAATGACAAATCGACTAATTTCATGTTTCATTGTTCATTTCGTCATTTTCTTCTCATATTACTTAACCGAAAAGTATTTAGTTGAAGAACTATTAGTCAGAAAATTAAAATTGTAAGAATTAAGCAAGCAATCATTTTATTATTAATTGTTGTTTTTAACTTATTTAATTTTACATGATTTTATGAAGCTTACTCATGACTGATCAAGATTTTAAATTTGAAAATTTTCGTTTTCTATCACTATCAAAGTTTAATTATCATTGAGCCAAGTAAATTTTTTTTTTTGTCGCACTTACACATAAACAAATTCAACTTCGATAGCATCCGCAGCAAATGAGAAATGAGAAAAAATTAACTTTCATTTGTACGAATTCTGCCGTCTTCTCTTGTGTTCATTAATTAATGGAAAGAAAAAATAAAAGTGAGTCCAAGTTCAAATTTTTATGCTCAGTGTTCAGTTTTGGTTAAATATTGATTTTTTATTCTAATATTCATTTAATCCATTAGCGAAATTTGGACGATTTGTTTAGGCGCAGTTTGTCCAACATAAATGGTACCATCATCCGAAATTGCTAAGCAATGCGCATTTTCGATTCCCTAAAGAAAAAAAAAGAATTTCCCAAGTTTTTCTTTTTTTTTTTTGCTTTAATTCTGCAAATGCAAAATTACTCAGTTTTTTACGTAAATTTCAGAAAATCATTTCAAAAATTACTTTTATGAAAGTATTCGCTTTTCCATTATTCATATCCAACACAAATAGTTGTGGTTCGATACCTTCACCATCTGATCCAGTAATACCCACCAGATAGTGCTCTGCAATATGGAATAATGCATTAAATTTAAAAAATTTCAGTCATATTGATTTTCTATTTTATGATAATATAATAATATATTACATCATGATTTACGACACTTAATATATAACATTAATTATATAATACACAAGTATAATATTAAATTGTATTAAACAATTAACAATAATTGTCATTCAGAAATAAATAATGTATGATCTTTGAATCATACATTTATTCCGTTTTCGATTTTTCCGATCTATTATTTTGTAGCATTATTATCGACTACGATTATCGGAATTGCGAAATTTCCGTTTTAAAAATTTCCGGAATTTTTCCCAGTCTTATAAATAGATTATTTTCTAAAAAAAAAAAAAAAAAAAAAAAAAAAAAAAAAAAAAAAAATTTTTTTTTTGGAATTTTTTTTTTTTTAAAAAAAATTTTTTTTAAAAAAAAAAAAAAAAAAAAAAAAGTAAAAGAAAAGAAAGCAAATCTCTTACTTTTTTCACGAATTGCATAAACTCGACCAACACTTTCCGCTTTCGTGATCAATATTCCAGTTGGTAAAGCTCGTTGATCGTCGGAGATGCCAGCACTAAAACACTGAATCCGTTCATTTTCACGATCCGCTACACAAATCAAATTCAAATCCTCAATAAGGGCTATCGAATGAGGTATCGAGAATTGATTACCGACTGTTCCACTTAGACCTGAAATAATTGGTGAAAATTATCAAAAAATATAATTTAGACCAAGAATTGTTTTATTTTCTACTTTTTTTTCCTTCCATTCTACTTCTGGCTATTCATTTTACTTGGATTTCAAACGCATAAAAAGTAAAATAATGACAAAAATTATTTGAAATTTAACAAATCTAATATTCACTATAAAAATCTAATATTCACTATTTTTTTTTCACTAGTACCTTGTAATTAGATATATTTTTTAGATATTTTATCAAATTAGATATTCTATTAAATTAACTATATTGTCTAATATTATTTATTGACATTTTATATAAGTATCTTTCTCTAACAGCATTTATTTAATTGAATTGAAAAACTGATTTCATGAGATTTTTTGAGAAAATGAAGAAAATGAATGATAATGAAAAAAAAAAACGAAAGAATTTAAATGAAAGTCCTCTTCAGTTGAAAGGCTTTTCAATCGTAAAGACTAATTTTTCCGGATAAAAAATGAATGATGCCAGCATTCCATTTCTCATTTTTCCAAAAATTTTTTCCATTTTTTTGCAAAACTTCTTATCATTCTTATTCAAAAAATTTTGACAGCTTTGGTATTAAAATTAAAGGTGATAATAAACGATGCACTGAATCCTGATATTTAATTTTCCAATTTCATTTTCATTTATCATGCCTAAATGAAGCATAATATATTTTTTGAAAATGTTACGATAGTCACATCTTCAAAGAAAAAACGATTTTAAAAATGATGTAATTAATACAGAAATAGTAATTTTTATTTCGCTTAGTAAAATTTCAACAAGTTGCTGTTACAAGTAAAATGAGTTATTTTGATAATCGTTAACTAAAATATAGTATAATTGAATTCTATTTAATATTTTGTTGTTTTAGGACAAATTTTTGTTTATCCAATAACAAATAAGATATTTGTTGATAATAAATATCAGAAATATTACAGCTTATTTAAATTGAAAAAATTCGGTTACAAAGGGAATAAATCTTATATTTAGAATATTTTCGTAATTTTTGATATTAAAATTGATAGGATCAAGTGAGATATTATGTAATTTCCATAAGAAATAATATTGATTCTATTATGATTTATTAACCTGAAAATTTTAAAAATAAATATTTTTGAAATTCTCATTTCTCACTATGATTTTCGATGATCAATTCATTCAAGATAAATTTATCTTTCGTTGATTATATAATATAGATCGAATATAATTTATATAACTCCCTAAAAACTAGATTTAGGGAAGAAATATAATGAAATAAAAATGCTTAATTAATTCCACTAATTTGGGTGTCTATTTAATTGAATTCAGATTAATAAAACTCAAAATTAAGAAACAAACCATTCGAATGACCGAATTCTGCTAGCAATTTGCCATTTTTATCAAATTTCATGATTCTCTTGTTACAATAACCATCAGCCACGAAGAATTGTCCATTTTGGGCAACTGCCACATCAGTTGGTTTACAAAAATGCTTCTTATCAGAGCCTGGTTTCAGACGTTCACCCAATTTCATCAACAGTTTGAAATGCTTGTCATATTTAAATACCTTAAATAATCTTTCAATATCAGCCAAAATTTGATGAAAAGTTAAGTTGAATGTCAATTGTTCTCTTGTAAAATTTGTATTAAAACTTTCTCGCCAACACATTTATTAAATTAATTGCTAAATCAATATAGAAAATTACATGATATCAAACTGAAAAGGATAAATTAATCTCTCAAAAAAATCAATTGAAAAAATTGTATGTATGAAATATGACGATTTAAATTAAGCATACCTGATGTAATCCAACATCCGTCACCCAAATATTGTCATCATGATCCACGGTTAGTCCATGTGGCATATAAAAGATACCTTGGCCAAATTCTTTCACAACTAGGCCAGAATATGGATTGATCATATAAAGAGTTGCATTCTTTATTGGGCCCAAACTTGCATTGAACACATTGTTTTTATCAAATGACCTGAAATTTTTTGTTTTTTCATGAAAAATAAAATATTCAGACATATTATGAGTTCACAAAAAAATTGAAAATTTACAATTTCACGAATTATCTCTCCCCAGTCTATATTCAATAATTAAAATGAATTTATTAATCACTAGAATTTTTAATTTTGCAGTTTTAATTATAACATATAATCTTACGTTACGCCGCTTAAGATAAAAATCAACATAAATGATCATTATCAGAAATGCTGATCATTATTGTCCGAACTATTTAGTCCTCATCCTAAATATCATCATTTATCATCATTACTCATGATTATTGCTAATTATCATCGACATGTAATTACAATGCTATTCATTTCTTTACAATGTTTAGTAACAAAACTGTAATTTGAAAAGTTTGCATAATTTCAAATGGCTAAAATTTCTAATCTGCGCTGCACTATTATTAATATTATCATGATCATGTTAACTTTATTATGTATCAAAAGTGATAGCAATACAATATGGATAGCAAAAATACGGAAATTTTTTAGAAAAAAAGAAATGGAAGGATTTCTTATTACATAAATTGATCTAATTTTAATGTATCATTTGAATTATATCTGTTAGATAATTCATGCATAATAATTTTTCCCGTGTTAATCCATCTTTTCCCACAGAATAAACATAATAAAGAGATTAATATACTTAAGGAATGAACATAAGATATTATCAGTATTTAATTTCCAGTCGGTTTAGTTAACCAGTTTATTCAATGCTTATTTGTAATAATTACGAAATGTAAATTCTATTTTTAATGATTTAAACTGCTCTTTACAAGCACCATATAAATTTCATTAGCTATTATTTGTACTCTGATAATTCATGCTATCTAATTATTTTTTCTTCGAACAATAAATCCTTCATGGATTTTACGAAGCAAAAATTTATAAAATTTAGATAAGAAATAATCTATTAGAAATTTTCGCGCAATTTTTTTAATGAGTAGGAAAAATTTCCGAAATTTTTGAAATTTGAATTTTTTCCAGATTAACTGAAAAGTTTTATTACTTTGCCATACCATTTATTCCATACTCGATCAGCTCTATGAAATGCTAGGAGATGTCCTTGCGAATTAATTCCAAGACCTGTTACTTGTCCAATTGGCTTTGATACTGGTAAAATATATGCCTAAATTTTTAAAAGTTAACCAGATATTTCAAGGAACTAATAAACAGAATCTATCCCAAAATTCTATACCGTAAACACGAAAAAAAAACTAAAATATTCAAGAGGTAATAAAATATATTCAGTCAATGATTGTCAAGATTCAAATATTTATGGGAAAATGAAAAAAGTTAAATTATTTCAATCGAAAAAAAAAAACGAAATCAATAAAAAGCTAACATTTAATTTAAAATTAAATTGATTGTAAGACAGCAATTGCTAATTAATTGAAAGGAAAAAGATCAAGATTGATATACCAAAAGATAAGTGATGTGAGCAAAAAGGTTTTCTGGGGTAATGAATTCGGAAAAGTTAAAAAAATTGATGGAAAAAGAGAGAAAAAGAAGAAATTTAATCTATTATTAATTGTTAATCAAAACCTTATCAATCGTATCATCCAAATCTTGATAGTACTGAAATGGGGCGATATTTCGATTAATATTATTATCAGCAATACCGTCTTCGTCATCACCATTAACATCATCATTAGCTCTCCAATTTTGGCCATAAATATTCTGATAATTATAATCAAAATCTGGATCTTGAATAGTTAGACCAATGGTTAATATCATGGCGATCAATGACAACAAATAACTGTTGTATAAATGATTAATTCGCATCGTCATCGTTTTTCGAATCACAACAGCATATCACAGGAAATAATTTTTATGATTTCCGAAAAAAAAGCGAAAGAGTTAGTTGTTAGCCTTCAGAAATGGCTAGGGTCGAAGAGCAGTAATATGGGCGGGATGAGCCAGAAGATTGGTTAGGAGAAATCGATTTGTTTGACACACGACAGAATGTTATCTCTTGACGTCATCAAATTTTTATATATTCTCTTTTTTATTTATTTATTTTTTTTATCCTGAAGGACAGAGGAATAAATAAGAATTTCAATTATTGCTACTCAATTTCTTGCAAGTTTAGAAATCTAATTTTACGATAAGAAGGAAACTTAGTACCATTATTATAGATAGAAATGCTTAAATAAAAAAAAAGAAAAAAAAATTGATTAAATTAGACAAAATGTTTCATTAACTTTTTCCATATCGATTATTAACATCGAAAATTTGAGAATGAATTTTCTCGACATCATTT
Source organism: Onchocerca volvulus (assembly GCA_000499405.2). Lineage (NCBI taxonomy): Eukaryota > Metazoa > Nematoda > Chromadorea > Rhabditida > Onchocercidae > Onchocerca > Onchocerca volvulus. The sequence goes on from HG738137.1 coordinate 6,845, forward strand.
CACTCATACTCAAATTTTAAAAAAATTTGATTACGGAAAGATTATCAATTTCAAGTTGTTTACAACTGCTCGCGTTTTATATCGATGAATGCAATTCATTGATATTTTCAAACCTTAATATCAAGAAATAAGGGCTCAGAACCAAAAATAAGTGATAGTTAAGTTAATAGCAACGATATGATAACCAATTAGCAATTAATCGAATTAATCGTGGAGGATAGTAGTATTACGGTGGTTTACAAATATCTCAACATATGAAAGTAAAACTATATATGAACTACTTTTTATGCAAATTACTGAAAAAATTATAAAATCATTGGGAACAACTGAAATTAAAGCAAACGTTAAAAAACATTTTTTATTTTTTTGTTTTTGAACTAAGTTATATCTCATTATATTAAAATTCTAGACTGATTTTTAAAGAATCGAAATTATATGCTTTACGCTTAATTAATAATTAATAGTAGCAAGATAGACAATTCTTCAGTTCTGTTTGGATTATGATCCAAGCAATAAAATTCTGACATGATTTATTGAGAAACTGATAGGCGGAAAATGGGTAATGTTGATAATAACAGTTGATTTCTTCTTCTTTTGTATTTCGTTAGTCTTTATTTCTTTTTATTTCTTATTATCTAACTTTTTATTTACAATCCATTTGAGAAAAATCTTTCATTGGATCTTAAATTTTGAATCAAATTCTAGTTTCATCAATTTTCTATCAACTCAGTCCAAGTTATTCAAGATGACGTGAATTATGCGAGTAGTATTTTTAAAATTTTATCAAATTTATTTTTTTTTAGTACAAAAACGAAATGCAAAAGTGATATCACTAAGGCGCTGAATGATGAAATATATTAGATTGACAAGCGATAAATCATTTTAAGAAATTTAAATTAGTGCAAATTTTTGATGCCATCATACTAGAGCAAAAAAACGAAACATTCTTTTTTTCTTAATTTCAGCGGACGAAACTTTAATATAGAGTAAATTTTAAAGTCCCTTTAATTGATCAAATTAATTGATATTTGTCACTTTTTTTTTTTTTTTTTAAGATGCAATAGAAAATTCTTTTTCAAAAATATAATTAGTAATTGCAATCACATATTTTGGGTCCGAAATTCCAATATTTATCAAGATACCAAACAAACCCAGTAAGGAAACCATAATAATAAATACATATCTGACAAAGTTAAAGCCTCGTATATAAAAGCAGATTCTGATTCACATATTTTCAAAGTCATCAAAATTTCTGAGCATATTATAGATTCATATATAAAAAACTTATTATTTCGCATGCTCATCAAAGGCTTGAGAAAAGTTCCAATTGGGTAATTGAAAATCAATGAGCTATTTTCTGTAATGTTTGTACGATAGATCAGATATTTTTAGAGCGGGATTTATGAACTTCATTGTAATTCATTCTCGATATATGTTGAATTTGTAGCAGAATTATTTTCCATAACTACGCCATTATTACTTCTTTTATTTCCCCACAGCATCTGATATTTTCAATTAAATTGTCAGTTATTATTATTACTTTAATATTATTATTATTACTACTACTTTAATATTACCTTTATTATTATTATTACTTTAATATTATTATTATTATTATTATTATTATTATTATTATTATTATTATTATTATTATTATTATTATTATTAATTATTAATTATTAATTATTAATTATTAATTATTAATTATTAATTATTAATTATTATTGTTTATTATTATTATCCGCCTGCCGTGTAGCCCCGAACTTCTGCTGTAAACAGAACTGACTGTGCCCCAAAATCCGTACCTTTTATACCCTCTTGGACTCCTCCTTCTTTCCTGATCTATGATTCGTCGCCTCATGATTGGTCGACCTCGCTTGGTTCAGCTAGTGATTGAAGCATTTTGGCGGGGAACATGCTTGCCCTTTTGTTTATTGTTTTGACGGTAAACATGTTTAGCGACTTGTTGGTCCAATTGAAACTACGCGCTTTTTGAATTTTACCATTCCTTGTATATGTTAATTATAATTTCCAGGTTTTTCCGACATGGCGACTATTTTATATTATTTTTGAAATATATTAATATTATTCCATATCGGATTATTTAAGCATTTGAAATTCTATTTCCTAGCATTAAAGAGTATACGGTTATATTAAATATGAAACTAAATAATAATTATAGCAAATATATGCAATTTTTTGATCAAGTTAGACAAATATTAAATTAAATTATTGAATTAAATCACTTTCATTGATCATTATTCCATGTAAAACTTACTGTTTATTGCAATTTTCTAAATTTATGTATCTTTTATCTTTTCTTTCAATTCTTCCTTCTTACATGGCAAAAAACCAATAAAAACTATCACTACATTCCCACGTTTACAATATTTTAATTGCCAATTGTAACAGACTGAAATGCATTGGGTTAAGAGATTAATTTTAACGGGACATTGAAAGGGCCATGAGCTGTTTGTAAAATAGAGTTACTTTTTGTATGAATGACTAGTCATCATTCTGGTTCTTGTTTTTTTCTTGTAAATGTCTTGTTTAATTACTTTTTTCCACGATGGCCTGGTTATTACATCGCGATGTTTTAGGATTAGAATCAAAAAGCTATCAGAGATAATTAATTGTTCGACTGAACAGGAATAGCATCCAAAACTGTCACCTAATAGCACCAGGAATTAATTTCAACACATGATCAGATAATATCTTAAGAAATTCAGTTGATATAATGGACTATCGATTCGTTAACAATTTGGAAAGTTTAAATTGCCTTTCATTTTTTCTTTGTTTCCAATACGGTATACTTATTTGATTGAGCCATTTATAATAGTGTTCCTTCTTTTTATCCTTCTTTCATTATTTATGAGGAAAATGATCTATTAATTTAGAACAGATAAATTTAAGCACAAGCTCCATTGTAGCAATTATGTTAAAAGTATTTGAATTGCATTGCTCAGATATTCGAGTAACAGTATTTGCATATCTCAAATACTTGTATTATTTGTATATTACGAATTATCTTTATACTTCAAAATTATTGCAATTTAGTTTTTTCTTTAAAGGTAACAAACATTTAAGCTTAATCAGGAAAATTGTGGACATATATTTTTTAACTTATCTTATTCATTATGTTTAATTTCCAATTGAATAATTTATTAATTCTGGTCATCGACAAGGAAAGATGAATAAATGACTTGTATAACTAAAAACATCAAGTCATAAACTGTGGATTTTGGTAGATTAATTTAAATAATGTCTCTGATCGATCGGTAGTGCTTTTGTGAAGTATTGTGTTGTTTAAGATTTTAGTTCACTCAGTAACTGATTTTTTATTTGTTCGGTAATGTTATTAATTGCTTATTCACTTATTTGTCATTTATCTACCGATATGATTAAATCCCGATTTAACGATTTATTAATTTTGATACTCAACAAGAGAAAAATAAAGTGAGTTAAAAGTAAATATAAAGTAAACAAGAACTTTTAGGAGAACTAATAGTTCACTTCAAATTTCGGTTTTTTTATTAATGGTGTCTGATATTATCTATGAATTGTTTTAAGCCAAAGCAAATAATTTTTAGTGAACAGTGTCACTTATTCTATTTTCAGTTATTTATTCACCAGTCAGTTCTGTAGATTACTTATTTTGTTTTTCATTTGCATTATTCCTTTTAACTGTAGCAATCTCTATTTACCCTTCTTTTTTGATTTATTAATTTTCATTTCTCTTGATTTTGACTTTTTTTATTCAGTAAAATGCTCGCTCGTATATTGGGTACTTAAACTTTATTTCTTTTTTTTATTATTTTTTTTGAACAATTATAATCATCCTCATTTCTTCTTCTCTTATTTCTCAATTATCTGATACTAATATGTTTCAATGATATATCATAGAAGAGCAGTATAATAAAACCAGTACTGTAGATATAATTGTCAGTAATTTTCTCTGCAATAAATCTTTTCATTTCTTAAGAAAGAAATTAAAATTGTGAGAAACATTATGTTACTCTCGAAAAATATCATTATAGGATTTCTTTTTTTTTAAACTTTAATTACCAGAATAGAAATTTATATTGCAATTACTGAATTTTTTTCTGATATTTGAAAGAGGAAAAAGATTTGCCATTAAAATCTGAAATAAGAGAAGAAATCGCAACGAAACTGTCTGGATTTAGACATAAAAGTTTGGAATCACACAGAACTTTTGCTGTAATTGAACTGTAATAGATATTTCCTGTTTTCACATCGATTTTGAAGTTAAATTGTACTATTTGTGTACGCTAAGTTAAATTTTTATTAAAAAAGAAATAAAAAATTAAACTGTTATATTTCTAGGAAAGTTCGGCATCATTTCTCAACATACCAGCAGTGACATAGCAATCGAGTCCAAAAAAATATTTTTTGCTTGGGGTATCCAGAAATGGCTGCTGGACGATTACCGGCTTGTGTTATTGACAATGGAACGGGGTTAGCAGTTATTCATTGTTCTATTATTTTTTAATTTTTAATTTTAGATTTTTATTTAAACTTAGTTAACTAAGTTTAAACTCATTCGTTTTCTCACTGTCATCTTGTATTAAAATTTCTTCATTTCGGTAAAAAAAAATTTATAAGTTCCTATCATTTTTAGTATTAGATATTAATTTCAATTAAAAATTTGCGATTACATATGTCGGAGTTAAATTTTTATTTAGTTGGTAACTATACATACTGCTTAGTGGTATTTTGATAAAATATGAGAATTTTAGGCAATCACGATGTTAAAAATTCTTTTTATTAAAATGAAATAAAATCTAAATTAATAAAGATCAATTGATATAAGTAGCATCTTATAATTAATGGCAATTTCAGGTATACAAAACTTGGTTATGCGGGAAATTCCGAACCACAGTTTATTATTCCTTCAGGCTAGCATTTTTATTTTTCTGCATATTGTTACTAAAACTAGAACAGTATTTTGTATTTTATACCTGTAGCCAATTTTGGTTTATCATCTTAGACATATAATTCCCTCGCTTTATAGCAATAGCAATACGAGAGAAAATGGGTTCTCAGTCATCAGCATTGCGATGGAATGCAAATACAAGTTCACGGATTGAAGATCTTGACTTCTACATTGGTGATGAAGCGCTTTCACCGAATGCTGCCAATTATGCTGTTAAAGTATAAGTTTATTGAAGTTAATTGTTAAAGCATATTTTTTTAAAGTAAATAGTAGCTTAATTCGAAAATGCAAATCTTTTATACAAAATGCATCCTTTTTTCCAAACTTTAAAAGAAATTTGATGTGCTTTATTCATTAAAATAGTTATTTATTTTCATCTTTGTTTAGTATCCAATCCGTCATGGAATTGTGGAAGATTGGGATTTAATGGAACGATTTTGGGAACAGTGCATTTTCAAGTATCTGCGGGCTGAACCAGAAGATCACTATTTTCTATTGGTTTGTGCCAGCTTCATTTTGTCTGTTTGTTTTACGTTTTCGATTCAAGTGTTACTTTTATTTTTCAAATAACTCTTTAACTTAAAATTAAAAAATTGAAATAATCGGTTTAAGATTGAAAATTTTTTTTTTTGGAAGTTTGGATAATTTTAATGAAATGATTCCAAATTTGAATTTTCTGTTGATTTCATTTAACTTCATTCTTTTTCTTTTTATTTTCTGTTAAATCGGTATCCACTCTTTCATCAAGATTTGAAACAATAATTACTAGTGAATGATTTTTGCAAAATTCAGAAACTTCCATCTTTGATTTTAACTGTTTTTAGACTGAGCCACCTTTAAATACACCAGAAAATCGTGAATATACAGCTGAAATTATGTTTGAATCATTTAATGTACCTGGTTTATATATTGCTGTACAGGCTGTGTTGGCTCTTGCAGCTTCCTGGCAAAGTCGAGATTTACTTCATCGTTCATTGACAGGATTAGTAAGCTATATTCTTTTTTCTTAAATAGAATTGTTTGAAAACTTTTACTTTATATGAAAGCCTCATCTCGAAATAACAGTATTCTTTGCATATCTATTGCTGAATCAAGGAGGAAAAAAATACTGAAATAAGGTTGCCACAGAAATGTATTAAGAAAGATACCACTTACAGTGTGTTCTGCTTATATTGAATTTATTAACAAAAAGATTAATCGACACATAAATGGTATCGTAAATAGTATATTAGTTTAAAAATCATTATTTCACCTTCGCCTAATTTTGGTCCACTCTTACCTTGTGTATTGGAAATTGTATCTTTTAGAAGTTATATTTTCAGCAAAAACTAAATGAAGAGGTTTAATTTCTGCTATAATTCAATTGAGGTAATTGAATTATAGCAGAAATTAAACCTTCGTTGTGATCGTTTTGTTTTCTATATTGATGAACTTTAACTTTCGTTGTAATCAGATTTTGCGGATATTCCAGGTTGTTGACAGCGGTGACGGTGTAACACATTGTATTCCTGTTGCGGAAGGTTATGTAATCGGTTCATGTATCAAGCATATACCTATTGCTGGACGAGATATTACTTATTTCATACAGCAATTACTTCGAGAACGCGAAAATTCAGTGCCATCGGATCAGAGTTATGAAGTTGCAAAATCAATAAAAGTGAGTTTTATGTTTTAAGATTCAACTGAGATATATTTGCTAACCTATCGTTTTATCCTTATTTTTGGTGATAGCAAACATGATATAGATAGATCTTTCACTTTGTTTGATTACATCTGACAGAATAACTGATACATATTACAAATACCATCAGCAAACGGTCTTGTCTTTGTGATGAATGACTCTGCGAAAAAGTGGGACCTCCTCTGCTAAGTCATTAATCAGTTGTTGAATAAATGAACTGTATTTTTAGGAAAAATATTGTTATGTTTGTCCGGACATTTTACGTGAGTTTATGAAATATGATACGGATGGAGCAAAATGGTTCAAAACATACGATGGAATAAATAGTGTCACCAAAAAACCATTTACAGTGGATGTAGGATATGAGCGATTTCTTGGTCCAGAAATTTTTTTCCATCCGGAAGTAGGGTTTACCTTTTTTTAGATGATATCGATATTTTTTCTTGAAATACTTGAAGAATTTTATTTAGCTTTGTTAATTATTGTATTTTCAAGATTTTATTTCTGTATTTCTTTTTTTTGAAAGGGTTTAATCTCCAAGTTTAATTCAATATTTACACCATCAGCGCTATGAGCTATTTCGTTGCTAGAGTTACTGTACCAATTTATCCAACTTTTGCATTAAATTAGTGAGAGCTTAATCTTTCCAGTTACTTGATTGCCATTGACTAGTGCTCTTGCTGCTCAAAAAAAGAAGTCTTATTATCTTGAGCAATCGGAAATATCTTTTTTGTAATTGCTATACTCTTACTGGCTACTTTGCAGACTGCTACTCTGACAATTCGGTAATCCAATCTTTTTTTTTTATTGTATTATGAATACATTTCTTGAAGTCCCCTGATTTATTTCAGTTTGCCAATCCAGATTTCACAGTACCAATCTCTGAAACTGTGGATACTGTAATTCAGCAATGTCCAATTGATGTACGTCGTGGTCTCTATGAGAATATCGTTCTTTCTGGCGGTTCGACAATGTTCAAAGATTTCGCTCGCCGTATGCAACGTGATATCAAACGAATTTCTAATGCTCGCTTAGCATTAAGTGAAGAATTATCAGGTGGACGGCTAAAGGTAATTTAAATAACTTTTGTCAATTGATATTTCCTTAGACATCGCAAATAGCCATGTTGAATTTGTGGGTTAGATGGAACTGATAATTTTTCCATTATTTTTGATTTGGGTTTGTTTTGTCCACATTCCCTAATTTTTTTGTTGATTTATTGAGCGAATTTATATTGTTTATGATATGAGTCTTCTATTTTTTCTATGTAATTTTTCCTGCGACCAAAAATCTATTTTTTTCAGCCTAAACCAATCGATGTACAAGTTGTATCTCACAAAATGCAGCGATATGCGGTATGGTTTGGTGGTAGTACTCTTGCAGACACGGTACGTATGCATTTTTATCACAAAATTCATTATTGTATTCACATTTCAAATGAAATGAAAATGAAAAAAACGAAAAAAAATGAGGAGGCTGTTGTCTTCGAAACGATGAGAGTCTGTCTTAATGGAGCGTTTATCCAGTTATCAGATGAAAGAAATCGTTATAATATCAAAATCTTGCTAACTGGAATGCGATTTTTATGAAAAAGATCGAAGAAAAGAAAATAGGAAGAAATCAAAAGGATCAGCAAGTTTTTTTTCAGTGCGCAGCTTTTCCTGATGTTGCTAGAAATTATAACTAAACATCTTTTATTACTAACACGCTAGGCCAGCGGCAGATTTATTTCTTGTGAGCTAATCTTATTTCCAACTATAAATTTTTAAGTTAGATAGGTTTCATTCAAAAAGTTAGGGATTATTTTTTCACTGTAAGAGAGAAAATTTATATTAAATATTAATTTTGCATACATTTTATTATGTCTCGGATGATTCTATGGAAAAATTACAAAAATTACAAGATGGTTTCAGAAAGAGAATCTTAAGACTTTTACTGAACTTGTTATAAAGTTTCTTAAATTTTAAGCCTGAATTCTATGAAGTGGCACATACGAAGGCGGAGTACATGGAGAAAGGACCGAGCATTTGTCGTCACAATCCGGTATTCGGCGCACTTACTTAATTTTCGATATGAAATTAGAACTAGTCGCGCAATCTTCACTGTGCTCACTTATTCATTTTTTCCTTTTTTTTTTATTCAAAATGTTGGTACAAAATGTTATAGTTATCAAGTTTTATTCGTTCAGTTTTAAGAATGAAAAGGAAATAATCTAAAGTAATTTATGTGAATGAGATCTCTGTCTGCTTGAATTGGATACTGTTGTAGAATTTTTGTTAAAATCATTTGTTAAAACCATTGAAGGAAAACATATTTGAAATCTGCAAAAAGGTTGGGATCGAAGACAAAAAATGTTGTATGTGTATTTTGAATTTTCTCACGAAATCTTTCTTAACATTATAGTTAATCAAATATATGCTTTTTATATTCGCTCTCCTCGCATATCGATGTGATTGCATGATTTGTCCGGGTTGATTATTATTTTGTCACACTTACCCGATCCGATTATTATCATTTTTTTTACTATTGGCACTTTTATTATATTTGTTAAGAATTGCTTTGAACCATGATATGTCGAAATATTTTGAATTAAATTCATATTTTTATGTGCGTTTTTTTCATACTTCATTTCTTTCAGTATCTTGGTTTTTAATATTTTGGTACTGTAATTTGTTTGAGCATTTCCATGACTTTATGTGTTCGAAGATTTCATTTCTTAAATTTTTTCTTCAATTTCATGTGAATGGAAATGCATATGTGTGTAGCATATTCATCATATTGGTAGTATGTTCGGGTCAATTCGCTTATAAGCTTTTTCTATCTGAACTGTTAGAGAAGTTCAGTTTTTTAGCATTTTTATTCTTCCAAAATGAAACTAAAATTCAAGAGTCTTTTCAGATTTTGTTTTTGGAATGCGATACTTTTTTTTTCTATAATTTTTTTTCTCCGCAATTTCTTCTTCCCTATTTTCATACAGAGCAACAGCCATTCCGTCATCATTTTTATTATGATCATTATTATTAGTTCGTTAATTTTTTACGCTTCAGTTAGAAAAATTTTGAAATTTTTATTTTTTCAGCGCATTAATCTTTGTCTTTGTTAGAAAAGTAACTTAATTTATTATTTTTTTGAGCTTAAAATCTTCTCAAATATATATTATCTTCTTTTTTTATTCATCAATAATTTTAAGCAATATCATCAGGCAGCTGCAAGAAACTGCTTTATGGCTTGCAACCCAGGCTTTAGCAAAAGTTTGATTTTTTGACAAATCCGGTACATAATTATATGTCATTAATTAAGTGACACACAATATAGAATATCTGGATAGGTCCTGATGTTTTAGTGATTAATTACTAGATTTCAGTATGCGATGAGACGTATTGTGCTACAAGTTATACGATGACAGTGTATCAGATATTTATCTTTAAATTTTTAAGTTTAATTTCAATTTATTTTGCTGAAATATTGTCAGTAGGTTAGACGAAAAGGTTTAACGGCTAACATCGTAAATATTTTTTTAGATTAAAAGAAACAATCTGATATATCACGATGCATTACTCCATTTCCGAGTAATTGAACTGAGCATTAAATATTCGGATAATTCTAAATTCTTACTGGCCGTTAAACCGATTACACAATTTTAGCAGCGGGTTAGATTAATTGATTACAATATGTTTCACGTGTTAAAAATGGATTCGGAATTTTTCGATCAAAAAATTTCCTTTTGCTATTTCTTTTTCTAACTATATTTTAAAATGTTTTTTTTTTTTTTTTTTTTTGTCTCAAATTTCGAATCGAATTGTGTAAATGATGGCTCAAAATTTTGTGCTCTTTTGTACGTTGCAAAGCGTTTTTTTTTTTCTACATTTTTGTTTATGTTTGAAATTATTGCAATAAATGTTATTTTAAAAAATTTTTCATGTGCGTTTTTTCTGGAACTTCCTTCTATATTTCAAGCCCACTTTTGAATTTAATATATAGAATTAAAGTTTTGGCTTGGATTTTTCAATTAATTTAATTTGACCGATTTAAATCAATTGCGATATATTTTCAGTGATACTATCACCATTCATTCACACAGCATGTACAGAACATTAGAGTTGATTTCAGGAGGTTGAAATCATTGTTCATTTCCAAAGTATGACATTAATATGTCAATTAAAACAACTACTGGGTGCTAAAAGCTTAATATGTTAATTAAAACAATTACGGAGCGCTAAAAGCCTGTTCGGAAAATTATAGTCAAAAAAAAAAAACTTATTGTTTCTTAACTCTTTGACAGTTTTCTGCAAATTTCGACTTTTTGAGGGAATAAGATCGTACTAAACTTTATTTTATTGTGTTTAGGGATTAGTGATAATTGTCATTTCGAAATATTTTCAATTGTTTGATTCCTATGAGTTCTTTTTCTAGATTTATTTAATTTCAATTTTCTCACATAACTTTTATCATAATTTTGAAATTAACTTGTTCATTTTTGCTCCTTAATTAGTCCTTTTAGTTTTAATTTTAATTGCAATCAATTTTTCGAATTCATTTTTCTAATCAGTTTAGATTTATGATTCCTTGAAAAAAAATACTCAGCTGCAATATTTTCATCTTGCCATTATTCTAGAAACTGGACCACAACTCGAATGGATATACAAACGATTTATTACGATAAATCCGAATATGTGGAAACAGCTACAGGTAACAAAGTGAATCGGAAATCACGGTTATTCGGTAGTCAGAATATTGTACTGAACGGAAAGGTAATTTGATAAAGATTATTCGATAAAAATATCTAAAATTTTCATTCTAAGTTAATATAAGAAATAATCGGTTGGTTTAATTTCTTGATATACATCATATTTTGCCATGTGATATTTATATCATTCCATCATTTAATTTAGTTTAATTATAATGTATTAGCAAAATTTGTTGTGATATTAAGCTGATATCGTAATTATTGATAAGTGGTACAAATTGATGAATTGATACCTAATGAAAATTGATATCTAAAAATGAATTGATAACTAATTTATCAGCAAAAAATATTTCTGTTGCAAGTTCAGTGCTATTTTAATTTGTTGATATTTTTACATGCTAGTTGACTGATTCGATTTTATTAATTAAAAAAAAAAAAAAAACAGTTTTTTGCTTAAAATTTACCTTTTTAACTTTTTCACCTTATTGACTTTTTCAGTCAACACTGATGAAAGATTGTATCTTACGTGGTGATATGCACAATATTCGAACTGGTAGATATTGTGTTGTTGGTGAACGTACTATCATTCGACCATCCTATAAGCGTTTCAGTAAAGGATTAACATTCTTTCCTGTACATATTGGTGACCATGTATTTATTGGAAATGTAAGTTTCATTATATCAATATTTCTTTCTTTTAAATGCACACAGGTTTGTGCAAAAATATAAAGTGTCCAATTTATATTACGAAAGTTTGGAATTTTCAGTCATTTTTAATTTATTAACTATTTTTGAGGATTGTATAGTAATGGCTGCAGAAATTGGAGCATTTGTGCATATTGGTCATAATTCTGTGATTGGTCGTAGTGTAATAATTAAAAGTTGTGTACAAGTATTGCCAAATACAGTAGTGCCACATGATGCTGTTATTCCACCTTTTTCCATTGTAGCAGGTAATCCAGGTATGCTTACATTTTCTTATTCTTTATTACTTTGGTGTAATTGTGCTTGATTTTTTAAATTTGACTAATTCGGGAAGAATTTTCCAGTTTATTTATGGAATAATTGAAATCCGAACAATTTCATACAGATATGTATATATTAGAATATTCAAACTTGTTTAAGATTGTTATGCTGTATTATATCTATTTTCAGGTACTGTCATTGGACATTTACCGGAATCAACACAAGAATTGATGACAGAAGCTACACGCAATTTTTATGATAATTTTGTGCCGGACTCAAAAAATCCGTCTATTGTTACATAAAAATCCCTTTGCTTAATGCTTTTTTCTTCCATAAATTTTTCGCGAAGAATGTAAATTTCATCAGAATTCTTATGATTTTTTTATGTTCATCTTAAGATTTTTGTTTTCCTTTTCTGATATGCAGCAATTGGTTTCCTTCTTTCCCTCATCCGCTGAAATTTCGATAATGTTTTGTGCTTGTTTTAAGAATAATTCAATACGATAATATTTATTAAGTAATTATTGCAAACATTAAAAAAAAGCATGCAGATACTTGTTTAAGCGGCAAATTCAATTAATCTATATTCATAATGGAATATCTGTAATGGAATTCTTGCAGACTATTGTTCATTTGGATTCAAAGTTCCTGCAAAACATCATTTAATGTGATATAAATTCCTTTCTATATATGTATTAGTTTTACGCAAGGTTCTTCCAGAATTGAATAACTATTCATGAAATTTATCGGGAAATTATTATACTTAATATTCTTTCATGAAATGTAACTTGAGTAAATAAAATTTCCAGCATTTAATAAATGTGGCAGAACTTGACATGCATAATCTTATATTTCAATTGATCACTTTATCTTAGGAATATTTATGAAATAGGAACTGTTTTTTCTATCATTATCCTAACTATTTTATTGTTCTTATCAATTTTTGGAAATTAAATTGATGTTATTTTATAAATCAATCGATATAGCAAGACTAGAAAATTGGATTCCATATACATATAGGTGAACTAGGATTGATTTACATAAATGATAATTCATGTTAAGAGTATATTATTTTACTAAATATGGAAGCATATATCATAGATATGTGTAAAAGTTGATCATTTATATGAACAGTTCATTGATGCAATAAATGATATCTCAAATTCCATGCCGCATAAATTTCCTTTGTTTTAATCCTCTATTTTTATTTGATGATATAGACAAAATTATTTATATATCATATTTGTATATATTATATACTAGACGGTTTTTTCTTGCCTTTAATAATGAAAATTTCTTGAAACAGAAAATTTTTAAAAATAAAATTCAGCAAAAAGAACAGAAATTTTTCTGAAATTCAGCATAAAAAAATGAAAATTTCTCTTTTATTCTGAATTGTATGAATATTTTAACAATAAACAAGCAAATTGTTGAATTTTTTACATTTCAATAGTAATAGAATTAATTTCATTCCTGTATAATTGAAAAATACAGTGTAATCTTGCCAGTGAAAACAACCCTGACAGAAAAAGTGAAAAAATCGATTTACAAAGTTAAGTGGTAAAGAAAGAAAGTAGCAGATAAAAATTAATCCAAAATTAATAGCAGAAATTAAAATAAGTTTAATAAGGAATAAATTCAAGAAATTTTTTCAATAATTGGAAAAAGTTAAGCTGATTAATTTTAGGATAAAATAGTCCTGAGAATAATAATGATTGGAGACATACTGTAAATGTAATTTTTCTATGTATTACAAAGTGATAAGCTAATTATTGTATCGATGAATATAATTGATTAACCAACAAATATTCAACAACTACTTTGAAGAATTATAAACAAGTAATCTTAAGTTTCTAAGGTTATAATCTTTAAGGTTGCTATATTTCATAAAAAATTATTCGAATTTATTTCAATTATATTGAATAAATTGTAAAAAAAAAAATATATAAATCTATATAAATCCAGCTGTTCATTTCTTTTTAGTTACTATTTTCAATAAAAATGAAGGATGTTAGTTTCTTTTTTTCAAAATTATTATTAGATATTATTATTTTTGAAAAAATTTTTTCTCAAGATAATTGTGAAATAATTGTAAGATAATTTGAAATTATTTAATATTATGTAAAAGTATAAATTAAAATTAGACAAATTAAGTAACTTAATATTTTGCAATTTTCTCTTTTTTCTTTTTTTTTTTTGAGAAATAGCATAATTATGATTATTGATAATAAGTTAATGATTATGATTACTGATAATGAGTTAATTTTGATTACATGTACAATAATAATGAATAACAATTGAAAAATACATACAGTATTTTTTCTTTTTCAAATTTAAATTGAACAAAATACATACAAAAGAAAAATAATCAATAATGATATTATAATGATAGCATTAGAAGCAAAAATAAGAATGAAAATGATGAAATGGAAAAAATAGATAATGGTAATATTCTATTACTATTACCAACAATATCACCATGATTATTGCTATCATTATCATTATTATTAATCCAATTTTGACTAATTATTTTTTGTTGTTGTTGTTGTTGTTGTTGTTGTTGTTGTTGTTGTTGTTGTTGTTGATGATGTTGATGATGTTGATGATGATGATGATGATGATAATCGATATGTTTCACATCCCATTTCCATTGATCTAATCGTGTTTTTGGTGCTGATTGACTATAAGTAATAATTGGACTAGTATTATTTGCTTTTAATCGGATGGAATTTGGTTCAATTTTTAATTCATCATCTTGTTGTTGATGAATTTTTGGCATCATTTTTAAAGATGATCTTCTTTCGGCACTTTTACCATCATTTATATCGATCGTTTGAGATGGTGGAATCATCATGGTACTTGTAGCAATCGAAATAATCGGTCTTATTGGTGATAACGAATTAGTTATCAATTTTGTATCGGGCAATTTTTTATCATCTAATCGAGGAAATTGTAAATGTGGATTTGAGAAATGATCGAAAATAGATTTCATTTCGAGATTAATATCATATACAGAAGTACCATCAATAGATTTCATTTCAGGTGTTATTTCGGTAGTAAGAATTGCATTGTCAGATATTTCACGTGTGACTTCAGTAGTAGTAGGAATTACATCAATAGATACTGTTTTAGGTATTGCTTCAGTGATAAGATCAGTATTGATAGGAGTTGGTTGAGATATTGTTTCAGTGATTAGAATTGAATCAACAGGTACCATTTCAGGTACTACTCCAGCATTTGTTAAAGTTGCCGGTTTAGTTGTCATTTTCATCGATGTTGACAAATCAGTCGATAATACTTCCAAAGATTTGCTATTCTCAAGTTTTGGATAATTTGTCGATTTTGATAGACTGGATGATGTATTTCTGAAAAAATTTAATTTATAAGTAAATTTCCAAGTTTTGAAAATTAAAAAGAATAGATAAATAAATCAAGATTTGAATAATTAGTAAAATAATATTTATTATTTGAACATTATTACTAAATATTTAAAATACAATGAATCTCCTTTGATAATTAGCAGTAGTATCAAAACAAGTTAAAACAGTTTGATGTTAAATTTTTAGAATGGAACTATCTTATCAATTGATCCGAACTAATTTAAGTAATTACTAAAATTCTAAATAATTTGAATGAAATCACCTCATTTTTTCAATTCCATCATATTAAAACATTTTCCCAGCTGATACGAAAATTTTTCAAAAAAGTATTATATTAAAATCAGTTATTCAGATGAGATCATTACAACACAAAATAGATATAATATATCGTAATATTTGCAAAAAACGAATTTAAAGCTTTATTTTGAAAGAAAACAAAATTTATTTAAAAATTTTACACTAGGACATATGTTGAATTATGTTAATTTTTTGAATTTCAATTCAAACAAATAATATTTGTTAAAAATTTCGACATGAAAGAATGTAATAAATTTAATTTAAAAAAAAAAATGGAAAAATAGAAAGACGAAACAATTTATAAAATTATCAATTTTATTCATCATTTAAACCCATATGAAAAATTAATAGAAATTATTTTTGTTAGTCCCCCTTATTTTGTTTCAAAAATTTCTCTACATTTTTCACATTAAATTGATTTTCTATTTATCGAAGAAGTTTTTTCCATTTTCATTTTTCTTATTTCTATCCGAAAAAAACTGTACGAATCTCAGTTATGCATTAGCAATTTTGTGATAGATTTTTACCGATTGTTACACGAATCAACAAAAAATACTTTTTTTCCGTCTACATTTGCTTAAGCATTTTTTCCTTAATTTTTTTTTTTTTCCTTTTTAACTTCTTCACAACAATTCCTCTTCAAATGCTTTTATGTAAATTTCTTCTATCATTCGATGTAACTTGCTTTCTCATCTCAATGATATCAAAAATTCTATTTATAGATCATATATATCGATTTATTTTTTATCAAAAAAATTATTCAGCAAGACGAGTTAAGATTTCACCGAAAAGGATTGATTATAGGCTAAAGAAGAAACGAGAAATAGAAATCATTTGGTTGATTTATCAGTAAATTGTTCAATAATCGATTAAAATGTTGCTAAAAAAAAGTAGGTAAAGGTAAAATGTGAAATATAAGGCAAAAAAAATCATTGAATAATTTTAACGAGAAAATTATGCAAAAAAAAGGCTATGATTTCATAGGAAAATGATAAAGCAAGTTGGAATCATTTGATAAAAGTGATTTAAAAGTTTAGCATATTTTTATACAGATAAATTTAGTTAACATATGTTAATTTGACAACGAAATTACAATTATAATTTTAACTTAATAGAAATAAAAATTTATTTTTGAAAAATGCTCGATATAACAAGCGCCAACTTATCGATTGCTAAATTTCAATCCAAGAAACTTTAATATTGCAAATAATCAAAAATTTGCAAAATTTGTTTTTTTTTTTTTGAAAATTAAAAAAAGCAATCAAATCCCATTTCAATTTTTAATCATTTTGGTAAATTTTATATTTTTCCAAGCATTTTAATTTGTAGTAAAATTGAAAAGTGCTTTTGATGATTTTGAAATTTTTAAAGTTAATCGATGAATCATCATCGTCTGTCTTCTTGATGCAAAAATATATTCTATAAAGCATAAAATATTATTTATTTTATGATTCATATAAGATGAAATGCACTTTTTTTTTTTTCTAGTTTTATTCTACCGTCTAATTTACATTCTATTATACTTTGAAAACTTTCATATTTTGCAAAAAAATTAAAGAAATTTGGCCCTTAAATTGGGATATTTATATGTAAATTATTGTCCTATATTTTATTTAAATAAATGTTACTTTATTGAAATTTAAAATATTTATTTTATGGCTGAAATCAATTCAAATATCGTTTTTTGATTATCAAAATTTTTATATAAATATTAGCTTATCAATATGG
This sequence comes from Onchocerca volvulus, assembly GCA_000499405.2. Classification (NCBI taxonomy): domain Eukaryota; kingdom Metazoa; phylum Nematoda; class Chromadorea; order Rhabditida; family Onchocercidae; genus Onchocerca; species Onchocerca volvulus. The sequence goes on from HG738137.1 coordinate 24,538, forward strand.
AATATTATCAGAAACTTTTATGCAATCAACTTTTCCTCCTATGCTTAAAAATATCTTTGATAAACATATTATAACAAAGAACTATGGTTATAGCTGAAAAAAAAAAAAAAGAATCAATAAATGTCTTATGAATTACTAATTAACGACATGAATCATATGTTAATTTGTTAAATTTGGTATTTTTAATTTTAAATTCTGAAATTACAATAGCAACTTTTTTTTTTTAAATTTTAGAAATCATTAAATTATAATTTATTACTAACATTGGTGCAATAGGATTATCCGGGATTGATATCGCTTGCCAATGAAAACCATCATCACTGAAAAAAAAAAATGTGAAAAACCTTTTTTTTTTTTTAATTGTCAAACAACACAAATTTTTAAAATTTATAAAATGATCACTACGATATTTATTCTTTCATTTCATTTTAATTTTTTTTTCCATCATTGATGACACATTTTAGTGAATAAATTAAAGGAAGAAACGAATTAGAATAAAATCAAGAAATTAATATTGTAATTGAGATTTTTTCAGTATTATATTGATTCCTTCATTTCATTTCAGTTCCCTTTCTTTCTTTCTTTCGATATATTTTAATCAGTGAATGGATGAATGAATGACTGAATCTGATTATTATCAGTTAAATATATGATATATAACTGCTTTATTTGGATATGAATATTAAAAAGCATAAACAAATATGCAACTTATGAGATAAATATATTGCAATTAGCTAATTTGCATATTTCATTTCATTTATATTGCTATAGAAAGTTGATAAAATTTGAATTATTTTGAATACTTTATTCACATTTTCGATAATAAAATAATTTTTTACAAGAATATATCTTCTCTTTTTTTCTATTTTTTCTCGTACACTTTTAATTTTTGAACTTATTTTTAAATTTCCAACCATTAATAAATGCTCAAATTTTCGAATATTATATAGTTTTAATCAAGAATAAAAAGTTATCCTATTTTTTTCCGATTCTCATTTATTATCGATCAATAACTTTTCCCTTTTTGCCTTTTCTTAGTATGAAAAATATTAGTTATAATTATCATGAAACATAGAATAATTTAGATATTTTTTGTTTTATCAGAGCAATCTTGAATGGACAAAAATGATGTCATTGAAGCAAAATTGTAAAATAATTCAAATACTTTCTTTTTCATCAATTTTTATCGTTTTAATTAAATGAAAATTAATCTTTTCTTTGAAATAATGAATATCTTTACTGTCCAAATTATTTTCATTTCATAATGGTTAAATTTCAGAGAAAAAAAAAACTAGCTAAATTTATGAATTATGTCTCCTTTCTCCATTTCCTAAAGAAATATAAATAAAAAAGAAAAGTAAAACTTGCGATTAATCTACGATATAATCTACGATATATATAACTTCAGAAATTCAATATAATTTGTTAAAACAAAGGTAAAAAAAATTTTTTTTTAAATTTTACTTCTTAATTCGAAATTTCATACAAAATTCAGTTTTGTTTATAAGCATTTGTCTTCTATTTTTTATTATTTTCTGATATTAAAGTAAAAAAGTAATAATTAGGTAGGCTAACTCAATCAAATTTTACACTTGTCACAAATTTTGGTTGAAATGATAAAAATATTATTTATTATTATCACTACAAAAACCAATCGTATGATATGCTCAAATAAATCATCTTCCACTTGATGATTGCATAGGATCATGAATAAAAATCCATTAATAGAAAAATTGAAATATTAAAAAAAATGAAGTGAAAATTTGAAAATAATGTATTACAGTAGGTTCAAAATAAAACAAAATGAATGTTTGGATTTTGAAAGTCTTCGAGAAATCGTTATTAATTGATATATAATGATGATACGATATAATATTGAATGATGTAAGTGAAATTAAAATTGAAATATTTAAAATTTTAATAATTACAGGTTGGTAAGTAAAATTTTTGGTTTGTATTTTTTTTTTCTTTTCTGAAATTTTTGCATTCAAGAAGAAACTTGCAACATGAAAATGCAACAAAAGAAGTATAATTTCTCTCGAATCTATACATATCGAGTAATTTATTTAATAATTGAATCGGAAAATTAATTAAATCTCAAAGTTTCAATGAAAATATTATCCTGAATTTGATATATTTCTCATAATTAATAAATCCTAATTTCATTTAGCTTTTTCCAACTTTCAACAAAAATTTCCCAAATATAATATCCTTTTTTTTTTTTTTTAAATTCTACTAATTATTCAACAAAAATCTAGAAGTTATTCTGAGATTTTTGATAATTCCATTAATATTTTTGAAATCTAAAATCGATTAATAAAAGAAGATAAAAGAGGCGAATTGTTTTGTTATGATTAAATATGAAATAATTAGAATCGTTAGTTAATTAATGTCATTTATTAATAATTCATTTATTATCCATTAAATTAGCAATTTTCATTTGCAACCTGAAAAAGATTAATAATTCCTACCAATCTCTTTGAAGTTAATCTCCTTGAAATCCATTTTTTTCCCAATTTAAATTTATAAATTTAAATTAATTTTGAAGTAAAAATGTTTGATTATTTAATATTAGCCAAGCATTAACACTTTCGATGTGAAAGGAATTACAAAAATGCCAAAAATCGCAAAAAAAATCGTTTTTAGATTGCTTAAATGAGAGATACGGTAGATGCAATTATGATATGGACTTTTTAGCGACTTTTTTTAAACTTCAAACGATTATTTTCCCACATCTTAGATTGACTATTAGCAATTTCCTTCCCATGATCAGATCACATCTTATATCAGTAATGGATTCCATCTCAGTGATATTTTCAAATGATTTCTCATACTGATTGAACATTACTATACCATTGATTAGATAATATCACTAATTAGATAAGCGCTACAATTTGATTAAATAATATTGATTAGACAATATCACTGATTAAGTATAGTTAGATATTGATTATTCAAATACGAATTGATTAGATAGCGGCGATATTGATTAAACAACAGATTGGTTAAATTGATCCATAAAGATTTTCAATCATAGCATAAAATCTTTTGAAGACAACTTTTTTTCATAAAAAAGTGCTAAGAAATAATAAAATCAATAGTATAGAAAAATTCGAAATTTTCAATTTAATTTTTTTGCTTCTTTTTTTATTACACTCAAATTTTCATTAAATTCATTTTCATTGTAAATATTATGCAAACAATTTTGTATTTGAAAATACTAAAAAAGATCAATGCACTTTTCAAAAAAAAATTTAAAAGGAAAAAATAAGCAAATAAACATTTGCAATAAATTTCAATTTTTTTTTTCTTAAATTCGCTAGCAATAGCATATTGCTGAACTAATGTAGTAATTGTGCGTTTTTATTTTTTCTTGAAATATTTTATGAAAGCAATTATTTTTGATAATATCATTCACATGTTGATTGCATCGCATATCAAACTTGTCAAATGTATTAAAATTCAACAATTTCGAAAACATCATTTTGAATAATTTTTATTTCATAAAGTATGAAATTTTGCCATAAAGAAAATTTTGATTTATATTTAAAATGATATTGACATAATTCAACAATAATAAAATAGATTTAAGTTTTTTCTCGAGGCACTTGAAATGAGATATACGAGTCTATTAAATACAAAACAATTCACTATTTATTAAAAAATAAATAAATAAAAAAAATAAAACGAATACAAAAACGAGTTTTATTACTACAGAAATGAAAAGATCAAAAGGTCAATATCCAAACAAAAGGTCAATACACAATGAGTTAATAATGCAAAGATATTTTAGAAAAGTCATTAAATCATTGCAAGTATAAATATTATTATGAACTGGATCAAAAAGGATATGATTTTATTTAGAAAAAAAAAAAAGAAAAAAGTGAGGTGGAAATTGTTGCATACTTCATTTTATAACCAGAAGATTTTCAGAAATGAAAAATTGGAATTTTTTTAAAATCCAAATTTAAATATCATCACTAATGATGATCAATTTTATTTTATTTTTATCGTTTTAATTTCTGCTTCAAATTTATTGCCGAGAATTACCATCAATTTTGATGCTTGGAAATTTAAATTTGAATCAAAATTAGTGAAAATGGTTAGTTAAACGAAATAGAACGTAAACAAATATCACCTAATTTTGTTTCATTCTTTCATAATTTTAATTTCCGAAAATTTTTTGAAGTTTAGGAATTTTCCCAACATTTTAAAAGAAGTGATTAAAAGATCGAATTATTTTGCTTCAATTTCAATAGCATTTAGCATATGCTTAGATAGTTGAAATTCACACTATTAAAAAAATATTGTAAATGAAATCAATATTTTTCTCGTATTTCATCTGTTTCACTTGGCAAATTTATTGTTTAGCAACAGAATCGAAGTTGTTTAAATCGTTGAATAACTCTTAATAAATTTCTTCCAAAAAATATAACCAAAAATTAAAAGCTAAAGAAACAAAAATTAGAAATAAAAAAAAAATAAAAAGGTAATTTTCAATTTTTGAAGGTTACCTTTTTACTTCAAACACATCAATTTTTGTCTCTAACGATTTTATAGAAAAGGTAATTGTTCTTTTTTTTTAAGTACTTGTTTCAGTTTGTCTTCAATTAATTTAGTATTAAAATTTCGAACCAAAAATCTTGCTTTACACTTAAATTCCATTTCATTTTTATATTTTTCCTTTTCCACCATTTTAGGAAATGAAAATGTTTTTGTCCCAAGAGAATGAAAAAATAGATTACAGGGTTAAATTAAATAGCTTAGCACATAAAAAGAAATAGCTTAACACAATTCAAATTGAAATATTGAAAATCAATGTTATCTTTTCTTATCACATCAGTTTCCAATCAGCTATGAAATGATAGGAAGACAAGAAAGATTATTAGTAATTAGATGGAAAAAGATTGCATAAAAGATATTTAAAAGATAAATCAATATTTCAATTATGAAGAAAGTATGTGCCATTTTGAATTTCATCAGGCAATTCCAATATATTAATGCATCTCAATTGCAAATGAAGTCTCTTTTCGATATTATTTTGAATTACGATATTACATTTTCTGTAAAAATTTTATTCCCATAAAATATTCTAATAATTCAGAAACTTTTTAGCACATTTTTTTGAAAATAATTTTAACATGTTTTTTTTCCCCTCACAGAAAATAATTTAGTGTTAGTCATATTTTTCAAAAATTTGTTTCATTTTTCTTTTTAGCACATTATAATTAGTACTCATTTAAATGAAAAAAATGCTAAAAAAAATTGTCATTCTATCGAAATATCTTTAGAAATATTTTTCAATTTTCAAAATAATGTTATCCTCTTATTTTTGAAAATTGGAATATTTTTTTATCTTAAGAAAATAAAAATTAGATTATAATATCTTGCACTTTTTTAAAAATTAAATTAAAATCAGTGTATTTCACTCTTCATTGTTTAATGTTTTCGAACTTTGAATAAATTTCGGCTTAAATTTTATGAACTAATTTTCAAATTTCATTAAAATTTTCCTCATTTATTATTTTTGCTTCCAATTTTTTTCTCCTTTTCAATTTTCTTTCGTTTCTTCGGAAAATCTTCGAGATCTTTTTCTGTATAATTGAAAAATTTTTCTCCATCTTCATTTTTTTATTTTCTGGTCCCCACATTATTTTGGATATGTTAATTTAAAATTAACAAGTAATGGTTTTTCTCTCTTTTTTTTTAGGTTTAATTTAGGATTTTTCAATTAAAATCAAAATAAAAAGCAATTTCTAGTCAAAGTCAAAAAAAAAGTTGCTGAAATTCAATGCTAGCAAAAAAATGAGTGTATCAAATAGTTTTACTTTTTCTGGTGTAAATACCAATTTTTTGGCGAAATTAATGAATTAATCGGATTAAAGTTGATAAAAATATCATACTAATTAATAATGGTTGTTATTGTTTTAGTAATAGTAATAACAGTAGTAATTTTTGTGGCATATTAGTAATTAGTAATGATAGTTATTGTTTGTTGTAGCAATAGTAGTAGTTATTGTCATCATAGTTGTTCTAATTAGTAAAAGTAATTATAATTGTTGTAATTAGTAGTAGTAGTAAAATAATAATTACTGTTGTTGTAACTGAAACCATTAGTAATATATAATAATTATTATGGTTTTACTGTTGTAGTAATAATAATAATTGCTATTGTTTTAATTAGTAGCAATACTAATAATATTGATGGAAATAATTAAAATTTTCCATTCTATGCATCATTGAAAGCCCGTAGGATATAATATTTAAATTAAAATTTAATATAATAGTACTAAAGGTTGTAAAGCTTAACACTTCTAATTTCCATCCGATATTTCTCATCTTTTATCCAGATGTAAATATATTTTATCCTTTGTACTATGTCATTTCCATAATTATTATTCACATTCATTAATGATTAGCTTTTATTACAAATACTTCCGCAAAACTTTCAACATGTTTATAATTTAAATATTTTATGAAAACATTAATGATTGAAGCAAAATTTGTTTGAATTTGAAAATTTTGACTAATCAAGATTTTTATGAGAAATAGAAATACAAAAGAATGCAAAAAATGTCAGATAAAGATAATTTTTTTTTTGATTCGGAAAAAAAAAAAGATTATTTACGATCATTTGTTGTTATATGATTTTATGTTACCCGGGATATGGCAAATTCCTCTAATTTTATTCAAATGTAATGCTGGAAGAAAAGAAAGAAAAGAAAAGAAAAAACAGAAAATAAGAAGTTTCAATGACTGATGAAGTAATTGTATATTCCGAATGCAGCAAATGTAGATTCTATTTAATTTTGTAGGGAAAAGACAGATACATGAAAATACATGCAAAAAAAATTTGAATTCAAATTGTATTCGAATTTAAAATTGCAATAAACTGGAATGAAATAAAAATCAAACTACTTGTTACAAAAATGAAAATTTTTAAGCTAGTTATAATTTTACAATTTAAGCGATCATTTTTCAAGCATTGGTTTAAAATTTCATCAAATAATTGCTGAAGTGATTTTATCGGTTTTAATAAAACACTTGAAAATGAAACTTTTTTCTTTTGTTTGCCATACAGCTTTACTTCTATTTCGATAGTCATTTAGTATCATTTCATTTAAAATAAAAAAAAAAATTACTTAAATTGTCAAAAAATTTTTAAACAAGTAAATGATGTAATGCATAATGATTAAAAAGATTCATATGGATAATTCTTATAAATCCAATTCTGTCACAGATTCTTTGAAATTTATTATTTCCATTCTATCATCCATTCTAAGTAGCTTATGAATTCAATTTTTTCACAGTTTTTTTTTTTTTTAAGCACTGAATTTGAACTATCTTAGATTCTCCACAATCTATGAATTCGATTCAATCATAAATTCATCAATATGAATTGATAACAACGATGATTTAAATATCAGTGATAATTATATATTTCTCAAAGATTTTCATTATTTTCAGTCCCAAAATTGTTTGCATATTTCTAAAGTAGTCTTATTAATATTCTCTAAATGTTTAACGAGAAAAATAAGTGAAAGAAAAAAGTTGATTGGAAGAAAATATTATATTTTTTAGCAATTCTCGCACATCCTTAATTAATTATAATTAAGCACGTCCTTAACTAATTTTAATTAACCTTTGATGATTAATAAGTAATTAAGGTATGCTAACTATCTTATTGATTTTTTGCAAGTTTCAATCCTTATCCAAAAATTTTCCTGAAATCAAAACTGCATAAACAGATGGTTTATTTCAAAATTATTCAGGAAAAAGCAAGTTTCATTTTTCCAAATTTTAGTTTTTAAAGGGAATGTGTACTTTCTTTTGCCTCTCCTGTATTGAATATTTCAGATGATAGATGAAATATGATATTCGTGGAATATTAGAAAGTTGGTCTATTGCAAAAATTCTAAGATTCTAATTTGTTCAAATTACTAAACCATTAAACAACGCATTAATATTTTTTTTGAAATTATTTGACAAAAGAAGAATATCAAAAAGATTTGAGTACGAATGTTTCATTCACATTTTGATATGAATAGAAAAATATTTTCATATTGCTGTTAAATTTTTCAAAAATTTTTCCATTAAATTACAAATCAATAGAAATGGTAATTTAATTATTGTTTGAAATCATTCGACAGAGAGAAATATCGAGAAGACTTGAACAGAAATGTTACATTTGTTTTAAATTAAATTAAATGGAAAAAAAAAGTTATTTTTAATACGTTATTAAATTATACTAATTTTTGTTGCGATTAAATTTTCTTTTACCGTAATTACAACATCTAAATCAGAAAAGTGGAAACAAAAATTCGAACGAATTGGCAATTTACTATACTGTATGGAATATTTATTTTATTATACTGTAAAAATGCACTAATAATTGTAAGGAAGATTATTTGCGCCAGTGAATACTGTAGGGAAAACATTTCCGCCGGTCAATATTGTAAGGAAGAATATTTGCGCTGTGAGAAAGACAATTTATTTTGCAAAATTTTATAACATTTTCAGTTAGAAATTCAATAAATAACCTCTGATTATATTGCTAATAGTATTAAAGAATATAATTACTTATTACTTCGGCATTCAAATTTCGAATAATTTGAGTTTCAGAAAATTAAATTTTTATAAATTATTAAAATATGAAAAACTTTACTTTTGCAAATTTTTATTCTTATTTGCATGGGAAACTTTTTTGAACCTGTTGAAACTATCAAATTTATTGCAAGATTTTGATAAATTTTCACAAACTTTCATGAATTATTCGACTGAATTATTTTGACAAAAATTTGTGCGATGAAAAAAAGAGAGAGAATAAGAAAAAAGGCAAAGCTAAATATTATTTTATTATTCAATTGTTCGATAAATAAATAAGTGAGAAAATGTAGAATAAGTTTGAATGAAATTAATTTATAAATTTGAATGAAATTGATTTTAAATTCGATTTTATTTTTGACTTTTTTTTTTTTACTTTCTTCATTTTATATGTTTAGCAAATTTTTAAAAGATCCAACAAATTTGGATTTGTCGTTTTTTCCATCTTTTTTTTCCTTTTCTTCATCAAGCTATTTCTATCGAAGATAAGAAAGAAGATGGGAAGATTATTGCTATTGGATAAAGTTGTAAAGGTAAGAAAAGGTTTGACAACAGTTCAAGAAAGTTGTGAGAAATGTCAACATTGAAGATTGATCAAATAAACTAATCCATATGGAAATTAATGATAGATTGGATTGATTGAAAAGCTAGAAGAGGAAGTATTATTTAGAAATAAAGAAGTGAAGCATACTGTCGCTTAACGAAGAACAAATAATTGAATAGATAAATAAGTATTCGATAAATTGAATAATCTAATGAATATATCGAATTAATTAACTGATCAACTGATTGATTATTGATTGATAGACTGAATAAATGACTATAACTGATTAATCGATTATTCGATAAATCGAACAATCTAATGAATATATCGAATTAATTAACTGATCAAATGATTGATTATTGATTTATAGACTGAATAAATGACTAACTCTGATTAATCGATTAATTGAATTTATCGATGAAACAAATAAATTGGATACATAAATAAATAATCGATAAATTGAATTGTATGATAAATATTTTAATTAAATAATGGACTGATTGATTAATGTAATGCATTAACTGGCTTATCGAATATATGATTGACTAATTGATTGATTGAACTTATCGATGAGCAAATAATTGATTGAGTAGATGAATATTGCATAAATTGAACTATATGATGAATGATTAATTAATTAATTAATTAATTAATTAATCAATGAGCTGAATGAATTGATTTCCTGATTAATTAACTGATTGATTGATTAACTGACATTGACGTGTATCTAGCTGTTATAAACAATATTGTAAACAATGTTTACATTACTGTTTACAACATGTGTACATAAGTACTTAAGGATCGAATAGAACAGAAAATTCCGTCTCTAAGATGTTACTTTCCGTCCGGAATGCGTATTATCATTGTACCATAAAATAATAACATTTAGAATATTTCATTCTGAAGCGGGAAGCTTTTTCAGATGTTAACTTTACGATTTGAAAGTAACATAAATATTTTTGAATCATTTAATTGATCATGATTAAAAAAACATTTTCATGATTAATTGAATTAATTAAATTTTAATTGATTATGCTCAAACATATGTATATATGTATATTTATATCCATCTATATTCATCTATCTATCTGTCATTGTCCATAAATTCAATTTTTGGAAAGTTATTAAACGGTTTTAACCGAACTACACATCCAAGATGCTATCAATAAACCGCTTTAAATTATAAAAATTATAGCTATTTTTTCATTTCTATTGAAATTTTAATGAAATAAAAATGTAATCGATTTAAGTACTTTGGGAATTCCCTTATTTTTCTAATCGACGAAAATATTAGTTTCATTCATATATTTTATAAAATATAAACACATGAAATTGAATGTTATTGAATAATTTAAATTCCGTATCGCTGGGCAAATCAAATTTGAATTGAATTTTAACTAAACCATCGAATAAATTTTATTGCACTGTTCAAAATTGCACCTTTTCCAACTTTTTTCCCACTTTTCTCCCTTTTTTTTTTAAGTGCGAAGAAGTCTTTGGTTATGAAAATGAACGAATGATTGTCAAAATAAGAAGAAATACTTTGTTCAAAAAAAAATTTTGACAATATTTTAGAAGATTAATAACTGCTGAAATAAATGTGCATATATTAAAAAAAATAAAAGAGAAATTAAATAATTATTATATGCAAATAATCATGGAAAAATTTGTTTATAAAAATAATTATGTATTTAAGCAATAATATGCGCAAAACAAAATACAAAAAAAAAAAAATATTTAATTTTTGGCAAAAATTTCGACAATTTTTGTTTCATTTAAAGTTTGCTATTGTTTGTTAATCAAATACAGACACTGCTGATGATGCATGCTATTAAATCAACTAATTTATTTATATTTTAATATTTTTCTTGCATAAAATTCTTAATCTTGCAAGTAATTATTTAAAATTTTGATAAGATTACTTTAACATTCGATTAAATTCTAAGATTTTCATTTTCTTTTCAAAAAAAAAAAACTTTTTATTAATCGTTATTTAGCAACATGAAGTTCTTTATAGAAATATACAAGCATATCTGTCTATTTATTTTGATATCTTATCTTATCCCTCGAATGATAACTTTATTTGCATTACGTTTTATTTAAATTGTAAACAAATTATTTATGCAAATTATTAAATTGTGAAATTTCCAAAGATTTCTTCATTTTTTAGGAAAATTAACAAGGAAAAAAAATAATGAAAACTTACTCATCATCTAATTCATATTCGTAGCTATCGGAAATTATTTCCGTCATTACCGTAGGTGGATTTTCTCTTTGCGGTGTAAGTTTTATTTTTTCGGCGACATCAATTCGAATTGCTGGATTGATTTTTGTTTTCATTGATTGTTTGATATCTGATAAAGTTGTTGATTTCACGGTTCTAGTGGTAATATCATGTGATTGCTCGGGAATTATTGTTACGACCGGTTGTAAGTTTGTTGATATTTGTTGTAGGTTAGCTTTAACGACAAATTTCTCTCGTTGAAGATTAGAGACAAGATTAGGTGATGATTCTGATATTTCATCAGAATCATCGCTTGAAACATCCATTGATTCATCAACATCAAATAATTCCGCTTCTAAATCAGCATTACAAAAATCCATTTGTCGACACCAACATGCTGTTGTACTGCCAATTACATGACAATATGTATCGTTCGAAGTTTGACGAATTAATACGCATGCAAAAATTGTTTGTCGTGAACGTCGTAATGCGCCGCATGCTGCACGCTTTCCATCACGATTATGTATGTCGCAAAAATCACCAGTACATGGTGATGGTCCACGATTTGCATTGCACTTGCAACGTAATGCATGAAGTTGTTGAAAATGAAAGGTAAAAAAGACGATTAGCAAATAATAAATCGTCGCAGAAAGGAAATAGTGCCGCATCGAATGACAATATGCAGCTGCATGCAATGTTTTACGACTTTATCGGTCGATTTTGAAAATTTTGTAAATAATTCAATAATAATAATAATAATAAATATGTAAAATACTTTAACTCAGAATTCAAGAAATGAAAAAGTATCACTTCACAGAAAATAACAAATGAATGAATCGCAAATATAGAAAAAAGTTATTAGAAAATATTGAAATTTCAAAGATTTTGAAAATTTTCGCACTATTTTTTCGTTAATTGATCGATTAATTTAATCGCATATTATTAACTATTTGCATGAATAATTAATTCTGTCTATATGGCAGCATCGAATGGCAGTTTTTATTTTTATTCAAATCGATGAATAAATCGATGAATACCCAAATTTTTCCTGTAAATAGAAATTGTTCAATTTCATGGTTCGGTATTTCTTAACATTTAAAAAATTTCTACTTAAATTAAAAAATTTTTTCGATCTAAAATTCGAATAATAGTTTGCAAAACAAACATAATTCGTTTACCCATTAACAATAAAAACGATCAGCAATGAATTGATTATTATTCGAATTTAAAAGTTAACAAAAATATGACGAAAAACGAAGCAAAAAATCCACATAATTTAACAAACATATTCGATTAAAGAATGAATTAAAATTTCAACTTTAAATATTGCTTTTTCCATATTGACATTAATATGAATTAGAAAATGGTCTTAATTGAAAAAAAAAAAAAAAAGATGAGAAAAGTTGGAAATTTTATTAATTCCATAAAAATTAAGCGAACAATTTTTAAAAAAAAAGTGTAAATTTAACGATCTGATATGCAATGAATTTTAAAATGTTTTCACATTTCTTAACAAAATTACGCTAATCGTAATGAATGTTTCACCCGATAGTTGTTGAATGTTTTAAAAATTGGAAGAAGAAGAGAAGGCGTAGGTGATATGAAGTTGGAGGTAAGGAGAAAAAAAAAAGATAATAATGGATTAGATCAAAGGATGGTGGAACTTTTCTGAACTTTGAAAAATTGGTCCATTTCGGACAGCAACTGTTTGCCGGAAGGAATTAAAATAGTCAAAAGTAGAAGTTAAAAATAATTTCGTTATCATTTGAGGATTAAATTGTTAGCAAAACAGTAAAAAAATGACAATGAAATTTTTCCGAATGAAATTTTGAAATTTGAAATGCCATAAATAAATACATAATTTTTTAATGAAATTTTAAAAATGATTTCTTATAAGCAAAAAATAAAAGTTTCCTCTTTTTTTCAATAAATTTCGGAAAAATGCTATAAAATATACATCTGTCTCCGCATCAATTCTTTACTCTAAATAAGTGAATCAAATAAATTTAACGAAAGAATAAATTATATGTAATTAATGACTTGATCAAAATTAATCGAATAATGATTCAATAACATGTCAATGATACGTGAAATTATGCTGATTCGTTCTACAAGTGATAGAAAAAATAATTTAATTCAGTAATTAATTAACCAAATGATTTAAATGATAAGGATTATTTCAACATTAAACTCACTCGTGACAGTATCAAACAGAAGAATAGAAATACTCATAATAATGATAGTAACATTAAGAATAAAAAATCCGAAATTATTATTTAATAATAATTGTAATATTGCTAATTTAATAGATAGATGATAATGTTACTTTAAATTTCATTTCGATAACAATAATGATACTATTACTGATAATAATGATATTGGATATAAAAGATGCGTCATATGATAAAAATGAATCGATTATAGGACAAAATCATTGTTTCAAGCTAATTTATACCCATTTAATCAATCAATCAATAATAAGTCAATATTCAATTACTTTGATCAATCAATAACCTGCCAGAAACATATGTTAAAACTGAACATTTCTACTGAGAACTAACTGGTTAGCTTCAAGGTATGCTTCTCATCTATCAAATTCTGCTTATGTCGAGAGCAATGATGGGGTGGAGTCGTTCGGGATTGCAATTTGTTGATTCTAATGGGTGGGATCAATCTGACATTCCATTCCCCTCTAAAGCAATCATGAGATGACCTTTTGATCTAATCAGAACTACTGATAATAGCACTGATAATTTGCTATGAAGAGCAATAGATGAATTGAAAGGAAATGATAAGTACAATGTTAAAATGAAATGATTGATGATAAGAAAAAAATTTTGATCCAAGGAATTATTGAGATAATGCTAATTTGATTTGAGAAATTGTTGGCATGGTATTAGTTTGATTTGAGGAATTGTTGGGATAGTATTAATTTAATCTAAAGAGTTACTGGAATAAATATTGGTTTGACCTGAGGAATTGCTGAAGTAATATTAGTTTGATCCAAGAAATTATTGGGATAATATTGTATTTGATTTGAGGAAAATGATAAGAGAAGTGATAAATTCCAGAGTATTTCAATTATTAATAAAATATTTCAACAATTCAATCACTGATATATTTTAATACTATCTTTTATTTCAATAAATCAATATAAATCTATGGACAAAAAAGAAAAAAACGAAAACAGATGCATGGATAAATCGATTGATAAGATAGTATTTTTTCAAATAAATACAAGTAATAGTCTTTTTGCAAAATTCAACAATATATAATACTAAAATACACTAGTGCAATTTCAGTATTTCAGTTATTAAATTCAAATAAAAAGAAAAAATTTACGGTACGATAGTTATTTTTTCTTTATGAATGATTTCTTTTTGAATAATTATTTCCTATTTTTAAATCTTTTCAACAATATGTGTGTGTGTATTCACATAATTAGTTTTAATATTTATTTTATGAAAGCTTAATATATATGTGCAAAGTGTGATATGTGAAACTACGTCATTCATATAAAGGCTTGGATATTTTTTATCAAATAATTAGTATTTTCAGACAAATTAAATTAAGCAAATTAAATTTCTTGATAAGCTTAGCAAGAAGATAGGATAAAACATGGAAAGAACAAAAAAAAGAAGAAGAATGAAATAAGAAAAAATTTAAAAAATCCTAATTATTAGCAAAATATTAAATGATTCATTCAATGTGATATATTTATTCGACTTGGAAAAATGATTAAAACGTAAAGAATTTAAAAAAAAAAAAAAAAAGAAAAAGTAACAAATGATAAAATTTTCTCGAATAATGAAATAAGACGTATGCAAAATAAAAATAAACAAGTAAGCAAGAAAAATTATGGTGAAAAAAAAAGGAAAAATAAACAAATTTTAAATTTGATGTAAAGAGAAATATTATCAAATAATGAAAAACATTTTTAAAATCAGCATCTGGTGCTAAGAGGGACAAGAAAAGCGATTTTTGAAAAAGTAACTAATTTGTAGAAAAAAAAAAAAAAGAAAAGGATTTTTCAAAAGTTTTTAAAAATTGGAAAATCAAGAAAGAAGTAATAATTATTTATATGTGAAAAATTTTTGCAATTTTTAAAAAGTTTCCCTGACATCATCGAACAGAAAAATGAAACTATATTTTAAAGTGCAGTAAGAAAAAAGTTAAAAAAAAAAGAAGCGATAAAAGGAAAATGAAGATTTTCGTTCTTTTTTTTTTTTTTATTGCATAAATATTCATGATAAAACTGATAGTAATATTTAATGATCAAAATTAAATTTTAAATAAAACGGTTATTTGAAAAAATTACCTTTTTTTTTTTCTTAATTAAAAAATCTCTTCTTTAACCAAAAATTTTAGTTTTTCAAATGGTAGCATAATCATAAAATATTAATATTACAATAGTTTCTATTACTTTAGTTATTAAATTGAATGTTTAATTTCGATTGATTTAAAATACTTTTCACACATATGTTTAACATATGATGATGACAGATGTACATACGTGTGTACGTGTGTCATCATTATATGTTACACGTACGTATATACGTACGTGTATGCACTATATATCACTTATATTCATAGAAAGTTATTATGCAAATTTTTTTAATATATAAAATAGAATATATTTAATGCGCTAAAAATACGAATGTATATGCAACAAATGAATTAAAATAAAAAAAAAAAAAGAAAAAAAGAAAAAGCGCAGCAATATCTTTAATTAATTGAAATTAATTCAGCCAGATGATGAAAATTATTGAAAAAGATTGGAAAAAAAAAGTTACATTTATGATAATTTTTCATTCAAATATTCAATTCTGCTGATATTACGAGAAGTTCGAAGAAAAAACTGACATAATTTTTCATGTTTAATAGGTTTTTAAGAAAAAAAAAAGCATGAAAAAAGCACCAAAGAACAAAAAGAATAAAAAGAGAAATGAAAGAAACGAAAAAGGAAAAATAAGCGTTCAATATTAAAATAAATTGAATTAGACAAAAAATTGGAACTAAATAGTACTCAAATTAATCAGATCAATTAAACTGAATGCGAAAAATTGATTTAAATTGAAAATAATCGTGTAAAATTTTATTAAGCAAATATACTAAAATCCATTTAAAACTTTAATGAAGAATTAAAATTTTTGATTTTAATTTTCGAGCAAATTATCCATCGATGATGTATGCAATTTGTCATTCAGCAAATTCCACTCATCCATACTGACTTCAATTCAATAATTATATTTAAATTAAATTTGCAGCTGCGAAGTCCGAAGAGATAAAACTCACTTCAATCGTTTAGTAAATCACAATATTAGTTGTATAAGCAATGTCGGTTTGAAAATAACAACATTTTAAGTAAATTTTGTTCATTTTAAAAATTAATTTCAGAAATACTCTCAATTAAATGTATAATTTTTGTTCTTAAACTTGTCCAAGAAATCAATTTTAGGATAATTTTCGATATTTTTTAAAAAATGAATTATTTAATTTCAACTTATGCATCATGCCATCATTTCATACGATTTGTTGCTAAATGAAAGTAATGTGAACTATAAGTGAAATAGTTGATAATTATGAGTTTTAAATATTAATTCCAGAATTGGAAATTGCGGTTATTTACTTATCCAGTAAGAATTTTGGATCTATATGCTATTCGGATTTTAGTAATTTAATATGCGCATCATTTACTCTAAACAGTTAAATGATTTTTCATAATATTTCCAGAAGATTTTTCGGATAAAATAATTCTAAATAATATTCTTACATCATATTCTAATTTTTCTGCATTATTCGATATCACTTGATGATAAAGATAAGTTGAGCAAGTTTGATTCGAAATTAGCAATATATATCTAATGCATACTTTTTTAGATTTTGCATATTTCATGCTTTGATTTTTTTTAAGAATGATCAATCGATAATGCTATACGAAAGAACATGAATGATTAATGTTTTGATCTGGAAAAGATGTAATGCGCTATTAGCAGTTTGTTGAAGAAAAAAAAAAAAAAAAAGAATAAAAAACGAAAAAAAAAAAGAAAAAACGTATAAAACATCTGTCGGATGAAAATAATTGTTGTCGGTGTATGAAAAATAGAAAAAAATGATCGCAAGTGTTAGGTGAGTTCAATCGTACAATAAATAATTATTGAATAGTTTTTAACACTATCATTAACTTGCATTTTACCACACTAATGAGTGCTTACTTTATAGATTTGAGTAGGAGGCAGAAGAAAGAAAAATTTAGAATTATTTGAAATAATCTTTGTCAGTAATAACAAGAATTAAAATTTAAAATAGTAATAATTAATAATAATAATGATAAAAAAATGACAAACTAATAACGGTGATAAAAATATAATGAAGCATCAGAATATTTGTCAGGTAATAGATATTCTGGCACTATAATCAATTGCTAATTCTGTATGATCTCATTTTTTGAAAAGAAATAATTATTTAGACTTCGTAGTTTCACCTAAATTAGAAATCAGAAAATGGGAAATCAAGAAAAAAGGAAAAAAGTTGTGAATAACCTGAAACACGAAATTAAAATACGGATGAAAAGAGTAATAAATAACGTCGTCTAGAATTGTATTGGTGTGATCTAATATCGAAATTTCTTTATGATTTCGGGACAAATCATTTGAATATTGTTGTACTGCAATGAAAAATAGTATTGGTAATAATGGAGATAATAATAATAACAACAACAATAATAACAACATTAATAATAATAATAATAATAATAATAATAATAATAATAATAATAATAATAATAATAATAATAAATCAAAGTTTATAATTATGATTATAATTATAAAATTAGTATCATAACACCCTGTTAAGTTTCATAAATTTTCCCGACAATTTTAATGGGAAATTTTATAGCTCATTAACAAATATCTCATTACACAAGTATTATTTCATTGTCATTTTTGCTAAGCAATAAAAAAATTTCGACAATTATTCAAATAAATTTTATTCGCAACAAAAATTTGTTTTTGAATCATTGAAATCAATAGTTTTATTATTCGGAAATGGCAAAAAAGAACATACAATAATTAGAGAATGAAAATATAACATTGATGAACTACCAAAAAAAAAAAAAATTCGTACAGGTACAGTTTTATTATGGTAATGATACTCTCTCGTATTATTCACTCACTTTCAAATTAATCAACGGTTTGGTTTGTTCAGAAATTTAATACGTAATTTTTGACAGTTAGAATTTATGATGGTATTGTAATTGAGAAGTTTTAGGTCAATAAAAAAAAAAAAAACTCTATTGATAAATGTGAAAAGTTGATATTGCAATCAAAGTCATTCATAGTTCAAATCTTGTATTTAAGCTTTGTAATTAATTAATGATTCAATATTACCTAACCAAAATTTTTTTGAAAAATATTCGCCACATTTTTATGCTTCGTCAAGTTAATGAATTCAACTTTACTGTTTAATATCATAAAATTTAAGTTAAAAATTTAAAGCATGTATAACAGAATTCAATTAATACGAAAAATTTCATCAAATTTGCACATCTTAAAGTTTAATTTGTGTAATTTTTTTAAAAGAACTTTTTCTTAACATTCAAATATAATTTATTTTAAACATAACAATGTAATCATAATAGTTATTATCGTTCGCTACCTTTTCATCAGCCATCACGAAATTTCGATGAATAGTAGCTTTTCATCTTCAGTATCGCTATCACTTTTACAACTTTTATTTCTATGCGATATTTTGGGAATATATGAAATTAATTATCATTATTCGAATTATCGAAAGTTTCGTTTCATGCACAGACAATAATACCGTTGATATCGAAAATTTCAACTCTATCTATTAAAATAATCCAGTAGATATTTAAAATTTAAGTATTTAATACTTTTATGCTTAAATCAAATATACTCAATATCCAATAAAGTTCGAGGAATAAAATGTTCCATCATACACAATATCTGATTTCATATTTTAAAAATTTCATCAATATTGACTGATGACAATCAAATATAAACCATTAAGCATAACTCTACCGAGAAAATTCGAAAGTTAGTTAAATATTATTCATTAAAATTGAAATGAAACTTAAATTTAATGCTAAGCAGAATGTAAAACGGACTATTCGTTTGCAAATTAATTGAAGTTGAAATTTCAAAAAAAATTTCTAAATTTTAAACTAAAATTAAGTGAAAACGATAATGAAAACTTTTAAATAATAAGAATTAAAATTATAAGTAGAAATGAATTTAAGCAAAGCTTAAACACTATCCTTGCGTGAAAAGTGATGGATATCAAAACAAAGCAAACAATCCAAATCAAACAGATGGGTAAATACAGCGGCCTATATCGTTTCGGAGTTTTCCAGCAAACCGGTTCATTCTTTGGAAAAATTCTCGAGTTTTGAAGCAGCGGACTGACATTTGCCTACGATAAGAGATCGGGTAAGGAGACGAATTGATAAATAGATGCGAACTTTCTTTTCTCCTTCGAATCAAGTATCTGTCGTTTTATTTTACGAAAATTATTTTCTTTTTTATTTCTTGAAAAGGCTAAATTAGGAGGTTTAGAATTATTCATTATTTTCTATGAGAAATTATTAATCAGTCATCTAATGAAACCATTGAACACTGTATACTTTCAGATAACTGAAACAAATGCTTTATTTTTAAATCAAATAATGGATAGGAACATCAAATGTTCAAAAGACTGGAAAATGAAAAATCATATTTTTCATCCAGTACTTCTCTGCATCACTGAATCTTTCGAATTTGTCAAAATTAGTTCTAATAGACATAAATTTCATTATATTAGGCAAATGTTAGATCAGATCCGAAAAAACCTAGCTGCTGGAGAAGCTCAACATTAATTTTCATTAATGGAACTAATACTTTGCAATGTTTAATTGGATATTTCACTTATTCAACTATAAGCAAATTTCGGAAACGATAAATATTTGAGTGTAACAAATTATATAATGTAACATGAATGATCTCGGTATTTAACATTCCGAATTCAATGCAAATTTTGATGAAAAACACTGAAGAGAGAATTTCCATCTAATCGGAATCAACTGTAAATTAAACTTAAGTTTATAATTATTTACAGAATTGAAAAACAACAAATTAATGTTATCTTGAATTATAAAACTAAACAGTAGCAAGTTAATGTTATTATTTTTGGAATATAATTAGATCGCAGTCTTCAAAGTATACATAATCCAATGTTTTGATTTTCATAACGAATTTGATGAAAACGTTGCATGCAGGATTTTCATTTGACGTAATGGAGGACAATTTACTGCTTGATAATATGGGCCATGAAGAATATCCAACAACTGCAAATAAGATGAAAAGAAAACATTTGTAAATAGCAAAATCGCAGCAAGAAGAGATACCGTAACGACTAAAAACGAAGCGACGCAAATTATGCCATCGATATTTATTTCATTCTGGATGATGTCACAACTACAACTAAAGGAATAAAATCTGAATTTTAAGATTTATAAATTGGGAAATACTTTGAGCAATTCTTCGTGAATCTTCTTCGCAGCAATTCTTTTATTTTCTATCTCATTCATGCTAATCTTCATACTTTATATTAATAATTATGACTTCAATAATCTAAAATTCAAAATTAATATTTTGAATACGTAGATAAACAGTCAGTGTGACGTAAATAGTGTATCTAATGCTATGGATAAAAGCAAAAATTCTTTATGTACAGAAATAAAATAATGTCTAATTTCTTCATATTTTATTGAGCGGTTATCAATGCTTTCCTCTGATAACATAATTAATGGATGGATTGATAGAAACAATGAAACAAATGACATGGTAAACTTCTTTTGGTTATTAAACAATAATAAGACGCAATACTGAGTAATGGCTTCAGTAAAAGTTCTAGTAATCGGTATTTTTGACAAATTAAAGAATCAATTATTTTTGGGAAAATCAATTCCCAATAAAATATGGATAATTGAGCCCAGTATGATTTAAGAAATTGTCGCCAAATCAAATACACTAAGATTAAATAAACCAAATGATAATTTACAAACCTGTTCACGTTTGCTACTTGCGGAACGGCTTACTTTATACAAATGATCGATTTTACAAGAGAGTTCGCTACGTTTTGCACTGCTAACCAATGAATCATATTCCCTGTGTAAATTTATTTCTAAATAAATTCCGCATATATCATCACAATGTATCAAACCAAAGCCAAAAATCTCAAAAAAAATTTGATAAAAGATAACTGGACATAGAAAATGCGGGTGAAGTCGGATATAATCCCAAGATATTTCTTACTGAATTTTAATCAAAATAGAACACTGGGTATGACCATTATAGAAATGTTGCATGTAAAAATGGAAATAATTAACGATGGTAACGTCAAAATTTGAAGTCGAATGTAATCTTAGTTTAAATTCTGAAAAAGAACAAATCTCTTACTCAAAAAGTAGGATCATTTGTGAGCGTATACGATCATCATAACGTCGAAGTGCAACAGCAAATGCAGCAATGAAATCAACCACATCACTCTTTAAAATAGTTGAAGCTGTTGGATGAAATCCAGGAAGAGTACGTTTCAATGAACTGAGAACAGTTTGCACGGTTGCATGCATCGAATGCGAATCAGGTCCAGTCTCAAGTCATAGAAATCAAGTTCATAATTTTATCACAGAGCGACATCTATTACATCAACTTAGTATAATTAATAAAAATTATAGGAATTTACTTATACCTTTTTTTAAAACAAAATACCTGTAATAGAAATGGATATGGTTTTTGATTCGTATTAGTTGTTGGCTGAACTAGTTGCATTAATGAACCAGGTTCACTAGAAGAAAGCACACGATGATTCTGAACGCTTTGCCGAGCATCAACAAGTACTTCTTTTGGCTTGTTATGTGAAGAATTACCACAACAGCATTTCGGTAGAGCATTTCCCAATTCTGGTGAAAAATGCTCCGTAGTCGTTGCTGTAATAGCTAGATGATTCATTCGCGAATGTTGACCTGAAAGCTGTCCGTTCTTCGTTGAAGATTTAAAATTAAAACTATTTCAAAGAAGTAAAATTCATTTTATCAAATGAATTTTAAATTTGAAATATAATCTAATTTTTAAGAAAAAAAATTATATTTAATTTATTCAACAAAATTCCATAAGAATAATTTATTTATAGTACAAAAATAGTTACAATTCATGTTAAGCATCGATTAAAGTAAGCTATTAATAATTAAAAAATATATTTTGATCAGATGAACCAAATTATTCGACAATATGATCAATAGATATATTTAACAGATTTATCGAACATTAAAAAATACGAATTTATAGCCCTTTCATAAACTAACAGTTATATTACTATCGAATTTACCTTCCTCTATTGAAGAAAATAGTATTGACAAACAACTGATGATTCTTATCATATGTCTGTCAGTGTTTTCTATATCTCCAAAAACTTAAAACTTACTATATACGTAATCTAGACTAGAAACACCAAAAATTTTTGCAAATTAATTAACTAACTTGATGTAGTAGAAGTAGCTGTATTATGATAACCGAGTCCAGTATGAATATTGCAATCACTACGTGCTTTTTCAACAAAATTATCAGTTGATGCAGTAGAGGCAACTGTATTATGATAGCCGAATCCAGTACGAATATTGCAATTATCATGCGCTTTTCCAACAAAATTATCATTGACATATTTATGTTTCGAATAGTTGGAATGATTCCGTCTTGTCAAATTCATTACGCATTGTACCAAAGCTGTGTATTGATCTAATTCTTCACGAACTTCTCGTAAACCTCGAAATTTATATGGTTCATCCAATAAATCCTAAAGAAAGAAAAAAATCCCGATGTTACACTTTCATTAATATCATAAAATTTCTCGAGAGAGGCTTTTATAGCAATTTTGCAAAATAAATCACGGTACTACTTTTATCAATATGGTCGTTTTTTAATTGATCGCCTTTTCACTATGCTCTTCTTCTATTCTTGACCTAGAAATTCTTAAGATAATTTCCTAACAAATTATAAACGAAAGAAAACTGACTATTACGAAAAACAGTTATATATTTTATTTCTGCATAACTCATCAAACATTTTATTAAAGTTCACCGATCAAGTCCCAAATCAATCGCATAATAGAAAAAAATTCGTATATTCATTTCTTAATATTTCTGTTACTATTTTTACTCTTCTAGTTTTCATTACTATTGACTTATCATATCAAATGCTTTACCACATATCCCTTAAAAAGAACTGATGAAACTGGTTCATTAATATTGGTAAAAATCTAAATTCACAGCTTGAATTTCTATTCCAATTCACAATATATAAATCGAACGTATAAATCCACCTGTTCTGATTCATTCGATTCCATTTCTTTCAAGAATGATAATACCGTATCGATCCGCTTGATTTCAATTTGTTGTTTACGAAGTTCATTTGCTACATCTAATTGTGCATTCCGAATGAGATCATTTGAACATAACCTTTCACTTTTGACATTCATTGTTTCTTTAGTCGTTCGTATCACCTGAAATGATCCTATCCATTAACAAAATATTCATTCTTATTTATTTTTAAATAAGGAAGTAAAATTACCACACAATTTTTGAATCACCACCAATAGAATATATCTTTCTGTTTGAAATAATTACGGGAAATTTCCTTCCGAATTTTGGCGAAGATGTGGTAGCAATTAAAAATGAAAAGCAATATTTCAGAAGATGACAAAGATAATTCATATAAGCTATAATTAATTACATGTTAATTATTTATTTAATTACTTTCTTTTATTATCCATTTATTCCTTTCACTTGCACTTTGTTCAACTTATTGAATATTGAATTACTTTTTTCACATGCCACATTAATTCATTCTCTTTCTATTTTCTTCTCAAATGTTTTCTGAAAAACTTCCACCAAAAGAATCCCCCACCAGCACTACTTTATTCATTTCCCATTTCTCCCAGTAATAACTAATAAATTTCTTAATCTACTGCTTTTTTTATGGATCGATATCTCTTTATAAGACCTACATGTTCAATTATCTCCAATTTCCTCGCAAATTTTGCGAGAACTACGAATGACCAAAGAAATGAGCAATTAAATGATATATAACTAACGCAAATAAAAGTAATAAATAACTCATGCATAAGTGTCAAGCAAGTGATATATCGGTGATAAGTGGTTCAAGCACAAAAGCTAAGTAATTTGAACATAGATAAAGGGATTTTCTCCCTCAATTTCCAAATGTTAGTCAGAAATTCAACAAGAAACTCAACTCAAGAAAATTGGCATTATTTTCATCTAATTCTGGCCAATATAATATTCCGGCCTCTTCTGAGTTGAGTAACAAATGATCGACTTGAAAGTGTGGACTGTGTCCATAATTAATTAATTAATCTTTTTGACAATTTAAGACCTTTCATTCTCCCGTTTAAGTAATCATGCCTTTCTTGTTTCTACATTCAAACTATACTCAATTTTTTCATCATAGGATCAAAATATATTATTACAAAGGAGTTTCACGTTATGTATACTTAAATATCTCATGAAACATTCAACGTAAGATGTATTCTATGCAAAATTGGATAGAGATTACCCTCAAACTACTGAAATGATTGATGATGACTTTGACGTTATACTAAGTCATGAATACCTGTCGTTATGTTTGGTGATGCCAACAACTCGATTCGTATTCGTGAAATGATCATAAGTTATAATATAATCCAAATCTGGAAAAATTGAATAAATACCCGACGTAGAAGATTGAAGTATACTTCGATAGCGCGATAACTTTTTTGCCAACAAATGTTCCAGTATGATTTCCACGACAGTTTGAATTCAAACTCTGCAGAGTGAGTAAAATTTCTGAAAGATTAAAAATAAGTGATCGATCTCTCGCGAAGTATAAAATACTGTGAAGTAAGTTATAAATCTGGGAAAAAAAAAAGTAAATAAAAATTATCCGTTATGCAATTGTATCTGCAAATAATTATTTAAAAAATATGCATGATAAAAGGTGTAGAAATAGAACCTTTGACCTACTATTTTGAATAATTAATTTCTAATATTCTAATGTGACCCTTTCTAGCATGCAAAAATCCTCGCTAAACCCGAACTCTCCCCGCAATTCCGCGGTATTAAATCGTTGGTAATTGGACCATTTTTTTTCATCATGACCATTTCTCAATAGCAAAATGTTCGATCAGAATGATTTTTTTTCCCAAACGTCTCCCAGACAATGAAGCAGAGAATGAAAGTGATGATAGAGACGCAGTATTTGCAGAATATCTCGTGCGATGTTCATCTCGGATATGTCTCGGATTGGCATATACGTATTTGTCGAGTGTAGTACTGCTTTATTGAACTTTGTCACGTCACGTACGCTTATATACTTACGCACGTTAAATAGAAATCTATAGTAAACGGGATTTAATGCAAAAATTGATTGCTTAAATTTGCATAAGTCGGAAATTACGTGATTTCACTTTACCTAAAACTTCCTAATTTTTGTCAAATAATGATTATGATGTAATGAAGCGTGAAAGAAAAACTGATTACTACGCTTATTGCTGTTTAAAAATGTTAAAAAAATTCAATTTTTCTTTCTCGTTATCTATTTTATCATGTAGAAGCCTATCAAGCTTTAATTACTAACATTGATTTTTGTTACGAAAAACAAACGCTCTATAAGTACTTTATAAGTAGCCTGAAATAGTCAAAGTGATTAAATCTGCTAATTGTAGACAAAATAACTGGCTTATCTACTTAGGCTTCTTAGTTTTGCATTGCATCTTGACCCACTTCCGTAACGTAATCTCAAAAATCACAGAATTTATTTTGAGAGAATTAGGGCTAAATATTTTTTTATAGTTATTTTACGACATTGATCTCAATTTTGCTGAATATTTTTGAATTAGAAGAATTAAATTCGATTCATATTCGTTGAAGTATACATATTCGAATTCAATCAATGTCAGAATGATCTTTGAAATTTATAATTTATCAAATTTTACAATAACGAACTTGGCAAATCCGGTTGGATTCCCTTCTATTCAAATGTGTCGTTTTCATTAATAACATATGTTGAAAAGTTGATTTTAGTAGAAGAGTTTTAAAAGCTTTGTCTTGATAGAATTTACAAGGAATCGTGTTAGGGTGGAAATCGTGATGAGTTTCCGTTATGACCTTTGGTTTTTTCTTTTTATTTCTTGGCTTGAATCAAAGTTTTTTTTTTCTTTTTTTTGTTAATATATTTGAAATTGTCCTATCAGCTGTTTGGTCAGAAGACAATTTGGGATATTTTATCGATTATTGATTTAGATTGCAGCAATCATATGAGATTTTTTTTTGATTCAGTTCTATCTTGTAGTAACAAATTTGAAATTTTTGAGATTCGTAATTTAGATGATGTACAATATAGGTGCAGTTGAGGTTCAAGAATTATATTTAGATGTGATTAAGATTTAAAAACTGACTCATCGTTTTTGGTGATGATTTTAAATATTGAATTGTTGTGAAAACTTTCTGATAATTTCACCCTATTTTGATTTAAAAGAATCAGGTGATGATTCTGAATTCATGAATAATACTGCATAGATAATTATAATTATTGATCGCATTTGCATAAAACTATAACTTCCAATGTAGTTAACAAAAATCTTAATGAGCGAGAGAATTATTATGCGAAAGAAAGGAAATTGATTTGGATTCTGTGATTTTATCTGATCATAGATCGTATGATTTGTCAGAATGCATAAAAACAGTCCTCTTCGTCATTACCTGTTTTTGTAGTTGGCTGTCTTTTACTAATTTTCATTCCTACATTTTGAGGAATATGATTTGGAAATATCTGCAGGATTCCACATCAGATTCTGTTACTGCAAATACTACCATATATCGGTGAAAGTTGTTTAAGAATTAGTATGCTATTGCTATATTATTTTGCAATTATTGTATTGTCATCGTACATTGCACAATAGTAAGTGAAGAAAACAATGCTCTTAGTGTAAAAATTAAATATAATCAATTTTTTTTTTTTTTTTTTAGCTAAGGACAAAACTCTCTGCTGCGAAAAAAAAATTAACAGTATTATATTTCTTCATTCCTTATCTACTTTTTTTTTCTTTGTTATTTTCAAAGCAGTTAATGTTTTGTGACTATATTCATTTTAAGGGACATCCGTTTATCACTTTTTTTTCTTTGCGTCCATATCATTATTTGTTTCAAATCAATAGTATATAAATTATAGCAAACATCAATGTCAACAAAGTGTTTCAAAGATTTCATAATGATATCGGTAGAATTCTTCTGAGTGCGACTGTTCAAAAATTTGAAGAAATTAACAAATCCATTGGATCATAAAATGAATCATTTCGGATTATTTCAGACACCAAATGAGGCTAAATTTTTAATGCAAGTGGAAATGATCGAACTTTAAATTTTAAGACAATAACATGGCAGTTTTTGGCGTGTAACAGAAAGAAGCAATGGGAATGCGGATTACATATCGATGAAAGTGCTGTCGAAACATTCGAAATGTTTGCTCTCTCAAAATTTAAGCAATTAAATATTTGATTGATTCTATCTTAAAATTTCTTTCGGCAATTGTTTAAATAATCTTTGCCCTAGATTAATTGTATAATTATATCTTAAACTTACTTCCGGGAATACATCAGTTGTTACAATCTTGTGCTAATTACACAAAAGTTTAATTATATTTTAAACGAATTGCATTCGATCAAGAAAAATGATCGCGAATGGAAAAGAACAGTTGAAGCCGTCGAAAGAATACTTCGACAACTAGAAGCAATGGGCGAAAATCTAGAACAATCCAACATCGAAATAATAGTCGAGAATAAATTACTAGTCTGGATTCTAGATAAAATCTGTCAGCAAAAAGAAGAACAAGGGCCATGGTCAGTAACTAAACTGAGATCATTTCTCGGAAAGTTGGTTCAGAGAAATGAAGAAGTGGCAATGAGCTAATCCCTCAATATCGAGAAGGATCAAAGGCCAATCAAGAATAAGCCAAGATCATACTTGCAACGTGCTATGAATGAAACCTCGGCGTTAGCCATAACTATACCACCGAAAGATAAAGCAAGAGAATTCTAGCTCAAAGAAGAGTGAGAAAACAAGAAGACCTTGTTCCTTTTGCAAGCAGGATCATTGGGACAATGAATGCCACATCTATCCCACACTCATGCAACGATTGGAACGCTTGAGAGAGACTAATGCTAATAATGCTTGCCTAAATTGTCTTCAGCTGGGACATAAGGAGAGTGACTGCAGCAAAAGGAAGTATTCATGTTTCCACTGCAAAGGCTCACACAATACGACGCTATGCCACATAAAATACAGGGAAGCACCCAAAGTGACAAACCTACTAAAGAGAAAATGTCAATAAAGACAGTCAACCCAATACTAAACCAAAAAATCTAAGACAAAGAGAAGTTTTGCTTTTATGCAAAGAAGTCGAAACAATCAATCTGGATATCCCTACAATTACAGAAAAAGCCGTAGTTTTGTTCGATAGTGGTGCCCAAATAAGTTGTACCTCCAAGAAGCTGGCAAATCGACTGAAACTACATGAAGTTGATTATGAAAAAATGAAGATTGCTTCATTTGGCGACAGGAATCCTAAAACACCAGTTGTTGCGAAAGCATATTCTGAGATAAAAACCACAGATAACCAAATCATCCCATTGACAGTTGCAATTGTGACTTATTTAACGAGCCAATTACAAATTATCCCTGTGAATCAGTACGATGTGGCATTCATATCAACTCAACTGCCATTAGAAGACATGGCAGGACATTGGCAGAAACCAGATATAATTATTGGAGCTGATTACTTCTTCAAATTCATTCAATTCAATAAAACTCACGCAATGAACTCAGGATTCTCTCTAATCAATTCAATAGTCGGTCCAGTGGTAGCCGGAAGCGGCTACATAAACAAATTCCGAGAGAGTGATTATAAAGAACTTTTCGACTCAAGGGATCTAATCGCTTATGCAGGATGGAACAACATGCAAGGCAATGATAATATCCCAAACACCAATACAGAGAATAGTAACATTCAGAGCGAAAACGAAAGCGTAGTTGAGCCCACAAAACCGCTAATCCAGACATAGATCGATTCTGGAAACTGGAAATCATAGGCATACAAGAAGATCCAAATCTTCATGATGACGAACGTATGTTAGAAAGGTTCAGAGAAAACATCAAGAAAGTCATAATTTTTGCGAATGCGACAATTCCTTTTAGAAAAAGTCATTTATTGAAAGGGGAACAATTACGAACAAACAACTATTCGAAATAACCAAATAGCTTATCGTTGAATATTCTTTCCTTTGTTGCTCGTAGAAGATAATAGTGTTCTGGTCCCTGATTGCTGATTTTTATGTCGATTCGAATCGATTACCGCTGGGACCGTTGTATAATACTGTCGGTAGAAAACCTTTGTAGAAAATTATTGTAGGAACACTGGCGCTCGTTCCAATCATGGAATAAGAATGTACTTTCACTCCAAATCCGATCCTTATATATCCTTTCAAAATCCCTCCTTTCCTGATCTCAATTTGTTGCTTCATGATCTCGCTTGTTTACTGTTAGTTGGAGCGTTTGGTGGCAAACATGTTCATCGTTTTGGCGGGAAACATGTTTACCCTAATGTTATCGGCCCGTTGGTACATTTAAAATTACGCGCTTCTTGACCTTTTACACCTCTTTTTTATATCAATTTTCGGATTTTTGCGACACATGGTGTCGGAATACCGAAGAAAAAGTGATTCAAATTTAGTATAATTTTATTTCATTTTATTATATAAAAGATAAAATATAGTAACTGTCAGTTTAAATTGTTAAGAAATGATTGATCACCCTAATGTAATAGACCAAATTTCAAATGTGATTTCGACATTTTTTGGAACGCCAAACTATTTGAATTTGATTGATGATATCTTAAAACTTTTTTGCAAATGTATTAATGACTTCCGCTATGGAATTTCACCACCCGGTACCAGGACCAAACTCACAAACGGCGACAGATCAAACAATTATCAAAGACGGTGCACCGCTTGATTGATGGGATCCCGTCTCGGATTCCAGATACCCAAACGGCACCATGGGTGGACAAAAATGGTATATAAGCAGCACAAAACGATCCAAGATCATTCGTTTGATTTTATTTCTTTCACCCAACCAGGACGACGAACTGCTATCATCACCGCCACCCCCTTTTTTTACGTTATATATATTTTTTCATACGTTTTTATTGTGCGCAGCGTTTGGAAGACTCCTCACGCTTTATATAGAAAGGAATAAAATACTCCTATTACTTAGTGTCGTGATACAGGACACCTTACTCCTACACATACCAACTTCCACGACACATGGGAAGAGCATTACAGGATGCAAGCTTGTTGTTTGGGATGAATTTATCTTGGCGTACAAAAAATCGGTCGAGGTTCTTGATCGATATCATTGCAAGATTTGCGTGGAAATATAGACCATTTGGGAACGCAATAATATTGTTTGCAGGAGATTCCAAGTGAGCATTATCTGTAATTCTTCGACCGAAACTAGCGGTCGAAATAAATGATTGCCAGAAATACTTTACTTTGTTGCGAGAAGTAAAGATGTTAACTACAAATATGCGTGTTCAGCTACAAAACGAGTGGTCACTTATAATATTCTCACATCAATTGCTGGAAATCGGGAATGGAAAGGTACCGGTTGATCTGACCACAGACGAATTTCATTGTCCCATAACTTCTGCAATTTAGTAACGTCAAAACAAGAGCTGGTTAAAAAAATTATTTTCCGAGGACCTTTCAAAGATGATGATATCTTTATTCCTCGCATTCCCATGATTCCAATGAATATACTATTTCAGTTTGAGAAATTGCAATTCCCAATTCGATTGGCATTTTTATTCACCATCAACAAAGCTAGGGTTAATCTTTAGAATTATGCGGTTTAGATCTAGAGACGGATTGCTTTACACATGGACAATTATATGTTGTGGTGGTCTAGAATCGGCAAATCAGATAATCTCTATATCTAAACAGACAATGGAACAACAAAAAATATTGTATACCTACAAGTATTGTGAAATTAACCATATTAGATGTGAGTGAAAACTGAAAGAGTCAAAAAGCCAGGAAATATTGAGGGTCAAGTGACACAACATAGTTTCAAAGGGACGAGAAACATATTTACGACCAGAACGCTCCAATTCACAGATAAACGACAAAGATCGACGCCGCAACAGCAACAGTTCGGAGTTCCAAGGGTTCAAAACGGCACAACAATAGCAACAATCCGACGATTTGCCTGCTAATATTCATCTCTACCAACGACAAAGGAAAGAATAACCCAGTGATCAATTTGCCTAGATGTTCTTTGATAACTGTTTGTTACGAAGAATCACTCTTCATCAATCAATAAAATCTTTCTCAACAGCATTCATCTGTCGATAAACCGAAATACTGACAGAATTCAAATATTGTTTATGTAATCTCATTGCACACAAAGCTCTTTGTTCTCCTCATTTAATCATCTAATAATGCTCATGTGCTTTGTTTAAGAGTTGTAAAATATGCTGTAAGTGGTTGTAAAATATGCTAACGTCTGTAAATTTGTAAGTTAATGTCAAGCCCTTTGTCTAAAGAGTTGCCAATGGCCGCAATCAAGTCAATTGTAGTAATGTAGGGACCATCCCTTTTCTTTGTTTAAATGTTTTAAGCATTAGTTATCCTATTCTTTAGTCTTGTCCATATCAATCCCTTTTGTATGATTAATGTATAACTTCCGCCCCTACTGAATGACCATACAAAAGCGAAACTTTCTGGACAGCAGCATCAGTGCATGAACAAATCACCAGCAGCGGCGGCAGCAGTCTTGGAATACTACCATCAGTGCAACAAGGCTAGTGCCGACTCAGTATCTACAACACCATCAGTTCATCAGCAATAAGGGAATTACCTTCAGCGACAGACTCTCCTACATCAGTGGCAAACGTTCCTGGCCAATATCAAGCAAACTCAACGAAGCACAAACAGTCATTCGTCAAAGGACCACTATTGGTATTATTTATATTACTCGCATATTGTTTTATTTATTCATATTAATTGTTGTTGTAAGTTGCGATATTGTATCTAATATCTTTTAAATCTAATAAAAGCTATTTTTGACCTATTCAAGTCACAGCAGCAAAAGATATCCAATCCAACGAATCTAGAATCCCAAATAACTAATCAAACAGGAACCCTCTTTCCCCTACATCATCTCTCACACAAGATACAAAAAACTTCCTCACAATTATTGCTAACCTAACCGAATCATAATAGCAAAAATAAATCTCCAATCCATCCAAACTACAAATCAAATTACAAAGTACTGGTTTTTTTCCCCAAGACTAGAAACATGCGCTTTCTCTTTTCTTTTTCTTTTTTCATTTAATCAGATTGAGCTGCAGCAATGTTTGTACAAAAACATGCGCGCATTCGAATGCAGCGTTGCATCAAAATTCCAAAGCAATAGATGAGAACTTCCCAACATCTAAGATTTTGAACTGATGTAGATAAGGCACATGTTTAAGAACTTTCGGAGGTTTAGGATTTTGAAAAAACGTTTAAATTTTTATTTATATGGACTAGCTAAAGTTGAAGAAGCGAAGCGTGTCGACTCCTTCAGATTAGCTGCATCGGCCATGCTGAACGTGGTCGGGTTCAGCAACTAATAAATATATTTATTATGGCGAAGTGAATGTCTATCGCTCAAAATGCAGTTAAAAATGATGAAGTGTATGCTGATCGCGACAAAAATCATTTTGAAATTCATGCTCGATATGAAAAAATCCATATTTAGCAAGTGAATTTCATTTGCTTCTAAAATTTTTGCTGGTATTTCACCTTTTCTCAGTTCCAAACTTTGAACTCATAATGATAAGAAATGATTTTCTTTTTTTTTTTTTTTTTTTAAAACAAATTGTAAATGGAAAAGTTATTTGTTGTCAAATGAACAAAAAAACAAAAAAATACTGCGATGAAAAGTGTCGTGAAAGTAATTTGTGAAAGTTTGGGTTTGAAACTTTGTAGAGATGAATTTATTGTGTAATGAAGTCTTTGTTATGAGAATTTTATTTGCCGTAACTACAGTACACAATGAATTGATAAATACCGAGAATTAGAATTTGTTTTCGATAGCAGAGAAGTTATCTGCAGGTTACTGGTATTAAAAATTGATAAAATTTGATGAGGTTTGAAAAGTGTTGCTCATCGAAAACCGATCGAAGCAAAGGATTGAATGCCTGATCGCTCAAAGCAAGTGATTGAATGCACTGATGATTCAGAGCAAAGGATCGGATGAATGGATGAACGAATCCCTTCAGACGAAAACCTTTTTATAGTGAAATTGTTTATTACATGGAACCTTAATGCAGTTTACAACATATTAACTTATAGCGCTAAGAAAATTAATTTCAACATTTCAGCATGGCGTAAAGGGAGCTATTTGTTTCATGTCACCATAGCACAACACAATTTACAATATGTTAATTATAGCGTAAAGGTCAAAAGTTTGCTTAATATCAAGATATTTCTATAATAAGAAGATTTTTTATTTTTTTCTCATATTCATATATTTCGGTTTTTTTCGACAAGAAGAGGAAGAAAAAGAAAACATCGGAGAAAAAGCTTAATGCAAGGATATGACCTGAATTCATTTAATATTATAGAGTTTTCTTGGTTGAATCATTTCATTTTAAGCTAATTTCAAATTAATTTAATTCAGTTTGTTACAGATCAGTTATGCTTTAGTTCAATAACTTTGTTTCAATAAATTTTTCGCAAAAAAATTGAGTTTCATTCAAGTTTTTGTCCTTTTCTTTCGCCCTAATTGTTTAAATTTAGTATACTGTTTAAATTTAGTAAAAGACTATGTTTTGTTATTTAAATTCACTAAAAATTTAACTTTACAATTTCTTCATCCTGTTTTGTTACTTAAATTCATTACAAAATTTGGTCTCATAATTCTTTCCTGTTTTGTTGCTTAGATTTATTATTCTTATTTTGTTATTCAAATTCATTACAAAATTTCAAGTTTTTATTGTTTACTTCTGAAATTGATTTCATCATAATTCTTCCAAGTTTTTCATTATTTCCTGCTTTTTCATTTTCTTGATATTTCAGCACTTTCTGCTTTGATTGAATTTTTCGTGGCAATTTTACTGCTTGTTTTTCCCATCCTTGAATTTCTTGCACTTTCATGTTGACTTCTTTTACTTCCACTTATTAACTTATCAGTTTCTTGGCGGCTACCATTTCCTTGTTTTTCGATTTCTTTTGATAAAGTTTCTTTTAAAAAAGTTTCCTTTGATAAAGTTTCTCTTTCTTTTAACTGACTTTCAGTTTCTTTTGAAAAAATTTCTTTCGCTGAAAAACTTTCGCTTGAAAAAGAATCATCAGGCAATTTATAGCTTCTTCGGCTCCTTGCGTGAAGTTTTCTTTTGGATTTCTGAAAGATGAAAGGAAAAAGTTGAAATGCATGGACAGAAATGCAATATGCCTTAATAATTAACTTATATTACTTTCTTCTCCCCCCATCATCTCTTCTATCCTAATTAAACTTTTGATTATATGAATGCTTCTTATTTAAATGCCTTCCATTTTTTCTAACATTAAAATATGCTTTAAAAAAATTGAGAGTATTGCTTGCATGCTTTCGTTTATGTTTACGCTTAGAAGCCAATAATTTTTTGATTTCTTCTGTAACATATTCCAGAAGGAGTTCATTCAAAACTGCCGATCTGAAATTATAAAATTATATTCGAAAACGTGTGTTATAAAAATTCATAATTAAATTTAACAACGATTTAAAGTACTCCATATTTTTTGGTGTATTTTTATACAATAATGTATTCTTTGTTTATTATTATTATTATTATTATTATTATATATATATATATATATATATATATTTAAGTAACAGCTGAACTCTAGTAATATTTATAATAATAATAGCAATAATATTAATAATAATAATACAGATATGTAAATTTAAATTATTTAAATTTTGATTAATAATAAAACTCTATTAGCAATATATTCTTACTCTTTTCGCCGTTGTTTTCTTCCTTCCAATTCTTTCTTTCGAATCTGAGCAATTCTACGCCGCTAAAGAAATCACATTTAATATATCAACTTATCAAATTTAGACATAAAATTATATTTTTTAAAGACAAATCATTATCGAGCTCTATTTTTTAGAAAGACTTTAAATAGTCGCTTCTTAAACTTCTTACTGAATTTTGTTTTGATTTAATTTTACTTCACTTTTCTGATGAATCAGTTTTGAAAGTTGATTTAAATTAATAAAATTTGGTGAAAATTTGAAGAAAAAAAAAGCGAAGAAAAAACTAGCAGTAATTGTTCACATGAAATTCTGAAAATAAAGAAAAAAATTTAAGGAAAATATATGTTTCCCTCGTAATTACTTTTTTTGTCGACAAATCTTCAAATTAATCATTCGTTTTCATTAGGATTAAACAAAATTCCAAATTCATATTTTCAAATCTGTACATTCAAGAATTGAATTCAAATTTTGGCAATGAAAATTAATATTTCTTACTGTTTTTGAATTTTAATTAGCAAATATTTTACTAACAATGCAATAATATATTCTATTTCATTTTAGTTAACAGTTTTTCCATAACAGGAAGATGAAAATATAGAATTCATTTTTTGATTGTTTCGAACATCAATGACCAATTATTTTAATAATTATGCCATCATATATTTTGCACGTATTTACTATTTTTTCGGAAAAAAAAAAGCAAAAATGAATAAACATTAAATCAACCTTAAACAAAGGTTCCAAAGGTTTCATTGCCATGGTAATGATCGATTGTTCAGTCCATATGCTTTCTTCGGTTGCTGCTGTTTTCGACATCATTTCCATTTCATAATCATTCTTTTCTTCCTGCATTTCTGTTTCTTCTTTCGTTAAAACTTTGACATTTTCCAATTTTGAAATGGTTAAATCGGAAGTTTCTGGTAGTCCATGATCTAATTGAGCTTTTTTAAGTTTTCTAACAATATATTTAGAATCACATCGTTTTTCAACATCCATTCTCCAGCATTTATTTACCAAACGAATTATTTCTTTAGGTGTTATTTCTGAAATCAATTAATTTCTTCTTCTTTTTTAAAAAATGATAAAAAATTATGCCATATATATATTTGATATCTATCATAAAAAAAAAAAAAGGAATCGAATTAAAATTAGTTTAAATTGTATTAATATGCTTCCATCAATTAATTCAATGTTACAATTTCAAGAGTTATTTTCGAAAACATTTTTCATATGATATTACAGACTTCTTTTTAATTATATTACTAATAATATTACCTGGCATATCAGGCATAATACCATGTCTGATATTTGTCGCACATTGTCGTACATTCATATCTGGCCATGGTTTCATACCGTTATTAAAAATTTCATATAACATTACACCATATGACCAAACATCACTTTTAGCACTGTAACGTGGTTCACGTTGAATCGTTTCTGGTGCCATCCATCGTACGGGGATCTAAAAAAGTTGAAATCGTTTAGTGGTTTTGCAATAATTATCATTAGTAATTTTAATCATAATAATTATGATTTTGTTTGTTAGTAATAGTAAATCAGAATAACTAATTCTGTTTCTAAATCAATCTTGAAGTAATGTATTAAACAAAATCGTTCAAAAAAAACTTGACATAATATAATACAACTTGAAATATTTAAATAAAATTCAGAAGATGAAAAATAAAAATATTTATTACTTTTTGTTTTGTCGGGACAGCAATAACATCGGAAGCTAATTGGCTAAGGCCAAAATCAGAAATTTTAATAGTACCATATTTACTAATCAAGCAATTTCGTGTAGCCAAATCACGATGTATAAAATCGCTATAATTTTTAATGTATTAATTATGAAAAAAACCCGATTTCTTTTTTTTTTTTTTTTTTGTTTTAAATGATGCAATATATTGTTAATTCAATATAATTTCTTGAAATTCCTTGACAAAAAATTCAATCTATCATATTAGCCAATCAATTAATCAATCATTTGATCAGTAAGTTTATTTTATATATTTCAATAATTAATTTACTAATTTTCTATAATTAAAACTTCAAATGGCATACTTTTCGTGTAAATAGCATATTCCTTTCGCTGCTTCTAAACCGTAAAAAATTCGTTCACCAGTTGTAATCTTATGTGCCCAATGTTGTAAATGATTATCCAATGATCCACCTATACATCGTTCCATGATGATGCATGTGGATGGTATATCGTAACATATTCCATGGAACTGCAAATATTATAATTATAAAAATGAATTCAAATATCTTTAAAAAAAAATTTAGACGAGCGGGAAAGAGCTATGGATGAAGAAAAAAGAAATCTGAAAGAATAATCTTATCGATTGACAAATTTTGAAATAATATTATCAATTTTAAATCCTGCTTGTTTTCGATTTTTAATAACTCAGTTCATATTTCCTTATAAATCAAAATATTCGTTACCTACTTTTTTTCACTCAAAATATCTTTTCCGTGAATTATTGAAGGAATGATTCTTATTATTCAAGGAATAATTTCCATTTAAGATTCAATTGTCTTAAAATTATTAAATCTTTTAAAACTTTTTTCCGCCCTTTCTTTAATTCGTCCATTATGTTTATCATCTTATACAAAATTTGATTAATTTTCCTTCACTCAAAAATTCTTTTAAATACTTTTAATCGGACGAGTAACTTCATCGAATTTCTTATATATTTAAAATATTTTAAATCTATCTAATCATATGTACTAATTTTCAATTGAATTTTTTTACATGAGATTTGAATAATTGATTTTAAATAATCTGTCTTTCTGTATTCGAAACATATAACAGACAAATCACAAACGAATTAAAATTTTAATATTTAAATTTTATTAGAAGTTATTATAATTTGAAAAATTTATAACCTTAACAATATTTGGATGTTTAAATTGAGACATCAAATAAGCTTCATGCATCAGTAATTCTTTCGGATCATCTGATTTCCCTACTTCTTCCAAATTACTTTCTTCTAAAAAGAAATGAATTATTTATAAATTTTTTGGTTAATCGATCTTTCTCTAATATTTTATTTTTTATCAATATTTTTATGTTATTAATATTATTCACATTACAGTAAGATATCAGAGATATAAAAATTGCTGATGTTATGGTAATACAAAAGTGATACATGAATTGTTCACGTAATAAAATGACAGAAGTGATATGAATATAGTGATAACAGTAGTACACTTTTTGATGATGTTGATGTTGAATACTCGTACTTATTTTTTTTTTTTTTTTAATGAGAATGAGAAATGGAAAACCATACTAATAATATCGAAGGATTTAGATTTTGTTAATTTTAATTATCTCTTTTCTTTCAACAGATAATTATTGAAAAGTTGAATAAACTTCAATTTAATATCACTCAAATGTTCCAATTTTGAATCAGCTTTAATCATATCATAATGATCAAACATAGGATGTTTTTCTTTCTATGAGAAACAAATAAGAAAAGTAGAAAATGTTTCGCATTTTCTTATTTATTCATTCAAATAAAATTAAAATTTAACGGATTAAATTCAATTGTGATTAAACAAATAATGATTATTATCTATTTCAAATACCAATTTCTTGCTGTTCTCTTAAATTTTATCTTTTTTTTTTTTTTTTTTTGGATTTCATTTTTTCATTTTTTTAATTCTGTAAAAAATATGTTATACCCGTTGTGTCATGGGATATTTTCAGAGCTACCGATATTTTGCCATATAATTTTCCTTCAAAAACATCACAAAAATTTCCAGCGCCAATTAAGCCTGTTTCAGAATCATAGGTTATATTTTCATGCCTTAGAAACCTTAAATTACGAATTTTTTCAAAATATTAGCCGAACAAATGGTATCAGATATAGTAGAAAAAATTCATAATTTTAAAAGATAATTTTTAAAAAATTTTTGACAACTAAATTTAAAATATTACATTTAAAAGGAGAAATAGTTAAAACATTTAAGGAACATAAAATTCCATCACTAAATATGCAATCGAAATTTATATACATTACAAGTATGTAATATCAACATTATAAATTTAAATCATTTTAACATACAAATGTTAAATTAGTTTTTCATCAAATATATTATTCCTTCTTAAATATTATAGTGCGTTTAACTTTTCGAATGGAATGATAATTCATTGAATTATTATTTATTCGCTTATTAATAAATTATTTTAAAAAAAATGAACCATTTCGGTTTGTGAAATGGATGGATCAAAAATGTAGCATCCTCAGGTAGTGCATTGTTTTTGTAATAATGAACTAAATCTATGATTGTATCAAATGCTTTCTGAAATAATTTTTAAAAATGAATAAAACAATTTTCATAAACAGAAAGGAAAATTCACAAAAAGAAAAAACATATTAAATCGACAAACAAATGTAATACTTTTTGATTTTTTTTATAACAAAGTTTTTTTTTTTTTTTCAAAAATTTTGCGAGAAAATGTTTGTAACAATTCAGAACTGAATTTTGAAAGCAACATATAAGACGTGCTAAAATTACTCCAGTGCTAAAATCGTTATTTTTAAAAATTTCAAGAGTAGTAATTAAGTAGAGCTTAAAGATAACTTTCAGGATTAATAATCAAATGAGGATTCTTGACAGATTTAAAGGTTAACAATCAAAAATCACTGAAATTCAAGATTGATAATTAAAGGTTGTTTTTTGTTTTAAGATTTCAAATTAATAAGTAAAATCTAATAAGTTTCAAGACTATCAATCAAGCTATTATTTCCTGATAAATTCTGAAATCTGTCAAGAATCCTTCTGAGAAAAACAATCAAATAATAGTTCCTGCTGATACGATTCAAAAAAATAATTTAATTCCTTGTTAAGAAAGAATAATAAAATGTGATCCAAATTCCATCAAAAAAAAAAAAAAAAAGAAAAAGGAATGATCTCGAAATGTGAAATTTATCAAAACAAAAATATAAATTTTTAAATAGTCTTTTTTACAAAAAAAATGTTCAGAAAAAGATTAAATTTTTTTAAAAGAGAAAGGAAAAAGAAAATTAAACTTTGTCCAATATTCATCCATGCATTAGATATATGAATGAATTTTGCATCAAGTTTAATTTTCTTAAAACTATAAAAGAAAAAAATTTGTTTTCTATACCGAATATATTTCAAAAAGAGAAATGAAGAGAAAGAGAAAAAAAAAGCATTTCAATAAATTAATAAAAAAAAATATATAATTTAAAAATTTAACAAAAAACATACTTCAGGATGAGCGTCAAGTGACCATCCAATTCTATCTTTTTTTGAAATTGTAAAATGGTTACACTCTTTTCTGCCTCTTACAGAAAGTACAAATTTCACGCAACCGTTTTTCTCCTCGGTATATACCAAATAATCGCCATCCTTCTTTAAAAAACGCTACAATATGATTTTATCTATTATTGAAATTTTCTTTTTCAAAGAAATATTTTATTCAGAAATAAGCAATAAGATATTTATAAATGCGAATAATCTGAAAAGCAAATTATTGAATTTAACATTTCATATGCATTTAACTGTCATTATTAAGCTATCTGCATTTGCAGTGCACGCAAAAACATTGTAATTCGATCAACGAAATTCTAACGCAAAAATTTATGAATTCCGAAATTTGAAATTTCATTTCTATTTCGGAATTCCATTTACTAAAAATTACGAGTAATTTCTTTATCCAAATGCTTAATGCGATTTTTTTTTTTTTTTGTTAGTTAAAAGATTGCCAAATGTTATTTAAAAAAACATTCATTAATCAAGAAATATTAATTATCAAAAATTATTGACTAATATTTCTTGAATAATCAATATCATACAATTTAAATTTGGCCAGGGAATTTTACATATCATCATTATATAAAACCAATTATTCAATTCAATATTTATTGCCTACTAAAATTTGTGGAACACATAATTAGTTGAAATAAAGTTTGCTGTTAAAATAGTAGAATGGTATTGTTTTCTAATATAGCATAAGAATAGCAAAAGATTTTAAAACTAAATAATTTAAATAAAAATTACGAAAAAAATGATATTAACAAATTTAAGATGACCTCAACAGTAGACTTTGTAATGAATCCGGCGAACCAATTTTTTGCTAGAATTGTGTTTAATATGTCTCCAAGTTCAAGAGTTGTTGAAATTTTTGACATTTATCTTAATAAACTTGATATTTTATATTTTGAATAATTGTTAGCTCAGCTATATAGAATATAATTTGTGATGAAATTATGATTTATAGAATTACAACTATTTGTGTTTATGTTATACGACGTTCTACTGCAATATTACTCTACACTTTGTACATGTTTTAAATTATTTTGGGGAGATATTACATGTATTTCATCAGTTTTATTTTAATTCTATTGAAATATTCGTTGTGAATACTTATCAAAATTCAATGAAATATTTTGAGCAATTTACTACACTCTGAGCAAGCAACCAACCGTTTTTGCTAAAATGACATAGACAAACAATTCATTGAATTCGAAAAGTAAGCTTTTATAATATATCAGAAATTTTTAATATGCAAAATATTCGATAACAATACTACTAGTATTTCATCTCTTAATATTTCGCATATTAGTATTTAATCATCATTTAATCAAAAAAAAAAAAATCTCGCAATATTACAAACCTTTAAGTTAGATCAAATTCTAAAGGCTTTAATTATGTAATTTTTTAAAATTTTAATCTAAATTTAACAAATGCTATTCTTTAGTTTTTTTATTACAAAAATTTAGAATGCTTTAGAACGAAGACCCAAAACAGTTAGAATCGAAGTGTAACAAAAAATTTTGAAATAAAAAACAAAAAAGAAGAAAAATCAAAAGAAATCAAGGAAAAAAAGAGATTACCATTAATCAGAATATATTGGAAATTAATTTTCAATAAGCTTACTACTATTATTGCTTATATTCGACAATAGTTTATAATAATTATTGCTCAACACCGTTAGCTTTCAATGCGATTAACACTGTTTGACCGATCTTCTCCTTTCTTTTCCTTTTTTTTTTTTTTTCATTTCAAATAATTTCGAATTTTTTCATCCTTCATTTCTTCAAATTTTTTCCATTTTCTTTCGATTTCATAGTTTCTTTGTTGCATTTTATATTTTTATTTCTGAAAGGCCTATCATTTCAGTGTCGATTTTTCTCAAAGTGATTTTTCCGCCGGAAAATGTTATGCAGCAAACATTTCAGGATTCTGAATATTTATCAAAATTTCTGTTTGTAAAATTATATTGGAAAATTCATATCAATATTATGAACAAAATTAATTTTAAAAATAAAATCCAGTAGTAAATTTATAGGACGCAATTGAATTGCCTTGAAAATAGTTAAATTTGAATTATTACGAATAAGCTGAATATCCTATTGTTTTATTCAATATTTGCACTTCTGATTCTTTATAATTTGTTTCCTTAATTGCAGAAATAAGTGTGACATTCGCGACAATTCCGGATGAAAGCAGCATATGACAAAAATTCTGGATGAAAGGCAAGATAAATTCATGAGATTACGTGATATTGATCCGGATCACTGATGAATAATAACTTTAATATCGCGCAACATTTAGCTTACATTGATGTTTGTAACTTATGAAAATTGTAGTGATATTCATTCAATCAAGAAAATGTTGCATAATATGCGTAATTTTAGGAATAAAACAAATAAAACGATAAAGAATAACAGGAATGTGTAAATGATTTTAAAGCTGTGTAATAATTTCGATATAAATTGTTGAAAATTTCAAGAATTTTGGAATAAATTTAGAACTATTCTTTTTTGTCAATACTTATCACGAAAATACCTTTGTTAAAAAATTTTTTGAATCACCCAGAAAATTCCAAAATTTCATTAATTGAAAAATATTCATCCTATGAACTTCTTTCATGTCTTCGCAAAAATGAATTGTGGGAGATGCGTAGAACAATGACATGTTTGTCTTATCAAAGTAATGGATTTGCCAAAATTTAACTATCAAATCCAATTCATATCCAAATTCTCACCTTTCCTTATTATAGGGACAAAAATGAATTTAGTCTTCAGTGCAAAATTGTAACTGTTGCAAATATTTTTGGCTTAAAATTAAAAATAGCAAAATGAATTAAATGAATCGCAACATTTCTTCAACATTGCAACACTATTTCAACATATATTTTTTGAAAATTTTGTTAAATGCACCAATTTATACACGGAATTATTTAAATGGTTACTATTGGTAATATAAAAATGACATAATCTATCATTTTACCATTTAAAAAATGTTAAGTAAAATAGCATTTGGAGAAATTTGAATAAATTAAAGTGTGTAACAAAATAAACAACTTGTTTTCTCGACTCGATCTAATCTTACTGTTTTTTAAGTTCTATTTCTATCTCAGCCTTAACTGATAGTGATGTTACTGTTATTGTAACCTGTGAATATAATTTAATCCTGCTATTATGCAAGAAAAAAACCTTATGAAGTCTAAAAACATTTAAATACTAATTTTTTTCAAAATTTAAGTGGGATAAAAAGAATTTTGCAAAATCAAAACTTTTAATTGCTTCCTAAATTTTCGAATATTGACTATGGATTTGTGCTATGCATCAATGAGATCTGCTTCT
This sequence comes from Onchocerca volvulus, assembly GCA_000499405.2. NCBI lineage: Eukaryota > Metazoa > Nematoda > Chromadorea > Rhabditida > Onchocercidae > Onchocerca > Onchocerca volvulus. The sequence goes on from HG738137.1 coordinate 68,700, forward strand.
TGAGTTTTATAATGTTGAAAATTATTCAATTCTGCTTTGATTTTAAAGGAAGCTTAATTCAGCTTTTAAAGTGGTAGTAGTAAGAAATGTAGTGAATATCATTTTAAGAAAAAAATTTTTACAGATAATAAAAAAACTAGTACAATATTTTAACGTCAAAACGTGATGAAATTTGATTGAAAATGACAAATATAATCTGGACAGCAACATTCAAACCAGTTTAGCTTAGAAATAAACTTGCAAATTGCAGTGGCGAAAGTTTGAGCTATACGCGTGAAACTTTAAAGCTGTTACACATGGATAGGCTTCCAAAGCTTATTTCGGGAATTTTTGGAGGTCTCACGTGACTTACGTTTTTATGCGTACGATTTCATTGCTCTGATTCGCAAAAATATGTTTGCGCGAAAATTGCATATATCACGTAACCAGTCACGCTATTTAAAAGTAACTTTTCATATGTTTATATGAATTTTGAAGATTTTGTTCCCAAAAAAAATTTTGTCCAATTGATAGGATTTCAAAAAAAAAAAATGTCCATGACCAAATTGATTAATTATTCGCGCGCAATAGTATTTTTCGATTTGCATGAGATTTCTCTCCAGTTGACTTCACCATTTTCGATATTTTCAAATATCCTGAAGAATTCAGGGTTAAATTCAGTTTTATTTAATGCATTAAGTACTTCTTTCAGTAAGTCTACCAAATAATGATTTGCCAGGTAGCCAAGAACTTTTGGGTATTATCAGATCGGAAATAAATTGCACGAAACTGTTTTAATAATAATTCCCTGTTTTGTTATAAAAGACATATTATATTAGAAGAAATATGTGATTCGGAAGAACTTTTAGTTGTAACGCAAAGTAATGTTACAGCCTAGCATCTGACTATTTTATTACACATTTCCTGATTGTGATGTAACAAATTGTTTGATAACGAGATAAATTGTTTGATGAGCAAGATTACACATCAATTTGTCAAGATGGCTTCACATTGTTTGACGTTAAATTATTTATAAATTATCTTCATTCTGTTGTATTCTCAACAACTTCTTGTCAGTTTATAAGTACATAGATTTGGAAATAAAAATTTCTTCAGGTTTTATAGATTATATGGAACCGAAAACAAATGTGCTTCATTTGTTAGCAGCAAGTAATAGCCCGACAGCTTTGGATGCTGTACAAAATTTGCTAAAAACGGGCCTGAAGCATGTCAACGAGCGTGAAGAAGAAGGATTAACAGCATTACACGTAGCTGCTGCATGGGATAATTTGGCAATGTGTCAGTTACTGATGTATTTTGGTGCCGATCCATTTCAGAAAGATGATAACGGAAGGTGATTCAGTGTTTTATCAAATTTCGTTTCGATTTTCTTGATATCAGATGATGTAAAATTCCAAAATTTATTTTAAAAATTAAAGCAAAAATATAAAAGTTCTAAAATATAATTTTTTTTGTTATCTTTCTTTTACTTGCCTGAAGGCAGTGAAATGCGCAAGGTTCTTTTTCTTTTAAATCTAACTTGAAGTTTTATAAAGTTCAGACAACATATTTAGTGGTTTTTCATCATTATTGTGCATTTGTTCACTCTTTAACTGCAGTATGCGGTCGTTTACTGCAAAACTTTTTATTTTCAAGAACTCTCATTTACTGTAGGTGGTTAATATGTTCGAAATTAAAGAATAAATGCATAGGAATGAAGAGAAATACTTTAAATAAGATTTTTTAATCTCGAACTTTTTCATTATTAGCAAAACAGTAGCAGTTTAAAAATGATTATTTCTAATATTCAATTTTCTTAACTGTTCATGAAAGCCGACTTCCTGAGAAAATAATGCTTTTTTCAAAAAATTTTTACCTCAATTTTTAGTTTTACAAATTGTTTCATTGTATCATTGTATTCTAGAACAGCGAAGGATATGGCAAAAGGTTCAGTGAAAAAATTTTTTGAACGTCTTTACGAAACTGAACCGCCCGAACAAAGTTGCTCTATACAGCAATCATTTTTGCGCGCTCTAAATGGACTATTTTCGTGTGCAAGGAAGAGAACTAAGAAAACATCACTACGAGTAAATAGATCGCATTCTTGGTCACCTTCTTATGATGGAACGAGGAATTTTCTGTCGGAAGAGGAAAGACGATTACGATGGGCTTTTCGGAAGAACCAACCAGGTTTTCCTAGTGGTAAAACTAGGAGAAAAAAGCAGTTTTTTGCTCCAGTCGGTGAGGCATACTCCGTTGCATTGAAGTAAAAAAAAAATGTCCACTGTACGGAAAATATTTCATTCAAGGCAGTAAATTATAAAGTTCTTAAATTTCTAATTATTTAATCATTTTCCTATCTTTAATTCTCAACGGTATTATAGAATAAGGTTGCAAAATAATCGATGCAATTATGATAAACTAGCTGGTTTCGTTTTGAAGGAACCGTGATAGAATTACATCTTAGTAAATATCAATGTCGATTTTTCCTAGCTAAATTTCTTTGTCTTGAATATTATGTCATTTAATTAAGTTTTAAATATTGGAGCTCTCAGGAAATAGATTTCGAAGAAAGCAGACTAATTTTAAATAGAGGGTGAAAAAGGAAGTTTTTAAAACGAGATTATTATAACATGACTTCCTTATATTCATAAAACTATCCGCTGGCAGGGAATAAATGGATCAACTTTTTTTAGGGTGATTATTATGTTATTAGCTTTTTCAGATTAGATTTAAAATGTTGGATTTTTTTTTTAATTTAGCTTTATTAAGGAATATTTAATAATATCTGTCTAATTGGAGATATTTATTTTTTACTAATTGAGTACTGCAAAATGTTCAAAGTTCAAACAATTTTTTGAAAAACTAAATTGATTAGATGCAGGTAAATTATGAGATGATACATTAATTTTAATTTTGAAGGAGAAAAATCGTCTGAACGAACATCGGCTCGCACAATATGCCCATCGGAAAAATCCCCTTCATCAACTATAAAATCACCGAAACCTGAAAACGATGACAATACGACTTACCTTACAGCTCCTGAATATAATATTAAAGGCGATAATGACTTGTCTTGTAACCGAAATTCGAATAATACATCTTGTATTTTATCCCAAGAAATGGCATCGTTGAAACTTGGTCTAACCTCGCTTCAAGTTAAAGATGAGGAAATCAAAAAATCTCCTGTTGAAAGTAGGTTTCTTCCTTTGGATTTTCCTTTCTTTTAAATTTTATTTTTCCAGAATGAATCTAGAACTCATTTTTCTAAGAAAACAATAATTTCAAAATTAAAGAAGATTTTAAAGTTACTATAAAGTGATTTGAACTTATTTTGGGATGCAGTTGCAAAATATTCTATAAATGTCATTGTCACAATTTTCATTTCAGTTTCAAGTATAAAGATTCCGAAGGAAATCTTAACAGTCGTACGTCAGCTGTCGGATGAGCGGTTAAAACAAGAATTAGCGAAAAGGCAAGTAACCGACATTAAATTTCTTTTGTTAAACTATTTCACTGAGTTAAAAAAATTTTGTATTCAACTTGCTTTTCTTTGGGCATTCTTCTATGCTTACTTTTTAAAGAAATGAGATTCGCTAGTGAGATATTTTATTGCTTCGTGCTTTAATCTTATTTAGGACATGAAAGAAGCAGGCTTGTTTTTTCATTCAGTTGAGTATTTAGGTCGAAATATCAGAAAATTAAGAAATATGAACTGATTAACACGAAACTGACTTCCGGAGTCTTTGAATTTGAATATTAAAATCGTACCGCAATTTTTGGGGAGGAAATACAATAAGAACTATGCCATTTTAGAGGCGAATGCATTGGACCTTTACTTGTATCTACGCGCCCGGCATATGAATTAAAATTGGCACGTTTGATTGCAGATCTACCTTTCACTGTTCCGAAATTAAGTAAATATTTGTATCGAGTATTTATAATCCTGTTTCTTAAAAACAATTTAAATTTTACTTTAAAGCCTTTAATTTCAAACATTTCCAAAGTCGTTCTTTTGCAGAGTATAGCTGGGCACTTGAACGTTGGATAGCTGGTCACTCTTTTGCTGAAGGTTCGAAACTTGACCAAATTCTTATTAGCAATTTTGCTGAATTTTCTGATGAACAATGGAGAGGAGGCAATCGGCCTACTTCATTTTGTTATATTTTAATTGGTAAGTCTTAAAGAAAGAATGTTGCTGAAATTTGTTGGTTTGGAATTATCTCAGCTTAAGAATTGTATTTATCTAGCTATATTATTTTCAAAACCTGCATATAAAATTATATATTGTTTTGACAAGCCAATTTTTTCATGAAAATATTATCATTTTAGTTTTGTGTAAAAATTAGTTTTGTAATTTTCAGATCCATCCTTTATCAATCTTCCTAGCAATACCTGTACAATGCAGCAATTTGTTGATTCTATATTTTATATTGGTAAAGGGAAACGTTCCCGTCCCTTCCAACATTTGGTGGATGCTGTCCGAGCCAAAGATTTTGGCAACAGTGTTTTATCGGTAAGAGAAGTAATTTGGAATTTTAGTTAGAAATATAATTAACAATTATGTCATTAGTGGTTTGCTTTTGAATTGAAATGGAATCTCATGGCTCCATTATCAGATATATTTCATATTTTGAAACAAATGACAAGTTGCTATGGCAGTGTTAGCTGGAACTCTGCTATGAAATATTCGAATGATTTTTATCGAACCATTGAAGTGAAATTACTTGTGACCGAAAGCTGGTCTCTAAAAAATTTGATATTTGAATTTTTTTTTTTTCAATCATGAGACAAAAAAAATTCATGTCAGTTCATCCAGTGATTTTTTCTCTTTTTTGAGTTGCAGAATAAGAGAGGATGAAAAGAATTATCAATTTCAGAAAAGTAAAAAACTCCAAAGAATTGTCGATCTTTGGAATGGTGGTCGTGGTGTTGTGTCATTGCACGTCTTCCAGAATATAATTCCCACAGAAGCATTTACAAGAGAGGCGGCGATGATTGATGCTATCGGTAAATTTGGCCATAAACTTTTTGACGCATTTTTATATCATTTTATATCGCATAGCTTGAATTATGGATGATTCAATTTTTGAAATATTTCTTTTGATGGATGTGTCATAATTTTTACTTGAAAAAAAAACTAATTTTTGCATTCCTATGAATTCAGTGTTGTACTGAAAGGAATATTCGAAATGTTTTTTAAGCTATATCATTCTTTAGCAGATTATAGTAAAGTATCTCCTAAATGAGTGTTTTTTTTGGATGTTCTTAAGCTTAATATTATATTATTTGATCTAAGAACTTAAATTTCAATGGCTTTATCGATTCCAAATTTTTGTGTCATAAATTGAAATCAATCAGGTCTCCAAAATTTGACAAATGTCAAAAGAGGTGATTACTATGGTCTTGCGAAAAACTGGACAACAAAAGAGAAAACAGTTTATGGCAGCCATCTATTATTCAATGCGTTATCAATATTTCACGTTGAAGGTTGTCGTGAAATCTATGAAGACGATATACAAGAAAGATAGCTGCAATCTGCAATAGTTTTAATGATTTTGGTGGTATTTTATACAACTTATTTTTACAAAAGCTTTTGCATAAATTGTTTGAATTGTGAATAATGTAAAATAGCTAGATATGAAATTTTATGTAAGAAAGAGAAATTTCTCTTTCGTTTATTATTCAGACAAATTTTACAATGTTATTTAATTTTTCCTGCCTTTGAAAAGAAGTGATGTAATCGCATGCTATCAACATGGTCAAACATGATTTTTCATGCAAAAAAAAAAAAAAAAAAAAAAAAAGAGAAGGAATGAATGGTTAAGATTTTGTGTGGTTTATTGTTTGATTATTATGCTCTCCCTATCTTGTCTTTCATTTCTTTTTTCACTGTATAAATGATTTTTTATTTAATATTTCCCTAGTTTTATAATTTCAACAAAATTCTAAAAAACTTGATATATTTTGATGATTTTATGATTATATTTTCACAAAGTTAAATGTGCTTATTGCTTCTTGGATTGGCATTCATTGTTAATAGTTTCCGTTTTTTCTATCATAGCTCATGTAGCTTATTGTTATATGTGAAACATCAGGTATTTTCATTTCTTTGTGCTCAACTGGTTTTGAGACATTTTCAGATTTTGAACAATAATATTATTTTCATCTTCTATCGTAATTGTAGTTTTTTTCGATGCGATATTTGTTGTCGAATTGATAACGTCTTTCAATTATTTTCTAGTATCCTTTACTGGTTATTCGGATTTTCTAATTTTTCCTGTTTTCCGTGTTGTTTTTTTTCGTTGCCATACAGTTCCGGGTCTTGCCATCCATTTTTTGCTATATACTTCTATTTAAATTCACTTATTTACTAATTCATATTGAGCAATTGCTCCATAAGTTTATTTGTTCACTTATTGGCCAATTACACTATTAACTTCTTATTCATTTTCTGCCACTTTCATTTGTACATAAAAGCATATGTTTCAATAAAAAGATTAGTACAGTAAATAAAAATAATCATTTTGCTGCATATAAAGCTTTATTGCTTTCTTTTATTTTACTATTTACTATTTACCTGTACTTTTTTTTTTTTCCATTGAAATACGTAATTGTTCCGTTATTCGGGTGTGTGCGATAGAGAGATTGGAAAAGAATTATGGGAAAATTTTTTTGTTTTGTCTTCGCTTTTTACGATCACAAAGACAAGAATAAAAGCACTGGATAACCAAACTGGAATACAGCAAAGAATCAGTCGTGTTTTATTAATACTCTAAGTATTCTTTTTTTTTTCAGTTTCTGAAATTTGGCTTAATCATAAGCAAATACTAGTTTGGATTTTCTGATTTTATAATAGTAGTTGAAACTTGAGTATCATAATGTCTCTAACTTCTTCAACGAAGTGATAAAGATAATTTAGAAAATTTTCACTAGTAACGTTTTGTAATCGAAATTGATTGTTGTTATTATAAATGTGAGACCATACTATTGACAAAAATTTGCGGCTTGTCATACTCTCATTTTAACATTATTAAGTTGCTGTTTTCTTCATAATGGGACGATATTAATATTGATATCATCAGTATATATGACCCATTCTATATGAATTAAGGGTCGAGCTACAATCATGAGTTGAAAACAAGTCAAGAATTTTATGTATTTCTTTAATTAATTTGTACTATTGATTTACTAAGTGGTTTATAGTTAGATCATTCATATTCAGGTTTTCGAATAGTGTCATTAGAACATGCTGAAATAGATATCTTTTCATCCTGTGATCATTTAACGGTCTTCTAGATAAATTTGTCCTTATCTCTATTTTTTTTTTCGATCGCATGCCTAGAATTAGTCTAATTGTACAAGTGCAAAGCTCAAAATTATCATTTTCAGTATTTTTGTTAATTTATTGGTACTAAATGTCACCACCATCAAGTACAACTAGTAGTCGACATCGACATCGCTTATCAAGTCGTAATTATCACGGTCGAGCCAATGATCGCACAAATGGATTCCATAATCATTCTAGGGAGAATGATTTAGATGTAAAATGTGAAAGTTTTTTATCCGGAAATGATGTACAAAGACTTCTGGATGAAAGTTTGACAATATTAAGTGTCGAACGTGATGCTTTTCCTGTTTTCGAATGTTTTGCAACGGAGATTACTAGTACGGATGCGAAGAAAAAGTTGTACAGTGATTTACGAGTAAGCATTGTTTAGAATGGTTTAATTTTACGGTTTGCGAACTTAAATTAATTAATAACAATTGATGACATGTATTATTGAGTAGCAATGAAATAAGTATTTTTTATAATCCATATTTAGGAATTCTGATTATTATGAGTAACCTGATTTTTTATACTTTAAACCTCAGTTCCTAGATTGTAAAAATTTTCTTGAGCATAAGATGAAATCAGTAGATACAATATACCATTGCCAAATTAGCCATACTTGATTAATGTATCATCCAAGAGTTTTATGAAGAGCATCCTCCCAGCATATTTTTCAATTTTAGATTGGTGATCAATTGTGCTTCCGAATCCGGCGTGTTGAGCTTGCTGGTGTCTATGCTGAGCCTATTTGCATGCTACATTCATTTCGGCGAAGTTTGAGGTGGATTAACGATTTTCAAGTAAGTTTCGTGGTAAATTTTTTCTTTTGATAAATATATGCTATTATATTTATTAATGACACAATGCGTAATATTTTATGGTTTATTTGAATTAGATGAATTAATTATTCACGCTATTTTTGTATTAATTATCCTCTGATAAATATCTGACAAAGTTTGATGCAATATGCTGCCATAAAAATCTATTGTCTATAAGCCAAAAATCAAATGACATGTTTGTTCATCGAAAGGAAAGAATTCAAATCAATGATGAAGGAACTTTTGTATAATTCATATTTCAATACGCTTTAGTGTAATTTATTCGAGAGTACTGAAATAGCCTCAGAAACGGCTATTAATAAGATTAAATTTTAAAACTAACTGCCTAATTTTGATTATTATTAATATTATATTTGCTAAAGTACTGTTAGTCCTTGATCTCTCCTGATTTATAAGGCCAAATTTTTTCGTTGTTATTAAGTACCCATGCTTTTTTCGATTTATTGCAGATTTTACTGAAGCGAAATCTGCAAAGTGGACATGATTATCGACCAAACGATTTGATAAAAGGTTCGTGATAAATCTCGTTACTATTTTATTAATTCTCTTAATGTTTTAATCATATTGTTTTGCAGTTTTGGTAATTGGCATTGATGATGAAACGGAAATTCCAGTTTTTGCTATAGATGAAGATGCGGTAAGTTTTTTTTTTCTTGTCGATTTTCCAATTCTTTGTTATGCATATACCAGAAATTGCGATATGGAAATTAGGACTGAATATTTCTTAGAATTAATTTAAATATAAGTTTAATTTTTTATGTTTGTACCTCCAGTTTATTTATTTTTCTTTTCAATTGAGGGTCTTCTGATGGAAGCTGAATTGCCGACTTACTTCAGGTTAGCTAAATTTCACTTTCTAGAATTTTGTTGAAATTCTAATCCTACAGAACTTGGGTAGTTTGTGCAGTGCTAATGGCAAAAGTTAGAAAATGTCGTAAATACGATAGAAATTTCATTGAAAATGCTGTTTAATGACTATCCAATATCTATGTGACTAGAATTTATTTTAGACGAAATAATCCAACCTAAAGAATGCTATAGTTTATTGGATTTTTTTGGCAATTAAAAAATTTTCCGTCAATTCTGTTAATCGTTTTTGTCCAGCTATGAACTTTGAAAGGAATAGTGATTGGAATAAGGGCAAAGATTTAAAACACTTTATCGTGTTAAAAAAAATTTTTTGAATCAAACTGAAAATGAGTATTTAAAGGAATGGTGAAGAAATTGGAACTAAAACTTTCGACGAATATCTCAAAGACTACCTGCCAGCAACTAATCCTAATCTTGCAACACTTTTTGGTATAGAGACTGATTTGACCGTTTCTTTTTTGAATGATTTAAAAGGTTTTTTTTTTAAATAAATAAAATATATGTTGTTTTTTTTTCTTAGTGATTTTAAGTCAGTTAAAAGAATACATCAAATTATAAAGCAATTAATTTTAATTTTTTGGATTCTTTTCCTGCATGAAATTTTTGGAGTTTTCTAAAAATGGATGATAGCAATATAAAATATTCAATCTAAGCTTCAGATAATCTTTAGATACGGATTTTTCATCAAAGAATCGTGCTCCCTACATTCGTCGTAAGCAGAATGAAGATCTTTCAATGACTGTTGCTAAGAGAGGCGTTGATAAGATCCGGGAAGGCGAAAATGGTGCTGCTGTGCAACATTTCAATAAAGCACTTTCCATTTGCGAAAAAAATATTGAAGCACTGGTTGGCAGAGCAGCTGCGTATGTTTTTGGTTATTCCAAAATGTTTCTAATTTAATTTAATTTTCAGAAAGTATTTCTGGAAGTAGGAATGTTTCCATATCACAAATATCCAATATGTCAAGTTATGTTCCATTAGTATAACAACTTAAATAACAATTTGTTTAGTAATTGAATTTGATCGAATTGATATTTTTAGTTCCGTACTATTTAGATATGCCAATATGGGACAATATAATTTGGCCGAAACAGACTTAGATGCAGCTTTGGCAATAGACGCTTCGCATACGAATGCAAGAAATTATATGATCGAAACATTATTACAGGAAGCTAAAAGGTAATAACAGAAATTGGTTTTGTGTACTAATTGCTATTATTTAGATGCTGAGTTTGGTTATGAATTTCAGAATTACCGGGAAATCCAATTAGAAGAATTAGAAAAAAAATTTTTTTAATTTTGAAGAAGATGATAGTAAAAATAAAATTGAAATAAATATTATGAAGGAAGAAAAATTAGAAGCAATTTTTTATACCATTTAAAGTAATGTATGGAAATGGGACTACTTCTGTTACTTTGTTGCTTGATTCTGTATTAATTATGGATAAAGTTGACCATTGAGTTTGCCAGCATTATTTATTTTATTTTATTCATTTATTTGTTTATCTTTCATTTGGTGTTTGAATAAAGAATAATTTTTTGATAATTAGCAAATTGAATTATTTTCTAAATTAAATTGATAACATGGCAATTTATAATTCACAACATATAGTATCTTCTAACATTTTTTTTTCTTTTTGTATTTCAGACTAGAAGAGACTGGTAAAAAGGATGAAGCGAAAACGAAATATGAGAAAAGCCTAACGATAAAGGATGATGTACGTGCATTAAATGGTTTAAAGAATCTGGAAAGAAGTCCATCGGTAGAAGTAAGTTTTCCTGGATTTTGATTCCGGATAGAAAACTGGAAAACTGAATTTTGTTGTATGAGAAACTGAATTTTAATAGTAATTATATCGCTTCAAATCATGTTTTCCCGCACATTCTGATATGATTCTCAGAAAGCTGTTTCCAGAAAGATCCTGAATCGGCATTTTGTAATTTTTTTGATTTTTGGTAAAATTTTTGCTGCAACCACGAAATCAATATAGGAAGATGTGATTTAATATAAGATTTATAAAATGGTAACACTTTTAATTATTTCTGCAATTAATAAATTCTGTCCTTTCTTTTGTTCTCTTAGATAGTTAAAATGAAGAGAGATGATACTAAAGCGAAAGATCGCAAAACGGAACATTCGAGAGCAGCTGAAAAGAGGCAACAAAGGAAACGTCGAAGGGATGCAGAAAAGCTAGCCGAATATGAGCGCTTTATTGCAGAACTAAAGTCGAAGTGATTTGAATACTAATTATGTGATTTTTTGGTCAATTAACTATTGGTAATTTGATCTCAAGAATTATTGGGTAAAACGTTATTTTTTTTTTGCATCTTTTTCTTTTTTTTTTTTCATCTCGCAGAGAGTTTCTGCAATCAACAATTGAATTGTTAATTTTATTTACGCCTTATCGTTTTTTTTTTTTTTTATTACTATTTAAATTAAATTTCATGAAGACAGAAATCGTGAAAAAAGCATCATTTTATCAAATATTGCAGCAAATTTAGTTGCCAAATTCTTAATTTTGTATATATATATATATATACAAAATATATATATATATATATATATATATATATACAGAAAAAAAACTAGAACGAGTTATGTATAAAATCTAAAACGAGATATAAAATTTTTTTCTTTGTATTTGTTGTTTGTATTTTTCGTATTTTTTTTTAATTGCTACTCGATGTGACAAAATTTAGTAAATGATGGTTTATGAAATACTCGAAATTTTTTAAGGAGATAAAACTTTAGATCATTTCAAGTATGTATTGCGTATGAAACTCACTGAAACTGTGAAACTCCTGTGAAATCATGTGGAACTCAAAACTCAGAAAACTTGTTTCAAACATGTATTATGTGTGATGCGTATCTTTTTTCTTCCATATTCTTCTGTCGTAACGAACGATTAAATTGAGTTTTAGGTTGAAGTGATATACAATGCTTGTTTTCTGAAAACTTAATTTCCACTATTTGTTACAATAATGCGAATAAAAAATTAAAATTTTGATTGAACTGGAATCATCTTTTGTGATTTATTTAAAACCTTCCAAATATATTTGACGTTTGTATAATATAGATGATAATGTTAAGTCCTGCGATATTCAAGGTTGGGAAAAGAAATTCGAATATTTTAATAATATTGACACTAAATCATTTTGGGATGATCAAATGTCTTTCGAAAATATGATAGTTTCCGGATTTGCTCGTGAGAATTAATAAAGTAATTTGCAGGAGATGTTTAATATTTAGTCATTTATTTTTTCGTTCTTCTGAAACCTGGTATTTTCATTTCAGGGAGCATTTTTGTTGGAAAATGATTATTGAGACAATAGAAGTAGGCCGATGTCTATGTATTCATGCTCAATTACAGGCTGTTGATACTATCTTACAATCACTGCTGTACCAGCGTGGTATCGTACCATCTGTTGTGACTCAATTATTTTCAGCTATTGAATCACATCATGAAATTAAATTTGTTGAAACATATACTAAAGTTTGTTTTCCGAATACTAAAGTTAGATTGTTTTTTGTTTTACATGAAAGGGAGAAAAAACGATTTTGCGAAATCCATTGCGATTTTTCGTTAAAACTTTTATATTTAATCAGGGAATTAGAAATTGATTTTGGTGTTGATTCTTAGTGAATTCATACTTCATCCATTTCTATTTAAAGAAAGAATTGGAATATTTTTTTTTAAAAGAAATTTGATTTGGATAAATCAGATTTTTTTAAAAAAATAATAAATTATATTTTTGAATATCTTTGGTTTTTTTTTTTTTTTTCTTTTTTAATTCTATTCCTGTAGTAAAATTGATGGCGCCATTCAGTAGAAGATCCCATGAATCTAAATCAGTGTAAATGTTATATAAGACAAGAAGAGATTTGATTTTAATAAAAAATGGAAACCAGAACAGGTCAAGGTGAAGTCTATTTTAAATCAAGGAAAAATCTAATATGAATTGTCTAAATTGTTAGCACTGCAAATTGGAGAAGAGCTTGCAATAAGCAACATATAAATCAAACTGGGAAAAGTTTGACACAAAGAAACTTTATGTGACTGCGTCTGAGATTTGTATTGTTTGAATAATCACTTCAAGTTCGAATTATATATTAAATATTAAATGCGATCTTCTTGAATATATATATTTTCTCATTTATCTTAATTACTATATTTTCATTTGATCATAAGTGAAACTATTTCAATTTTTTTAGATTAGAGAAACATTGAAAGAATTATTCCGTAGTTATAACCGTCGTGCACTTCATGAAATCGTTATAATTGTTGGTGCATCATGTGCGATACCGCAAGAAATTTATCGAATACCTATTAAAGTATGTGATTCATTTGAATCAGATCTTTTGCACTGCGGTGAAAATTGTGCTGAATTGTCATCCAGGTTAGTTTCACTTGCATATTTTCATAAGAATGCGACTTTGATCGTTAGTGTCTTTTAATATAGCGAGTACAAATCATTAAACAAATAAGGTTTACGATTCTTCACCAGAAATGGTAACAAATTCTCTGATTCGTTTGTTCGAAGTTCTAACTTAATTATTGCTTTATGAAGTAACGTTACAAATTGTTGTTATTCGTATGATAATAATTTTCAGAGAACAACGTAGAATATCATCATCATTGGTAGTAAGTCCAAATTTGAATACTATACGGAATATTACTCAAAATACACGTGTTTGCATTCTGGTACGTGGAACCTCTGCTCTTAAGTTTCCGGAAGAACTTGTCGAAAATGAGTAAGTAAAAATGTTATCATAGTGGCTATTTTAAACATTAAAGAAAGCATTTAATATTATTTAAAAAAAAAAAAAAAACTCAAGGTTTATTATTATAGCGATGGTTTTGAATTACCGGAAGATGAAGTTTTAACACGACGAAAGATTTACTCAGTCCGATTTGTTCTTAAACACCTTTGTGTCGAGAATGTTGTCGTTGTCAGCGATCCTGATACAAGTTGGTTCCGTCTTTCACCAGTTATCCGGGCATTTACCTAGCAAGCTGCTTTTTACGTTTTACTTCTTTGTTGTCTTCCAAATATTTTTTTTTGTTGAATCTTTCATAAGTATTGAAGAATATAGAAAATTATCAGTCTGTGGGACGGAATTGTTAGTAGATTTGGATATTTCGAATATAAATGATTTAGGAATTTAATTATACCGAATTTCTTATTATGAAATCCAAAATAATACTGATGTAATGTTGAAAGAATTTTCATGATACCGAATATTGTTCTTATCGTAGTAATATAGTTGTTTGTAATTTCAGCGTAATTTGAAATCTTGCTCGAATTTGGAAATGAATTTTTGCTCTTGATTTTATTTATGTTTTTACTTGGATACTCTTTGTAAACAAAAGAAGAAAAAATTTTTTTCAATATGTATTATTGAAAAATGTATTTATTTGTATTTATTTAGTACGAATTTTAGTCAAAATTTTTTCCAGTGCGATCATTTCCATTGATCTATTATTATTTTTTTCTGATATTGTTTTATAAATGTTCGCTCAATTCATTCAACGCATTGCAATTATCAAATCATTCCGTTTTAATCAGTATCACTTTGTTCTTTTTCTTTTCTTTCTGGAAGTTTTCTTTCTTGTTTGAGCAGTATTTGTTGTATTATGATGGCTCCATTGTAATTTTATGTTGAATGCTTGTTTTGTTATTCATATTTCAATTTCTTTGAAGCCAAAGATTTTTGAAACATAAAATAATTTATGTGATAAGAAATTTTCATAACAAATCACCAAAATAACTTATTATTGCTTCCATTACAGTACATTTTCATATAATGATAATGTAAATTATCGGATTGCATGAGACAAGCCGTGTATCAATCAATCTCTAAGATATAATTGGTTGTATGTACGAATGTCAAAAGATCAAATAGCGGGAAGATGTTGAAGAAGTCAAAAAAGGCAATCATAATAAACAAGAGATGTTAAAGGTCAAGTAGTGTCACGAAAATTATTGCAAGGAAGAGATAACAAAGGTCGAATAGCATGACATAGTTTCAAAGGGACTATAAACCGCAAGGAAAAGTGTTTGCCGCCAAAACACTCCAATTCACAGATAAATAAAGTGAAGTCAATCAATCATGAGACGATACATTGGAGATCAGGTAGGGGGGAAGAGCCATATAAAAGTTCAGGATTTCAGAGCTGAAGTCAGTTTTTCAACGACATCGAAGCAACAATAACAGTAGTTCGACAACTCAGTTGAGCAGTATTCTCTACGAGCGACAAAAGAAACAATTCCTAGAGATCAATTTATTTGGATATTCTCTAATAATTATTACGAAAAATCACTCTTCCGTCAATCAATAAAACTTTCTACAGAAAGACTCGTCTCTGTAACAACAACATAAAAAACTCCGGTCGTTGTGGAATACTGATCATGCATAAAAAAGAATAAAATTTCTATGTTGAAAATAAAAACAAAGTGCTGTCGGAAAAATCCGAAAAATATAAACAAGAAGTGATAAAGATCAAAGAACGCTTAGTTTCAAATGGATCAATAAGCCGGTAAACATGTTTGCCGTCAAAATAATAAACAAAAGGATCAACATGTTACTCGCCAAAACGACAAAAATGGTTTACCGCCGAAATGCTCCGATTAAACAAAATAAGATCGATTAATCATGAGACAATACGTTGGAAATCAGGAAAGGATTTAGAACCTCCGAAAGGATTTATAAGATGCGAATTTTGGAGCAGAAAGAGTTTTCTAACAAGACTTTTTCTAGAAGTTTGTCAAAGAACAACAGCTTTTTTTTTTTTTTTTCTTTTTTTTCAAGATTTCTTTACAATAACCACAGCAATAGTCGACTCGAATCGACACAACAATCAAGGAACAGTACTCATTTCTACGAGCGACAACGGAAAGAATACTGAGTGATGCATTATTTGGAATATTCTCTGATAGTTTTTGCTCGTAAATGTTCCGTTGCTAATAAATTCTTTAAACAGGATACGTCTCTTTCACGAAAAATTCATTCCCTAACAATTGCTGACTTTTAAAGGAAACATATCCATTCAAATATCAGAAATATTGTTTTTTTTTTTTTTTTTTTTTTTTTTTTTATTAATAAGAAAAGAATAATTTGTTTCTCAGTTAATTAATTATTTGTCCAGTTCATGCAATTTGCTGTGTATGTTGTCGCGGAAATCGCGAGGATGAAAGAAGAAAATCGGTAATCCCTTGTTTTTAAATTTGAAATTGCACATTTGATGTTATTAATTGTGAAATCCTTCCTTTGTCCGTCACATCAATTTTTTAATTCAAATATCGTTGCCCTGAACTGTTGTCTTACTATGCAATCGATAATTCAACTAGATAGTCTAGTTTACGCGCCAATAAAGGCGCGCTCCCATTTGCTAATAATGGCTCCATATTGTAGATCAAACCTTATCATTGTTGTCTCTCTATAAATAAGCATAGTTTTGAGAATACGTTCATTTTTCTATTGTCGATATTATGAGGGCGGTTTTAATAGGTCACGACTGCTTTAGTCCCTTTCCCCTTGGTTTCTGGTATCATCACTGAAATCGTTTTGTTGATATCAATGAATTGTAATTGTCACGTGTCGTATCGTGTTATTAGAATTTATAATAAAGGTTTAATTACCCAAGTTTGAGGTCGTTTGCAAGTGTGCGAATCTGCAAGATTTGGAGAAACTGTAACAACCAAGAACAGAATCCAACCTTACAATTTTGTCACTGTCAGAAAGAAAAATAGCGACATATGTAATAAGTAATTTTTAAATCTAATATCGAGTGATTAACAAAGTTGTTTGTCTTACAAATCTTTAAATCCATTTGAATTGTAATTTATTTAATAATATTGATAATTTTATTAAAATTTAAAAACAGCACCATCAGCATCAATTTAAAAACAGTTCAAATAGCACGTATTTCAATATTTTTTGTAATTTGATAAATTATACAAAAATTTTTCCTAATATATAAGTAAAACAAATTTGGAAATCTTCTGAGTTGAAGAAAACACACAGGTAGTAGTAATTCAAAAACTGTGAATTAACCGAATCCACTCAAAACTTTAACTCAAACCATATTCTCAAATTGGCAGATTTACAAGGTGGGACGAAAATTTTCAGAATGGATTGCATAAATTTAATGGCTAACAAGTGTTTGCGTTAAAACCCGCCAATGTTGCCATATTTAATAAGAAATTAATTTCCGCGTCTTTGCTTCCTTTGTATTGATTGTTAGATTCTTTTCTTTCCGTTTGGCATAAGCTATGTGAATTACATGATTATCCCTCCTTTTTTGGCTATAAATATGTGAACTGTTATCATTTATGTGATAGAGTATTCTTACGGCGTCAAATGCGTAATTATCTTAGTACATCAGATCATCTGATGGCTGATTCAGCAAAATTGTTGTACTGAAATCTCATATTGGCAAGCTACTTGTAATCATAATGTGTATTTTGCAATAATAATTTTCTGCTGTTATGTAACGACGATTATACGTGTATTTTACATGAATGCAAATTATTGACATACAATTCTAAATTATAGGTTGGAAATTGCTATCAAGTCAAAAAAGTAAAGAAGATGGTGCGCGTTATCATTAAAGGTGGTGTGTGGAGAAATACTGAGGTATACTTTTTATTTTTGTTACAATGGTCGATCAGTGATGATTGATTTCTTACAAAAGCCGAATAATAAAACGTTTATATTTAAAATTTACTTGAAATCTGGAAATTATTTATCGATTTATTGGTACATTTAAATTTTACAATAAAAGACATGGTTTTTTTGGGTATGATATATTATTTTAATAATCAACGTTCGTTTGGTTAGTTGATGTATAAAATCACTAATCGTAAAGTTAATAAATCATGCAGAATAATTGTACAGTTAGTTGTGTTTATTCATAAACTATGTTTCTTAATGTCTTTTTTTTAAAGGATGAAATCCTCAAAGCTGCTATTATGAAGTATGGAAAGAACCAATGGAGTCGTATCGCATCTCTTTTGCATAGGAAATCAGCAAAACAATGCAAAGTATGCATTTAATCGTTTGCAGTGCTAGTTTAACTAGTACTAATTTAGTTATAATTAAAATTTAAAAACATTTAGGAATCATTACACGGATCTTTAATATGAAGTTTTTTTTGACAAAATAATTACATTTAGTTACCTTAGTTTCATTTTTTTGGATTACTTTTCACATTAATATGTATTGCTCTTCGACGGAAAACGATCATGCCGACGTCATATTCATGGAATTATCTTTCTTTCAATATTGACATCGTTGGCATACCTTTGTCCATTCCATCTACTTGCTTCCAATTGCCAACTTTCTCTCTTGCGAAATAGTTTTCCAAAGTAGTTTTTGTTTCGTCAGTTTCATTTTCACAAGTATTTATGCCCAGATGTTATTATTTTTCCAGGCTCGTTGGTACGAATGGTTGGATCCTGGGATTAAGAAAACAGAATGGTCACGAACGGAAGACGAAAAATTATTACATTTGGCAAAACTTATGCCAACACAGTGGCGAACAATTGCACCAATAGTTGGACGAACAGCTGCCCAGTGTTTGGAACGTTATGAGCATCTTCTAGATGAGGTATGTAAAAACGTTATAATTTCTTTTTATTGAATCATTTTAGCCTCATTATTAGTGAAATAGCAAAACAGTAAACAAAACGTTAAATGCAGAATAAAGCAGTTAAGGAAGTAAAACATATTGACTGTTGTTCTGTTTGACATTTTTTTAAGATTCCAAGGATGAGCTAATCTTTGGAAGGCGCAGAATCACTATTATGATTTTAGGCCCAGAAAAAAGCAGAACAAATGGACGGAAATGAAGATCTGAATGATGCTAGGAAGCTGAGACCAGGTGAAATAGACCCAACACCTGAAACCAAACCAGCAAGACCTGATCCAATTGATATGGATGAAGATGAACTTGAAATGCTTTCTGAAGCTCGTGCAAGATTAGCGAACACTCAGGGTAAAAAGGTTGGCATTCCCATTTAAAATACACAGTCATAAATTTGATGAAAACCTATAATTAGCATAATCAAAGCTAGGTTTCTTTGTATTTTTTCATTGCACTAATGAACTATTTTGCGGATTTCTTAAATCAGTAAGCTTTGGTGATAATATTTAATGCATAATCATCATAGGTTTCGTTTAGGCAAAACGTAAGGCTCGCGAAAAACAGCTTTCAGAAGCTCGTCGTCTTGCTTCATTACAGAAACGACGTGAATTACGTGCTGCTGGTATTCCTTGGGGGCAGCACAAATTTCAGCGCAGAAATCCTTTGTATCTTGATTATAGCGCGGAGGTCTGTTCTAAAAATCTTTTTTCTTCTTATGTTCATAATACCATTCTATTTGCTTCACGTACTTTGGATGCTATAATATGTTTGTCGATCTTTATAGAACTTTTTTTCGTAGATTTTGCAAGTTCTTTTTCACACACTTTATAAGTACAAAATTCATTCTCTGGATCATTTTTGTAATTTTTGTGACTAAATTTTACACCATTTCTAGATGACATCGCCATTCTGAGAACATTTGATGCTGTTATTGTTTTTTTTTCCTTTTTTTTTTTTTTTTTAAATCTACTATTCGTCGTCTTTTATTTAATGATTTTTTTTAAGAAAGTGCTAGGTGTCAAATTGTGAATGTTTCAGATTCCATTTGAAAAACCTGTACCACCAGGATTTTACGATCCATCAGAGGATAAATTTGAAAAAGATACGACATTCAAAAAGCAAACTCGAGCCGAAATTGAAGGTGTTCGACGTGATGATATCGAAAACGAGGAACGTAAGAAGGATCGCGAGAAACTGAAAAAGAGAAGGTAAAAGAAGATAGTTATTTTAGAATTTCTTTATAGCCTGATTTATAAAGGTTATCACTATGTGGGAATAGTATTGACGAGGTTTTCCTAGTAATAAAATGATTTTAAAAAATTTCGAGTGTTTCAATGTGTCAGCATATTTTAGTTATCCGTATTCTTTTACAAACTGATTTGTGATTATATTAAGCTATAATGAAGTTAATATTTAGAGATTCGTTACATTGAATAATTGGATACTTCAGATAAAATTATTTGTCCTAAATATTGAACATTCTACAGATCCGAGGGTAATCCTGAATCAATTTTTGAACAGAAAATTGAGAAAAAACGTTCAAAACTTATCTTACCATCACCACAAATATCGGATAAAGAAATGGAAGAAATTGTCAAGATTGGACAAGCAACAGATACTATTCGCGAATTCAGTGATAACAATCCAACAAGGTTTCTTCTAGTTTTTTTAAGATAAATTTTTGTTTATTTTATTTTGTTTTTTGCTTATTTTAATCACGAAATTAGTTTCTTGTACGTTATTCCTCATATAGAGTTCGAAATCTTATGCTTTTTGGATGAGGTTGAGAAATTCTTATCATCTTTTGGCGATTTGTTATTTAAGATAGCTTTATAATATTGTGTTTTATATTTCTTAAATTAAATGATTGTTTTAGTACACTTCTGCACGATTATCAGATGCCAATGCATGAAAATACTGCGCGAACAGCACGTACGCCATCGATGTATGCCGACGTTTTGCAAAAGGTAATTAAGTGTTGTTGACTACTTCATTTTTTACTGTACTTGTTTCATAAATTCTTCATATTTCCATGTCGGAATTACCGCATATTATCGATTTTGCTGTATTAATTTCTGTTATGCCTAAACTATTAGTTTATTCCATGCTTTTACTACCTGTTTAAAATGCTATCTCTCCTTGAATGCATTCTTTCCTTATTTGTTTCAAAATTTGGAAGATAAAATCTAATAAAGTATCGTATAATTTCGCATCATTTTTCGTAGTTTTTGTTTGTATTTATATGTGTTTTACTTTTTAAGTCCGTTGAAGATTAAGAAGAGTTCTACATATTAGTGAAACAAAACATAATGTTAGAATGGTTTGATTAATCCATATATTATCGTTTTAGGAAGCTGAAAATCTGCTTGCACTGCAGAATGCTCCAACTCCGTTGAAGGGAGGTGTAAATACTCCGTTGCATGATCTAAATTTACAATCGGCTTTGCCGCAAGATCGTTCTATTGCTACTCCGAATACTGTTCTTTCAAATATTGCAGCTACACCTTCATCTGTTTTACAAGGTATTCTCTTTGTTATAGTCCCATGTTTTCTTATTAATTTTTATCTTTATTACTACTTATCTTATTATTATCGCGCTTTTTGATTAAATTTATATTGTTTTTATTTATTGTATTGCAAAAGTAGTTTGTCCTAACTTTGATTTTTTATTTACTTAATATTTGCAGGAACACCAGGGCAATCTGAGCCTCCTACACCATCTAGTACACCATTCCGGGATCAACTTAGTATCAATAATCCACAGTTGTAAGTATTTCTAAATGTTTTTACTAGCTTACTGATTGAATAAAGTTTCGAGAATTAATTCAGTTCTCATTTTCAACATGAAAGGAATTCTTTAGATCATATGATTCACGCGGGGAGTTAAAAAAAGCATTGAGTTCGTTACCAGCACCGCGAAATGAATTTGTGATTATGGTACCACCGGAAGAAACAGAAGCATCGCAGGAAGAAACAGCTGACTGGGTGGAGGATGCCAGTGATGTGAGTTTTTTTTCTTTTTTTTTTTCTTCACTAAACAGAAAATACTGTTAGGATTGCATTAAAACATTCATCTAATATTATGTAAAAGTAGTTCCACATTAATGTTACTGGTCGTTATATTTCGTATCTTTATTAGATACTTCCAATCATTAAATATTCGTTTATCGTACTTAGAGCAAAGGCATCAACGCATAAAAAATTGTTTTTTTGATCTGCTTGGATTTTCAGGAAAATATATTCTGTATGATATAATTTTGAAAACAAAATGAAGCATATTGCTTTATTAATTGTTGCTACTTTTACATCATAATAAAATATCACAGTGTTGTAAGATAATAAGAAAAAAGCAAACAAAAGTTTAGGAGGCATAATAGAAGCTTGATTTGATGGTTTTCTCTTGGAATACTTTGTAAATTGAGTTCGGTTATAGAATTTCAATGTGATGTTTTAGGTTGACGCTCAAAAAGAGGAAGCGAATGAGTTATTGCGTATGCAGAAATTGAAAAAAGAATCGCAAGTTGTACAACGTGGATTGCCAAAACCATCAAAAATTAATGAACAGAGTTTTAAAGCAATGTCGAGCAAAAGTGATATTGGCAAGGTAAAACTCTCCTCAAGAAATTTACTTGAAAAACCATCTCTCTTTTTTTCAGAGTTTATTGTTTCAATTGGTCGGAGAAATAGACTGATTAGAATTCCTTTGAGTTAAGAGTTAACGCTAAACAGTCAAATTTCTAATACTTTAACTGATAAGAAGCATGTTACATTTGCAAATTTTTTTTTTTTCATAATTGTTGTCAAAATATTTCAATAAATACCGTTAAACTTTTCTACTAGTCAGATTGCATCTCTGTTCACTTTATATTTTGATTTCAAATTAGTTGTGTAAAATTCATTCTTTTTTTTAGGCGGATGATGTGATTAAAGCCGAAATGTTCAATATTTTGAAACATGACGTCGATGAAAATCCAATCGATGATATTTCTCTAGAGGATTTAGAAGAAGCTGGAAAAATGATACAGAATGAATTACGATCGGTAAAATTTAACCTGTAAATTTATTCAAATAATTTGATCAATTTATTTTAAAGTGTGTTTTTTGAAAATCGTAATATATGCAAAATTAAATATGTGCATTTTTTTTCACTCCAGGACGAGCATGCTGATTTGGATGCAAACCTTTGGGCTGTTATTGAACAGTGTTCGTCAGAACTAATCTTGGCACAGAATAAATTTACTCGCTTAGGTGTCCTACCTAAAAAAGATCAAATTGACGCCCTTTCAGCTAAATTCCAGGTAGAATTTTTCTTCTTTTTTTTTTTATAGAATGTGATTTTAAGATTTTCTGCAAAATTTTCTTTGGCTGTGTTAGGTTCTAAATTCAGTTTAAAAATTGGAATTGCAATCGACATCGACGATTGAAAATACAATTTGATAATTCGGAAATTTTTTTTTTTAAATGAAATACTTTCCTGCAAACTTTTAATACCTCTTGGTATTGCTGACATATTTTGCAGCTTTATCGAGATTGGATGAATACACGTGCAAAAAAGACGGCGAAAATGGAGAAGAAATTGAAAGTGAAGCTGGCTGGTTATCAGGTATTTTTTCCTTTCGGAATTGTTAGAAAACTTCCATCCACTATTTTCATTTCAATAATTAAATCTCTCCAGAAGCATTATATTGACTGTGGTTTGTGAAGATATTTTTCACAGTTTTGTTTTATCATGTTGCCTTATACATTCCAACATTATGCATCTTTTTATATTCAGTGCTACGAATAAAATGGTTGTCAGATAGAATATCTTTTAAAAAATTACATTTAACATTAGTCAAAGTAATCCATGTTGTTCATATGCTGTATTAAAATTATTTATCATTCATTTCAGAGTATCGGACAACATTTGATAAAACTAATCGAAGAAGTAAGAGCAGAATTGGAAGCGTGTAAACGGGAAAAAGCTACATTTGAATTATTAGAGAAGAACGAAGAGAAAGCAATCAGAAAACGATTAAGCAAACTCATGGAAGAGGTCACGCAGCAGGTTAGTTCGATTTTTGTCATAGAGAAAGATATAAGCTCTACAATTCTTTCATAGATATTATTTTATGGGTGAACAAAATTAATATAATTATAGGAGGGAAAGTTTGCTCAGTATCTTTTTTTTATTTCCGACTTTAAATATGATCTATATTGAAAATATATAATCATTTCTTGGCTTTACTTGAAGTTTCTAACATTAAATAAGCAAACATACAGTTAAAATATTTTCGAAGAAATCAGGCTTTCTACTGCTTTTATAATCAGATTTCATTGCAAAGATAATCTTTGATCAGATTTATGTATTCGTTCAGGCTTTTCATTGTTTAATAAAGATAAGCGATTTCATTTTTCTCTTTTTTTCAGGAAAAACGTGAAAAAGAATTGCAAAAACGCTACGATGAATTAATGCAAGATAAATGGAAAATTGGACAAGCTCTCGTCCGAATGGATGCGACATTTACCGCGCAGCCTGTTACGTATCAATGAGAAAGAAATATTTTGCTGTTGGATGTTTTTAATATGTGTTCAGTTTTGTGTTTTTCTTTCATTTGAATTTATTGGTGATATTATGTTTTGTTACTATTATATGAAACTTTTTCTACTTGAAAATGTTAATGCAGAATTCCTACATAAATAAATATAGTTATTCATTCATAAAATATTTAGATAAGTAGAAAATTCCTGATTCAGACATGTTTTTAGTTCAGTCTGTTTTTCCTACTTTTTTTTTTTCAATATTTTAATATCCATTGATGAGTTAAGTGGATTTTATTGTTTTGACATTAAAATTACATTATTTGATGTAATTAAATTCTCTAAAAATGTATGCTCTTAATCGAGTCATCTGATACTTTTACTGAGAGTGCCACAGCAGCAGAATTATAAACCCAGGAAAAAAATTTTGGTTATTGGAATATTCTATTTAATTCAATTTATGTTGGTTTGATCGTTTAGTGATTGCTGAAATCATCCTGTTATTTTTGAATGTATTTTATATACATATAAATACGAATGTATGAATAGCAACAGGAGCCAAATTTTCTCTTCATACTTCTATATCATTCCTTATTTATCAGTTTTTCTGCGTTATGATAAAATAATCGGATGAAAGTTTTGTGGATGTTATAACCAGTAAATTTTTTAGTTATTTTTAATTAGCACTGGTACTCATTTACAAATTGTTGGACTATTGGAAAATAGAAAATGAATGAACCAATGCAAATGACAACAGAAATATTGTACATTTGATAAAATGTCTGATACATTGTTCCAGAAAGATGAGAATGAATTAAAAATCAGTAAAGATAAGAAGTTATACGTTAAAAAAAAAAAGTTTGATTGGTACCGCTGTTTATCCATAAATTGCCATGTTTTATGAAATTAAAATTGGTGCCTCATATTTTAGAATTATTTCTGTTATTGCAACTTTTCGATTTTGGCAACATTATATATTTAAAATTGCTGTAACTGGTTTCAATAGCATTGACAAAGATTAATAATTCATATTTTAGAATTGCTGTTTCTGCTATCACAATTTTTCAGGTTTGAGTAAATATTAGTAATATTATATATTGAAAAATGTATGAATGAAATATTTTGCAAAAGAAATCAAAATATATTTCAAAAATGAAGAAACGGATAACCATAATCATTTGATTTTGAATTACAATTATCAGGGCGTGTCTAATTAATTATGTGCATAAGTATTAATGTATGAATAACATTTACAACAGTCATTTTTATATTATTCGAGAAAGCTTCCTAAATGTTATTGGCCAAGTTATCTAATCAGTCAATATTTCATTAAAGTCGGAAATTTTCCTTTTTTTTTGATTCAAAATTAGGGAAGAATATAATCTTTTATATGAATAGGAATTTTTAATTGAACTATAATTAAAATTCTACTGAATTATTTATTTATTTAGCACACTAATTACCACACTAATTATCAAATTTTTTCATCAAGAAAATTCGAATAAAAAATTTTCATTGAAATTTGAAATTATAAAAGCGAAAAATTAATAGATAATAATCAGAAGATAACTTAATGTGAAAAGAAAAAAAAATCACAAAAAATTTGTAGTTAATAATGCCACTGAGATTATTTAAGGTAAATTGAAAAATTAAATATAAAGCAGAATTTTCGAAGGACAACTATCACTTGTGATAATGGCTTAATTTTTTTTTTTTTTTTTTGATAACTTTGATTTTATGGATTATCGACTAAAATTGAACATTAGAATTATATTAATTATCATTCGTTATATATTTAATTAAATTATAAATTTATAATATGTATGATAACAGTTATTACTCGTTTTGTGGAATTGAAAATGTCAATTGTAAAATTATGATTTTTTTTTTTTTTTTTAAAGCAACTTATCAAAATAATCAATGCTTCCAGTGATTCATTTCGAATTCACAAATTAGTTTTCTCGAATATATAGTTCTGTTATTTATAAAATGAATCATTATTCTTTAATTTTTTTTTTTTTTGTTAATATTTTTTATTGAAATTAGAATTAATCAGTAGCTAAATTATTTATTCATTTATTTGTATTATATTCATACATCATTATTGTTTTAATTGTTTGAACTGAATTCATATATTATTATAATTTTATTACTGTTTGACAGAAATATATTATTACATTAATGCATATACATATATAATTTATTTCATTTTTGTTTTAAAAATTGACAAAGTTGGAATATTTCTATAAATCTGACCAATCAGTTTTATTAATTGATTTTTACATTTTTCTCTTTTTTTTTTTTTTTTCATCTTTAAAATCGAATGAAATTCCCTTTCTCATGATTCATTCATCAGCATATCGGTCAAAAAACCGAAAGAAATAGCCAATACCAGAATGGTATCATAATCCGACCCTTAACCTTTTTCACATATCCTTCGAGTATCCGGTAATGGCTAATGGTCATACAATACAAGGAGTTCTACTAATCCTATAATGCTGTCCAACTTGAAGTGGATCATGACGACGAAGCATACAATGGTTTTAAAAGTGATAAAAGCACATGGTATCTTATCTACCGTATCCGGTAAATATGTATTCGATCAAGTAACTAACCGTATTCGGTTAAATAATTAACAACCATTTCCGGTTTTATAACTAATAAACGATTTATAATTTATTTATATCAAAACTTTTTAAATTATTTTTCGTATTTATAATTTTTCACTTTTGAAATGTAATAATGATAAAATTGAATATTTTAAAATATTTCCTGAATTTAAAATCATTTTATAAATATTTTAAAGGGAAAGATTTAAAAAGAGAATATTTTAAAGTTAAGCAAATTTTCGAGTAGTATATTCGAAATATAATCATACAATTACGGGAAAAAGGAAAGATGTCAAATATATTGAAGAGATAGTAAATTGACATTTCAAATTTCATTTATTCCAAATTTTGATGCTACTTTAAATAACAGCAAATTATAATTATTTGCATATTTTGCTTACTACTATTGATTTGTTTCATTCATATTTGTCGCGAAATAATGATAATAATTAAATGACAATAATAATAATATTAATAATAATAATAATAATAATAATAATAATAATAATAATAATAATAATAATAATAATAATAATAATAATAATAATAATAATAATAATAATAAACAATAATAACGAATATTAATAATAGTAAAAAATGACAAAAATGATTTCAGTTATCATAGTTAAAATAATTCAGCTATATCGATATCGTAAATAGTTCTATTATCGATGTTTTCATTAACTTGACATATCATTTATCTTAAATTGTTATTTATAATAAGTATTCTGTTTTCTCTTATTTGTATGAATGTTTGATCATTATTATCACCATTTTTTGTCAATTATTGTAAATTATTGCTTATTATCATTGAAAATGATATCGAAAATATATGCTATTTTGCTTTAAAAACTTTTCGAATTTTTTTTCGCAAATTTTTAACTATTCAAAACTTTTCCAGCCTTATGAAGGTCAGCAAAAATCATTTAACTTTTAAACATTTTGATAGTTAATGGGAATAGTAAACAAAATGTTTCGATAGGATAGGAAATGGTAAAATGATTGTTTGAAAAATGTAACACTTGTTTGCAAATAGATAAACATATCGATCCATCAATCCGTCTATCTATTTGTTGGTATTTGAAATGAGGGAAAAGATAATGGAAGAAGAAAGGGAAAGTGGACGGATGGAGACAGGTGACAAGAAGTAACAAAAAAAAAAAAGAAAAAGGAGAGGTAAAATGGATAAGGTTGATTTAACTGCGCGAGAATGACTTTCATCTTTGCAAGGTCATTTCGATCATAAAATACAAATTGTTCTATTATAAATTAAACACACTTTTATCTTTCATTTTTATACATATTTCGCTTTATTTTAACTGATTCTTTTGTAAACATACAAGCATCAATTATCATTCAATAATTTTGTTTAATTTGTTTGAAACTTTTATCAATTAATTTAAAAGATTATTTCTTCCGAAATAACTGTTTATTCATTTTAAAAATATTTCAAATACTACTTCTGACCCTTTATTTTTTCTTTTAAACAGTTATTAAATTTAAAATGATAGACATAACATTTTTTCTTTTTCTTTTTGAAAAAATATTATTGAATATTGTTTTGATAGTTTTTTCGTTTTCTTTCCTTTTGTTCTTTATTTTTGCTTTTCTTTTTTTTTTTTTTTTTGAAAAGTTTGAATTTCTTTTCTATCCCTTTTCTAATTATTTTTCGTACTATATTCATTGTATTATCAGTATATCAAAATTGATATGAGATAATGAAATGATGAAAATAAATTGTTTGAGCAAACAATAAAGTAAGCTTACTGAAACAATGAAAGACAAATATTTCGGCATGCAATCTGCATGTGCATGCACGCGCGCTGTGTGTGTTTTAGTTTATCAATTTATGAATGCATGCAGCAGCTGTTCATGCAGCTGCACTTTTATTCAAATTCTTCAACATTACTTACTCATTTTCCTCTTTCTACTACTACCATTTGTTCATGTCAAAATTGCGAACACATCTGTACCAAAAATGAAATGATTATATCAAATGCTTTAGCTATCATCTCCGATTACTAAAATTCCGACTCTTCTTCGATCCATATGTTAACCATATGAAAATAATTCCGATATCAAATATTCAATTTATTAAATTTAAAATATTCAATTTTATCAATATATATGTATAATAGATAAACACGCATATATTTGTTTTTATCTTTTACACTTAACACATATAAATATAAGTGAACTAAATTAATTACAAATTGTAATCTTTTTGGAATTATTTTATTGCATATGTTAATGAATAAGTGAAGACTAAATTACAGTAAATAAAATAAGTAAGTAAAGAATAAATTGCAAGTAATCAAATAATTTTTTACTTTTGTAATTAATTAATTGTATATTTCAAAAATTAACGTTATTTTTCTTTTTTTTCCTTTTTTTTAAATACATTTTCAACAAATTGAACCCAATAAATGATGCTTTATGCACAATCGATTTGACTTTGTTGATAGCCAAATTTTCATCGTTGAAAAATGATGAAATAATGTATTTGCTAGAAATGAAGTTAATCAAAAATCAATTATGCTAAATTGTCATTTTCAACTGCCATCCTTCATTCCTATTCCATCCATCGCATCTGAACGAATCATTTACGATTGAAGCATTTCAAATTGAGAATAGCAGAGAAACCAAACAAAAAAAAAGAAAAAAAAACGAAAAATTGAAATTGAACTATCGAAAAAAATTAAGAGAGGAAGAATTATCTAAGGAAAGAATAACAAAATTCCATCGCACTTAAAAAAAATTAATTGTAAAAAGAAATTCTATAATTTTTTCATTAATTTTTCAATATTCATTTTTTTTCATTCCTATTTTTCACTAAAATTAGCTTTTACAAAAATAATTGCTATCAAATTGAATATTACTAATATTCGTATTGCTCATTTAATATTTTGACTTCAGAAAATTTTAAAAATACATTTTTTTCGGAATATTTACTTCAATGTTTAGGAATTAATGAAATATTTTTTAAATTAGCTAAAAGCAAAAGCTAGTAAAAAATAATAGGAAAAGAAAAAAGTGAAAAAATGAAAAAATATATTTGTTTGATAAAACTGTTAACTTCACTGTTATTATTCCCATCTCCCTATTTGTACACTTTCTAACTCAATTCAATTATCGATTATGAATTCTTTTTTTTGCTAACTTTAAATTTCTTATAAGTCTGAATTCTCATAAATTTATTTTCTATAGAATGTTTACTTTCTTCGAAATATTTGAAGTGTTCCGAAAGTTTTTCATATTATTTATAAATCAAAACCATTATGATAATTAATAATATTTTTTATGTTCACATTTGTCTATGAAAATCATTTTCTTTTTTTTGCATATAGCAAATATTAATGATTGCGTGTTGAATTTTTAATTTTATACAAAAGTGCATGTCATTTAATTGAAATATTAATTTTTCATTTTTTTCTTTTTTTTTTTTTTTGTAAAAATCTTTTCAAAATTAATAAATAATCATACAGAGTATTATGTAAATGTGTATAAATGATAATATTCATTTAACAGATCAATTTTCACATTAATAAATCTTTGAAAGAAAAATTCCTAAAAAATTTTATGTAATTATATGTACTTTATATATCGGAATTAAATTAATCATAACAATATTATTAATATTTTCATTATTAAAATTATCATTATTGTCATGATAGCGATATGTTTCATAATGTTAATTGTCATCATTGCAAGATGATAATACAACGATAATACATTGTATTTTAAATATATACAGATATATACTTGCATATAGATCAACTCACATACAAAAATTATCATTACGCTTCTAGAATTAATTTAATTAATTTAAATTAATTTAACTTTATAAAATAAAATTAAATTAATGAGAAATGCACAAAGTAATTATTTTTATATCAATACAAATACAAATGATATACATATATAGATTCATGCACAATATAAATATGTTTGCAAGCAAATGCATGCACATATCAAATCATAAATATATGCCTGCACGCTTGCAACGTGAATGCAAACGCAATGCATGCATTTGCATGCATATGGACATATTTGTACGTTTTTTTCATGCTCAAACAACTGAAGAACAAAGATTGTGAAGAGTTAAAAATATTGATGTTATCAGCATTTTTAACTTAAATTTTTATTCCCTTTAACCGACAATTTAATGAAAAATATTTGAAGAGTATCATAAAAATTATTTGATATCCTTTCTGTGTTCATAGTACCATCAATATTTGTCGACAAAAGCCAACGGGTGGTATATTTGGTTCAATCATTTTGCTCCGATTCATTTCGAAATTTGAACAATTACTAAAATCTAAAATGTTACAATTTATTCCCTATCATGTAAGTATCCCTCCATGGGGTAATAGTAATACTACTAAAATGATACATCATTTGTTAGCCAACACGAAAAACTGGTTAGTAGTCATCATGTCACCCCTGCATGGACATTTATTATATCATTTCGATCAATGGATTTATCATCAAAAAATGTCATCAATAAATTTCAATTATCAGAAATGAAAAGCAAGAATAAACTGTTTTCTCATAATAATCAAATCAGTTTCTATAATTGTATTTGGATTGTCTTTTGATAAAAATAGAAATTAAAAATAACGATTTTACATCAAGTATAAAATAATCTTTCAATCTATTATTATTTCTTCAGTTAAAATTTGATAATTGTTAAAAACTGAGCAATTATTTTAAGTTATAACTTTTCAAAATTTTAAATCAAAAACTAACAGATATAAAGTTTGAAAAAAGAAGGTAATCGGTTGTTGTTGTTTTTTTGCAATTTTAATATTGATTGATTGAATTTTGTAAAAATGTAAAAAGAAAAATTCAGTCGCATTGAAATATATCATATTTGAACAAATATGTAATGCTTGGAAATCTGAAGCATTGAAAGAATGATAATTAATATTGGCAGTTTAATTAATATTAATAATTAATGAGCTTTAAATAATTATTTATTAATATAACTGTATAGTTGAAAAACAAAAAGTCTTTTGATTATTTGGATAAACAATTGAAATGTTTATTACAACAAATCTTTCGCTGCAATATTTTGCATAATATGCATTTCATCGTTTTCAAGTAAATAACCTTTAACCTTTGCATTATTCTTTTTGCAGTCTTTTATTCTTTCCAATATTCATCAATCATTATTTTGATTTAGGATTGAGATAAATCTATTGTTTTCGTTATAAGATTACCAAAATGATAATAATGGTGCTGACCTTTCGAATCATATTCTTTATGATGGTAACCTTTCGAACTTTGTTCACTGCAATGGTAACCTTTCAAGCTTTATTTTTTATAATAGTAATCGATCGAATTTATTGCTAAAACAAAAAAAAAGAGAAAGATGAAATATTGGATAATCTTCAAATAATTGTAATATATCTATGAAGTAATGCCAATTTTGTTGCATTATTTGCAAAAAACTGAAAAATGTTGCATTCTGAAATTCCAATTCTTTTTAATTTAATTTTCAAAAATTTTTAGATTTGTAAATTTTTTAAATTGCAGAAAAACTTAACTATTTAAGTAATTCTACTAATTTTGCGTAGTTTTAAGTAAAAATTCATAATATTTTATAAGAATTAATAATGCATTAAATTAATTTTTAAACAACGATTAAATTGAAATTAAATAAATGTTGCATAAGAAAGCACCAAAAAAAAAAAAAAAAAAAACAAGGTTTATATCATATTTCATTTTCAGAAATGATATTTTTTATAATTTAAATATCTATTGAAATAAAAATTTTTTTAGTGACAAATTGTGTAAATAAATCAAATTACATAATTCATTATAAACATCATAATTTTTTATCTTAAATTTAAATATTATGATTTAATTGATAATTTTATTTTGATTGAAAATATGATAATAATATTTCAAATTTTCTTCTTTGAAAAATATTATACAATTTGATTTACTATTGTCTTTCATTCATTAGCATATTGAAACAAAACTATTCGGCATAATACGGTAATATGATGGTAAAAGTACTCGTATTGATGGATGAAGAATGAATGATGGTTGAAGAAAAGAGCAGCTGATCATGATAGGAGCCTGAATTGAAACGAGAAATTTGGAAGGTCGAAATGGGTTCAGGATGATGAATAGGACTTTATCTGATATATTTCACAAATCTATACTGCTACTACTACTCATCTTTTCACAATCCATCCACGAAATATCATTCGAGTGAAATTTGTCAATTCATTTTCTGTCAACCTCTTGTCCATACATCTCAGGTTATCACTCAGAAGAACCTATTGTTCGAGGTTTTGATTCCTGTGGACTTTTACGATGCCATTCACAAAAAAACAAAAATTCCTTTAAACATGAATAAACGGTTTTTCTTCCTTCAAGTATTGGCTAAACCTTCTTGACCTTTCACCCAAAAACTATTCATTTTCCAATGACATGAGAGTAACGATATAATATTCTAATAGCTATGCAACAAAGAACAGAAAAAAAAAAAATCGTCAATTTGCTTCATTTATTTGCTAAAAAATTTATTTTGTCAAATTTTTATATCAATTTTTAGAAAAAAAGAAAAAATTACCATTTGTTTTTCTTCTTTTTTCTCTTTTTCTTTTTCTGTGCTAAAAATATTCAAAAAAAAGCAAAAAAAACTTAATTAAATTTACTGTTACTTAAACTTTTTCATTAAGTATTTTTCAAAATATATTTTGAAAAAAAATAATAACAAATAATTTTTAATAAAAAAGAGAAATGGATATTTTAATGAATTAAAGAGATCAAATTACACTTTTAATCCCTCAATAATATTGATCAATATTTAGTGATACATTGAAAATTTTCGAAATATATTGGACGATACGGATTATTGTTGTCATACTGTATACATTTCAACGCTTAATGAACAAATGCCAATAAAATGTCACATCATTTTTGTGACAGAAAAGATCACTTCAATAATTTTTGTTCCTATTTCGTAACACCCAACTATATTAAAATTACAATTTTAATTCTTTTTAATGAAATTGATGACTGATAGCTTTTCGTCATTACCCATCAGGAGGTATTATCATCACTTGATATCATCATCATTCAAGGATTCAATCATTCATTTGCAATTTGAACGAAGCATTTTCTCTGCTGTGAAATAAAAGAACATTAAATTTTGAAATAAAAGAACATTGAGCAGTTCAAAGCTGTCAAATTTTGAAGAAGTGCTAATAAAGAAGGAGAAGAAGATAAATCTATATTTGTATTATTTATCATTCAAAATATTAAATAAAATTAAAGTTTGACAAATTTGACATCCTCGAAACTAATAATTCGATCCATTTGATTCTGATGATGCCATAAATGAAAAGACAATGCAATCCAATGATTGATATTCAATTTAATATCAATAAATTTAAATTTTATTCCTTTTTAAAGAAGAAAATTTTTCGTTGTTATAATGTATGATATGATTGTATTAAAAATATTTTACAATTTTTTTATCTTTCTCACTTTTCTTTCCTTAATTTTCTCATTTTTTTCTTTGTTTCATTCATTTCCTTTTTTTTTTTCAATTTTTTTTTTCATTTTTTTTTTTTTTAAGATTGTTTCATTTCACATTGAATATTAATTCTGATGAATGAATTATTCCTCGAATCTTGAAAAATTTATCAAAAATTTATCCAAATTGTGATTAGTAAAGTTTCATTGTTAGAAAATAATCATTTCATTGTAATTAAGTCATTTTTATAATTTATTCGTGCTATATGTATTGCGAATAAATCATTAAAATAAATAAATAAACAATTAAATGAATGAATATATATTTAAAATGGGGAAATGCTTTTAAATCGTAAATTTCCCGTTTATGGTTAAAATTTTTAAATTTAAACAGATAAATTTTCCGTATCGAATAATTTCGAAAAAAAAAAAAAAAAAAGGTTCTATTCATCGATGGATATATCCGGTTGCCTATTTTCATACAATAAATAGTAATATCATTTCCAACAATGCGAAATCGTAACGGATTAATTAGATCGGAAATCTTGAAGATATTATTCATCCTTCTATTGATCATGTCAAGTGTGAGAATTCGGCCATGAATAATACTTTGTTCATCCGATACATGCATCTTTTTAACAGTAGTAATAAATAGATCCGCGTGATATTGAGGATTTTCTACAGGAATTATTAAACTTTGATCATCGATTTTGAAATTGAGATTTTGCATGCTCTATTTTTCTTTTCTTTTTTCACCTTTTTTCTTTCTTCTTCAATTATCTTTTTTTTCTTTTTTATCACCACTTCTATTAAGTCCACTTGTTCGTATTATATTTTATTCATGGAATACTTCAATAATCTTCAAAGGATACCGCTAAAATGGTAGTGTCATCGATATTTTCTTCACGAAAATGTCAAACCATCAACCGTGATTATTATTACTACCAACCAACAGTGTCACCAGAAAAATACATTCCAATGGTTCCTCGCATATATTTGCATAATATATGTAATTTATTCATCAAATTGATTTGTTTCGTTTGTCGAAATTTGTTTTAAAAATTTCCCAATTTTACAAAAAAATGATTTGAACCCGCAAATATGATCAATATTACTACAGTTGTAATCTTAGACTGATCAGGACCTAAGAATTACTATAATAAGAACCATTTTTAACCTATCATACAAATAAAGAGCATTCATTTGATGAGCTTGTATTAATTAATTAGTGATTAATTAAATTCAGTATTTGTGTCTCTTTTTTTCTTAATAAATTTCAAAATATACTTTTTTATACTTTGTTTACCACTAATATTTTTGTTGCAAATAAAAAATTTTTCAATTTTGACAGGTAAAATATTTAATTTATTAGAGCTAACGCATTAATTAATTATCATTTTTAAATATGAAAGAAAAAATCATACAGCCGTTATGATAAGTGAAGCGAACAAAGAGATAAAATAATAACATCGAGAAAGACAAACAAATAAATAAACAATTATAAATGATAAGTAAATAAACTAATATGTAAGTAAATAAATAAACAAATAAATCATGTACATTCTATGCATCAGCAAACATTGCACAATTCGGATATTATAATAAATAATTTGCTCATAATTGAATATTAATGAAAGTGTTCGGCAAATATTTTTTGGATATTTGGAATTAAATATTCCATTTCGAATTTATTGCAAAATTGCTGACCAAGACTTCAATGCGAAGAGTTTGCAATCAAGCTGAAACACGCATAAATTGAACTTATAATTAAATAAGTTGCAAGATAAAATGAAATTAAAATGGTTGAACAGCATACGGTAGCAAGGATACACTTGAATATACTAATTCAATATATTTTTACTTTTTTGCATTATGCAATTTTTCGTATTTTTTGCTGAAAACTTCAAAACTTTTTGCAATATTAATTTTGTTTCTGGAATTATTGAGTAAATGATATATTCAAAAAAATAATAAGAATAATAGTAATTAAATTATTCAAATGCTCAAAAATAATGCCCAAAAAGCAATACTTGATTCTTTATATTTGTTTATTTTTTAATAATTTGTTATAATAATATACATTTTAACTACTGTTTGCAAATTAGAATAAGGAAATTTGTTTTTTTTAAAAAAAAAAAAAAAAAGAAATAACAGAAAATCGTTGTTGTTAATAATTTTAGATATAAGAGATGACATATTGATTTTGTTCAAAAAAAAATTGACAAATAATAGATGGAAATTAAATTAAAATGAATAATTTTGCAAATCAATAGAAATAATATCATTATTAAAATTAAAAGCAGTATCTGAAAAAGAATGAATAACTGTCTAACTTAATATATGGATTAACATAATATATTATTATGTTAGCATCGTTTAGTTCAAATTAATTAAAAAGTTTAGTTAATTAATTCAAATTTCCGAAGTAATAGTAATCTGATACAAACAAAGTACACTATATTCTTTATATTTTATTTGAATCTTATTCCTTCCCTTTAAATTTCAAATTTAAAATAATTTTCAGTTGCATGAAAAAGAAATCAAATAATCTATCGATATGTCGAAAATTTTTCTGAGAAACAAATTGAAAAATTTGGCATGAAGTAAATTCGCAATTTTATACACCATTCAAAAAATCTTGCAATCTCACCGATTTCTGTGCTACATAATTAAAATTAGTAAAAATTCGGTATTTTATGGTTAAGGTTAATTATTATCAGATTTGAAAGTAATTTAAAAATTCAAAAATCTAATAAACAAACTCAAAATTTTTATTCCTTGTATTCAAGGATAGAAAATCAGGAAACCAATTACTATTCATTATTATCATTGCGAAAAAGTTATAAATTTATCATTTTAATCATTAAGTTGGAAAAAAAAATCAGTATTTTAAAATCACTAACTGTCATAAGTTTTAGATTCATATCTTTCAACATTATCAAAATTTACTATTAAAAAAGCAATTGAAAAAATTACATGTACTGGAAATGGAATTGAAAATATATAGATATATAAAACTCGATCAAGAATACAAAAATTGCTTGCTGGAAGGAAAAAAAAGTAGAATTTTGCATTAAGAATAAAATGATAACGGTTGCTGCAAATATTGCCTGTTACTACAATATGGAAAGAATGAGAGATGAACGTTAATCGGTTAAAAAAAAAAAGTTGGAAAAAAAGAAAAGATTCTAAAATGAAATATTTTGATAACCTTCCTTCTCTTCTCCTCATATTCTTCATAGGTAATATGTAATTATGCATGTTCATTTGTTAATTTGTAATTTGTAAGTGTAAATTTTGCAAATATGTTCATTTATCCTCGCATTAAAATAAATAAATTAAGAAATAAATTTCATTCATTTTCAATTTTAATCATTGTATGAAAGAAGGAATAAATTGCCGTTTGGTCGTCATTCATCACCGAAGATTCTACTCGATGAAAATTGAAAGAAAATCGGGTAAATCATAAAAACGATCTTTTGGATTGTTTGATAATGATAAGGTATCAATCTATCTTTGTGTTAGTTAAAAGGAAACGGTGAAAGAAAAATATATCAAAAATGATTCAGCTCCATTTAAAAGGAAGATAAAGTTTAACAATATTTGTACCGTATCGATACATATATTCTGATATTTTTATCAGAAAATAAATTTATCAATTGATATATTAGAAATACTATATATTTATATATCGAAATATACATTTATATATCGATATATATGTAGCAACAATGCGATAAATTGCGGCTATCAATATCAATCTCGGGGCCCCGTTTTGTAACCCTTTTTAAGCTTTTTTTTTTTTTTTTTTTCTCTCCTTTACCCTCTTCTGTCGTATTTTTTGGAAACCATACGATAAAACGAACATATCGTATCCATATTTCGTTTTTTTTCTTCTTTTTTATTTTTTTTCTCTTTTTTGGCTAACAATCATTTTTTCCTCATATTCCTTAAACATTTGCACTTTTTTTCTTTTTTTGCTTAAAAAATTTGATCAAAAAAATTTGCATAATTTTCTTTTCTTGTTTCAAAATAATTCTTCGAATAATAAGTATGATATCATTAAAACAGAATTACATGAATTTAATTCATTTCTCTATAATATTTTTGCAGCATATTTTCCCCTTTTCATTACTTAATATTTGTTCTAAAAAGTGACTTTTATTTAATTTCACATCTTTTAATTTTAATTTGTTTTTTTCGCTATTTAAGTTCTATATTATTACCGTATTTTGATGAGGTGCTTAACAAACTTTGAATCATTGATTCTGCTTAATGAAAGTAAAAATTCGACAAAATGACAATTAGTTAGAAAAAATGTATTATATGTATACAATATAAGCTCATTTATGCCGCCGTATTAATTGCGATACTGATGCATTTAACACGTGCAAATATTTTCAATTTAATCCTTTTCAAAATTATGGAAATTCAAAATATTATAATTTACAAACATTCGATATCAATTTTCGAAATAAATAAGATTTCAAAAGTTGAAAATTTTGCATATACATATGAAAAGTTACATCATTCATGTTTTATTTGAAATTATACAAAATTATTCCGCGATGAAAAACCAAAAATTACTAATTTTATCGACAAAATCACTGAAAAATTCAATTTCACATTGAAAATTTTGCTAATTGCAAGTTTATTTATGATGCGCCTATTTTGCAAAAATGTTGCTTCATTTATAAAGCCCAATGATTCCTACCTACTTTTCATACATATATGTCATTTACATATTATTATACAGAAATTAAAATAATGTAATATGAAAATCATTACAATAATATATGCAGTAGCAGTATTACCTAATATAAAATATGCTAAATTTTTCAAATTCAAATTTTTAAATTATAAAAAATATTTATAAAGTTGAAATTTACCACACTTTTCCTTTGATCATATTCATAAAAAATTGAAATTTGTCATGTAACAATAAGTTTTACAAAAATACGTTATTTAAGCAAAAATTAAAAGTATATCAAAAGTATATTTCAAAGTGTTAAAATAAAGTAAACTGAGCAAAAATTCGTCACAATTATCTATACGAAAAAAAATTTACGTATTATTTTAAGCAAAAAATATATGTGATATGGAATATTTTTGAAGAATTTAATTTCATTCCATTAAATTAAATTCAAATTTTTTCGCATTACTTTCATTTATTTAGTACATTTTACCGCGATCTGTTAGTGTAATTTCAGTAAGTTTTTTGCTACAATATCATTTATGCAAATTTTCAACTTCAAACTTCAAAATTATTGCCCAAATTTAAATATTTGATTTCAAAGAATTTGAAATATTACTTAAATTTTCAAAAAATTTCACAAAAATACTATATGTATACATGTATATATCAATTTTTGTTATATATCAATTTTTTTAGGAACCATAGTATGATATACATAAATTAATCGGAAATAAAATTCGAAAAAACAAAAACAAGGAAACAAGAAGAGAAAAACAACACCGGTCCCAAGAATGAAATAGTAAACATTAATAATCATTTCCACGATTTTTAAGTAAGAAGTAATTTTTATAATTGCTTGAAAAATCAATGGAAGAAAAAAATTCGCTCTGAACAAATGAATTTTATCACGCAAGCATCATTTCCTTATAAATAAATTAAAACTTAGGCAAAAAATTTTAAGAATGATAAATTTTGAGCTATAAATATAGATCTATGGGATGAAAACGGATAAAATAAAAGAAATTCGAAGATTTGATAAGCAGTCGTTAAGCCTTTTATTGAAAAATTTGAGTTTGAAAAAGCAAAAAAAGAAGCATTTTAAATTATTTTTTTCTAAGTTTGAATTTCCAATCATTCGAGGATGTTTTATATTAATTGCGCGCAAATGCAAATGATAATTTTAAAAAATCAAATTAAAAAGTCAAATTTGGTGCAAATTACAAAATTAAACACATGGAACGAAGAAAAGAAACTTATTCTTTAAAAAAAAAATTGGAAGATAATCAGAATAATATAATTTTGATAAGAGCCAAATCACCGAGATTTTTGTTACAACTTCATTAAAAACGTTTTTTCCTTTTTTTTGTTGCAATAATTATTGCAAACATTTTCTATCATAAAAAATGTCAAATTTTGAGTGAAACATTCCAAAATAAAAATAGCAATATAGTAGGATGAAGAATCGACAAATATATTGTCTGTTGTTTTGTGATCGATCAAATTTTTTGCAAAAATAGTCAAATTTGAGGAGCAAAAATCAATATATATGTTTATATATCAATTTTTTTTGTATATATCAATTATTCACAAACAGTGAAAAAAAAAGGGGAGCATACGGTAAAACTAAGTAGTAAAGACCAAAAATTAGTCAAAACTACAATAAAATTATATAAATTACAAAAGTTGCAGGAATTGAAACATTCACTAATCTCAGCAAAAAAAGATTAAATTCTTATGCCATTGTTCCAAAATACCATAAATTTGTGAATAATTTTTGCTCTTTTTAGTCAAAATTTGCAAAAATTGAAAATTTTACTAGGTAAAAAGGAAATGATAATATTACTATAGAAAAATTGTTCTAGAAAATGTTGCTAATATTGCTTAAATTTGACGCAATCATAGCATGAATCGCAAAACAACAACAAGAAAAGTATTCAAAAATTTCAAAAAATTGGTAAAAGAAGAAGGAAAAAAACCGATGGAAATGGCAACTATGTGTAAACAAAAGTATCCGATGGATAATTGCTAGGATTTAATAAAAGTTCCTGACCATACTGAGGTGTCATTCGTTTCTCTTTTTGTCGTCGATTGCAAAACCAAACTCGGACCACTTCCTTTTCCAGCTGTAGTTCCATTGCAACCTGAGCGATCTCTTGGGCATTTGGCTTAGGATTTTTCTGAAAATGATATTCCAAGCGACTTTTCACCTGTACCTCAATTGATGTTCGCTTCTTCCGTTTTCGACCACCTTGTCCGGTCATCTTTTCAAAAGCGCTATTAGGTGAAGAACTGGTCGAATCAGCTTCTTCAAGCCATTTATACAGTAATGGCTTTAGTTTACACATATTTTTAAAGCTTAACTGTAACGCTTCAAAACGACAAATAGTAGTTTGGCTGAATACATTACCATATAGAGTACCAAGCGCTAAGCCAACATCAGCTTGCGTATAGCCTAGTTTAATGCGACGTTGTTTGAAAGTTTTTGCAAATGCTTCCAAATCTTCAGAACACGTGGAATCCGTTTCATCGGCAAGTTGTGATGATGAAAGAGGCAATTCTTCCTGGGCAAATGCATAAGGCCATGATGAAGGTGCGGCAGCAGAAAGACGTTGAATAACATCCGGACGTTCCGGTTCCTGCTTCATTTCCATTAAACCGGGATTTCCAAGATGTGACGGAAGAACTTGTGGAATAGACATTAATGATAATTGTTGATGATGTTGATGTTGTTGTTGTTGATGTTGTTGCTGATGTTGTTGTTGTTGTTGCTGTTGTTGTTGGTGAGTGTGATGTTGTTGCAACAATTGTTGTTGAATATGATGTTGATGATGTTCATGATAAGTTGTCCAATCTGGTTGAGGTGGCGGAAATAACAATTGAAATGGTGTAGTAGCAACAGAATGTGATTGATAAGGTTGTAATACTGATTGTGGCATAGTTGCCGTTGATGGTAATGATAATGATGATGATAGTTGTTGTGGTGGTTGTGGTGGTGGCCATCTTTCACTTAATTCCTGGAATGCTTCACATGTTGGTTTAATAACCTGAGTATAATTACTGGTACTAATGGTACCATTATCACTGGTACCATTATTGTTATTGTTGTTGCTGCTGCTG
This sequence comes from Onchocerca volvulus, assembly GCA_000499405.2. Taxonomy (NCBI): domain Eukaryota; kingdom Metazoa; phylum Nematoda; class Chromadorea; order Rhabditida; family Onchocercidae; genus Onchocerca; species Onchocerca volvulus. The sequence goes on from HG738137.1 coordinate 110,804, forward strand.
CTACTACTTCTATTATTATTATTACTGTTGTTATCCGTTGATCGTACATTATTCGATAGACTGATGACAACCGCTGATGATTGTCGTTGTTGTTGTCGTTGTTGTTGTTGTTGTTGTTGCTGCTGCTGCTGATGCTGTTGTTGTTCATCATTGGATTGTGACGACGAGAATGATGATGCTGACAACATTTAGCATATTAAAATAATTTTTTATCGAATAAATATTGCTTATTGTTGATGATATTTGTTGTTGTTGTTGTTTGTTGTTGTTATTGTTACCGAGTAATAGGAAAAGTGAAAATTTTCTTTTTTTTTTTTTCCGAATATCAACGTATTATGTAAATATGTAAATATAGGTACGCAATCGGTAATCAGTCAAATAAGTTAAATAAGCGCAGAAATGAAAATGAAAGTGAAGAAAACCGGCGGCGAAAAATCGGAACACTTTTCCGGTGAATAATCAGCAATGTAAATGAGATTGGTGATGCTTTCGGTGATGGTTCGTTTCAATTCCACCCCTCTTTATTATAGCTTGAAATTCACCATATACACACAAACACATACACATGCACACACATATGCACACACACACTCACAGATATACAGCCAAATAGAAAAAACGTCGATTTAATCAAAAACTTTTCGATTTTAATTCCGGTAGGCAGAAAATAATTCGGAAATTAGTCGTATTTTATACGATTAGATAATACAAATAATAACGATGATGATGATGATGATGATGATGATGTTGATGATGAAGATGATAGTAATAGTAATAATAAAAATGAATAATTATAATAATAATGTTGATAGTGATAGTGACAGTAATGATGATGATGTTGATGATGATGTATCAGACAATCCGAAATCATTGGAACAAATACAACCGAAACCCTATGGTAGTTTTTCAAGAGAGAAAAATTGAGAGAGAGAGGAGGAGGGAAGAGAAAGAGGGAGAAAAGAGAGAGACTTCAGAAATGTTCGTTCCTTGTATGTAACAGATGCGGACAGATGAATTTACACAAACATACAGAGAGTCCGGTAACGCCCCTTCCTCTCCTTGTAATACCATAGGGAAGGGAGGCGGTAGCTGACGATGCTGTTGCTTTCAATCAATTCATTGATTGGTTGATGAATGTGTGGGTGGGAGGATGATTGGGTGTGGAGAGAGATGCTATGGACATGATCAAAATGCCACACCCCTCTGTCTCGTTCGTGATATCGATGATTTCTTATATGATCTATGAGAAAGAAAAGGAATAAGGTCAAAGTTCAGATAAGAAAAGAAGAATAAGTAGTCGAGGAGGAATTGACTGAATGTCAGCGATGTCATGATAATGATAAGTAGTGATAATGGCAATAGTATTGAGTGATTTATAATAGCATATCCATTAATAAGAATAATTGAAACTTTTCAAATTTTTCAAACTCAAAATTCTTTCAAGTTCAACTTAATTATCGAATATTAGTTATATGTATACTAATCGAATAAATAGAAACATGAATTTTGGCAATCGATTAGAAATTCTAGTAGAAAATCTGTTTTTTCTAAATATCGATCAAAGTTTGATTTTTGTTGCAAATGTCAAAATGATCCGAAATATTTTTCCCCTTTCGTTCTTTTCTTTCTTACTTCAAACTATGAGTATGATAATTTGAAGAAAGTAACTAAGCTCAGTAATTTCACTATTATCAAATCAATTCAAACTGAATAATTGCATACTTGAAAAATCAAATAGCACAATTATGGAAATTTTTTGTTCAAAACAATGATAAAACGAATCAACCAAGTAAATTTTTCTAAATTGTCAAAAGATTTTTTTGTTTCAAATTTGTACAAACTAAACTGAATGCAGAAATAATTAAAATTATATAACTTAACTGATATAAAAAATCATGTACATTTTTAATGATATATTTGCTAAATTTTAATTTCCAAAAACATTATTAATTTTTTGTTTTTGAATAAAAAATGCTGCAGCTACTAGTCAAGAATCAAATAAAGAGACAAAAAAAGGGAAGAAATATTACGTCCAAGACTTTACCTCGTCTTATCCGTCCTTCTCTTTTTCCCTGTCGGCTTCTGTAATTTATGCAAATTTATTCGTTTTCACATAGTTCTCCTTTTTTCATCATCCATTACTAATCAGTATGTCAAACAATTGAAGTATCTTCAAAAAGGTAATTTATTTATACGGAAAAAAGAAACAAAAGATAAAAAGATGAAATTTAAACAAATTAAAGGATTAGTCTCAAAACTCGTTTAAAATTTAATAAACTTCATAATTTTTTTAATTGAATTAAGATGATATTATCAAGTTATCTAATTTATAATTTAAAAGAAATAGTATTTGTATTATTCGCAGTAAAATAGAAGAAAAAAGGGAGAAAAAAAGAAAAAATTCATATGAAAATAGGCAAAAATACTAATTAAATATAATGAGTCACGATATAATCGGTATTGATAAATAAAATGATAATTTAATATATTTCATACATACATAGTATAGTTATCACATAATCATCCTATTTCAATCATTACATTTCTCTTATTTCTTACAAAAAATTATTCAGTAAATGTTTCAACGATTTCAAGTTTAATTATTTTGGTGATTCGTTTGAAAATCGAAAAGTTGAAAAGATTGTAGTATGCAAATGTACTTAATTAATTATATATGTTCTGTAACTGATGTATTCCATCAATTAATTATCATTGTTTATGAAATTAATAAGCAAAATACTCACTAAATATGCAATCCTGTCAATCAATCCGAAGCATCGGATCTAGTGGAATCATGCTAATGATTCTTACGAGTTTTTTGAATTTCGAAGAATTTGAAAAAAATTGTTTCATTTAACTGAAAACAGTTGAAGTTCAGAATTAATTTCAAAATATAACAGAATCAAAATTTAAACTTCTTTCCATTCATTATTCAGCCAAAGTAAATAAGTTATTGAGATTATGAAAGTTTGAAAATTACTAAACTATTGAAGATTTTAGTTAAAAATTACAAGAAAAGATATTAGCCAAAAATTATATGAATATAAATAACTTAGAAGAATAAAATGAATATTTGATTGAAATTAGGCGCAAATATCATAGACAAACGAAATTAAATGCAATAATAGCAAGAACAACAAAAACAAAAAAAAAAAAGACAAAATCTATATTGACAGTTATTTCGAAACATTTTTTCAATGCAATAATTGCAAAAACAAAAAAACAGAGAAAACAAACCATTCAAATTTCTCGTCTTCCCACCATGACTCTAATCATATAGTGAAGTATGCTTTTATTGATTAACTTCACCAAAATTCACTCATATAAATTATACTGTATATGTTAATCGGAAGTAGGTGTAAATTTAATAAATAATTTCAGAAATTTGAAATGTTTCATGTAATTAGCAGTTTCACCTGAAAAATGGAATATTATTGATGTTTGCGAAAGGTAATCAAAAGTAAGGCAGGCAAAAAAACATGGTAATTAATTTAATTTCAAATGATTTCTTATCTATCAACAAAACTATTGACTCATGTAAAACAATCACTGATAACAAAATATTTTGGTTTTACATTTTCAAATTTAAAACAATCACTGATAACAAAATAGTGCATACTTACTGAAGAAAAAACTACAGATTCTCAATCATTTGTTGAATCTTCAAATATTAGCATTTATTTCATCCATAATTAAATTTTTTTCTTCCTATTTAATTAGCTAATCTAAATTGATAGCATGCGGAAGCTCTCAACAATATAAATACATCATCATTTATACTTTTTGATGCTTATCGATTTTACACTTCAACAAAGATTTCTTAATTCATCTAAATGTTATATATCAATTAATATTTTCTAATTCATCTTTCAATAAATGTCAAAATTCCAAAAGAAAAAGGAAATTTTGAAATATAATCATATTATTTTTAATAAACAATTTCTAAAATTTCAAATTTTTGAATTTTGTTTGAATAAATTATAAAACAAATATATCAGATAAACACTACAATGGATTTAATAATTGAAAATGTAATCATTTTTTGACTAAATTCAATTTTAAACTAAACATCTAAAGCATATTATCAGCATATCAGTTATGATAACCTTACATTTATTATCACCCAGGAAGAAATTAATGATATTGTAACAAGAATTGAAGATGCATTTTTGTGATCATCGAAGACGAGAGCAGTGATACTAAAATTGATTTGTTCGGTCCGTCCTGATAAAAGATGTGATGACAAGAATAAGGAGGAGAGGGGGGTAAGAGAGAGATTTGTGTGAAAATTAGATGCCTTAATGTGATGCCATTATTGACCGTTTTTTTTTCTTTTTTTTGAATAATCACATTCTAAAAATGGATGATGTGCCAAAGAACTTTGATGCTTTTTAAATATTTATCACAGATAACATATGTATCTAAAGTTTTTATTTTTCAATTCAATTTAATTTTTTTTCTTTTTTTTTTTTTTTATCAGTCATTATCAATTGGATTTTTTTGTTGGCAAAAAATGAACGAACGAATGAACAATAGGAAAGATAAATGAATCAAAAATGATTTAAACAAAAAAATTTTTTACTTTGATAGGATTTTTTTTTTTATTCGTTGAAATGGAAAATAAAAAAGAAAAATTTTTTTAAAAAAAAAAAGTAGTTTAACTCATTTTAAACTTCTAATCAAATTATCACTTTCATCATTTGATAATATTGTATGAAGTTTAGATTATTGATATTATTGTATGTATTAATATTATTGTATTATTGATATTATTGATATTATTGTATTAATTATTGATATTATTGTATGAAGTATAGATTAAAAAAGATGAAATGAACAAAAAGCATGAAAAATATTTTAACATTTTTAAGATGATAGAAAGAACTAACAGGAATAGTTGAAAAATAGGTATAAAATAAAAGTGTTAAAATTTGATATGAAATCAAAATTGATAAAAATTTAATAAAGTAAAGTAGATGAAAACTCGCAGCTTTAAAAATATAATATTGATATACATTGTCAAATGATAAAAGTGATAGTCTGGTTAAAAATTTAAAATAACTTCAATAATTTCAAATCATTGTATTATTTTTCAATCGTTACCATCAAAAGTAGTTAATGATTATTGATTAATTTATTATAATATAAAATCATAATACTGATTTTTGGAATGGAAAAAAGGAAAAAAACACTGAAAATATTGTTGTATGTAATGATGTGAACATTTTTAGTTAGCAAAACGAAATAGGTTTGAAAGAAATTTTCCATTTAAGTACAATGATTTACATCCATTTTGAGAGATTCGATTAATTTAGAAAATATTTTCTCATTTAGGATTATTTCCGGAATATTTTCTAATTTTTGAAAAAAAAAATGGATAGCATTAAAGGAGAGGGAAATGAATGACAAGATGGTGAAGATAAAAAAAATTATTCATTTTTAAGCAAACTTTTTTGGGATTTTGAAATAGTCGCTATGTAAACAAGGAAATGGTTAAATAATAAGATGCTAATTTGATTTTTTCAAAATGTAAAGTCGCAAGAAATGATTTAAATAATATATATTTTGTGTTTAGATGCCTTATTCTCTTTTTTGCGACGAATTATTTTTAAGTTTTGGAACTAAATTTTGTGACCAAAATTATTTTATTTTCTAACATAATAAATGTTACAAATGTATTGAAACTACTTCGGATACAAGTAGTAAAATATCTTTAACGAATATTTATTAGCGAATAATTATTTTAACGGATTCATTTTTAATAAATATTTATTAATGGAAAGAATGAAAATTTGATATTTATCCAACTAGAAAAAGCTAGACATAAAATATATTCTTTCCAATCAAAACTTCATAACGTTAATTTTTTACTAATTAATAATTGAAGTACATATTGTATCGATTGAATTATCACACAAATTGATGCAACTTCCATAGAAATACTGCAGTAAATTTGTATTTGAAATAAAAATTTGGCGAAAAAATACAAATGTTGAATTCTACCAGTTATTTACATATAAAACATCAAATTAGTGCTAGGTTTTTGATCAATTTATGCAAATTTCTAGTTTCATTTTCTCTTTTCACTTTCTCTCTTTTTTTTTTTTTTTTTTTTTTTTTTTTTTTTTTTCTTTTTCTTTTTTTTTTTTTTTTTTTTTTTTTTTTTTGAACGCATTAGTAATAACCAATAAAAGTAATTAATGTTGGAGTTTTTTTAGCTTTACAATGAATAAAAGCAATTGTTTTCAAGAAAACTAGATAAAACTATCAGGAATTTCGATTCTTCTTTGGAACTATCACAAAAACTTTTTCTTCATTTACAAAATAAAATTTAAAGATTACACATATTTATCGTATGGTGGTGCAATCTTCTTAATTAAAGAAAAGCGCTAAAACTTTGTAAAGTAAAAATAAGAAAATAATTAAAAATTAACTATTATGGAATAATAGAAATGATGAAAATTTAATAATTTGGTAATTATAATTATGGGAATAAATTATGGCGAAAATTTGACAGTTTAGTAATTATAATTACATGAGGTGAAAATTTAAGCAAGAATTATTAAATACGTTTGAGGTACAAAATACTAATACTGATGATTAACAGTAATTATTAATTACACTTAAATAAATCCTTATGATCATTCAAACTCAGTATACAAAATATTTTGTAATTTTCAAAAATTTTTTAATATCTTATAGGATGTTTTAATGATATGTTTTGGCAAGTGTTTATCATATGTGCAAGCATGTAAAAGTAATAGAATTATCCGAAATGAATTTATCAATTAATTTAATGAAAGAAAAAAATTTTGTGACAATTACTATTTTCAACGAAATTTGATTTCAATAGTTCATTTTTTCAAGAAGATTTTCACATAAATAGTTGAAATTGCTAGAAACAATGTTATCAATTTATCTTATGCCTATTATATTCGAAATATGCCTAGCAATTCATCATACAACAAAAGGTCATTAATTTATCGAAAATGCCAATTTAATGCTTTGATGTTAGTTTGATCTTAAATTAGTTTGAAGTTTAAAAAAATATCGCTCAACATTTTTTCTATTTATCCTATTTTCAATAATAATAATAACAATATTAGTAATAATAATGTATATTTAAGAAAAGATTTTATAATTTTTTTTTCAAATTCTTCAAAAAATGATCAACAGATAAGAAATGATAAAAATAAATGAGGAAAAAGCTAAGCTAATTTTTTTTCTAAAGAAAAAAGTTATAGAGTTCCATACTAAGATTGATTTTTCATTGAAACTTCAAAAAAAAAAAGCTTTAATTTCTACTATTCTCAAATATTTAAAATGAATTTTAAAAATTTGATAAAACTTTTTGAAATTTCATAAAAATTAATCATAAAATAAAAAAATAAGGTGTTGGAAAAACAGGAGCAAATGCAAGTATATCGGACTGAGTATGCGCGAGTGCATGTGCGTGTGCTGCATGTCTGTTGGTTTTGGAGGGGATGATTGTGCAGGACAGGGGCGAATTGTTGTATATAATTATTTAAAAATTCTTTGCAGTGCTTGAAAACAATGAATAATTCATCGTTATAGATTAGTATGGTACGGAGGCAAATGCAAATGTTACATATCGGATATTATATTTGAATATATATATATATATATTATGTGTATTCAAGTACTTTTTTATCTAAACAAATTTTAAAATTTTCATTTATAATGATCGTATATTTTAATAATTCTATTCAACGTGCATATTTGCATCAATTCGTAATTTTTTTCGGATTTTGCGATATTTTGGGAAAAGTGAATCGTGGTAAATAAGTCTAACCGAAGTAGCTACAATAGCTTCTGAATGATTTATTTGGATAAAAATTAGCTCCTTACTTTCTTATATCACTTTTTTTTTTTTTGAACGATGAAATATTATCTTTTTTTTTGATGTGATTTTTTGTTTTTTTTTATTAATGTGACATATATCTTTGTCACTACGAAATTATTTGTTCCATTTATTATTTTATGATTATCTTTTGAGTAGTTCAACTTTTTTTCTTATATATATGCTGTTTAAATTACATGTTTCGTATAAAATAGATTAATTGAAAATATATTACAAATTAATATCATATATCGTAGTCAATTGATTTCTTTTTTTTTTTTTTTTTTTGATTATTACTGACTAATTTTTCAGATTATTGCTCATCCCTTCTAGATGTTTTTTAAATAATTAAAGTAATAAATTATTTCCTTGCATACATTCTTGGTTGAATAAATTTTCAGAATTTTATTTGCAAAAATATTTTGCATCAAACATTTTTTATTGCTATTTTGGCAATAAAAGTCTGAAGTATTTCAAAGCCATATCTATGGTATGTTTATATTTTGGTTTATATTCTAGAAAATCTATGCACTCTGAAATAACATAATATTGCATCTTTTTTGGGAATTGTGTCTGGAATTCATTCTTTGAGATAGTAAGATATCTTACTATCATAAATTATTAAAGTATAATAATTCAGATACTTCACACTATTTTTTTGATTTTCGTGCTAATTCTTTCAATCAAAATTATTGCAGCAAGTATTCTTATAGGACTAATTCGATTTCAAATAATTCCTAATTGAATCAAGTTTTTTTTTTTTTTTACATAATTTTATTGCCACTTTAATTTATAATATCTATAATAATGCTTATATGTTGCTTGTGAATAGCTACATAAATAAAAATTGACAAAAAAATAATGCAAAAAAATTCATTATGAATAATAATCATATTTTTTATGCCTTTTTTTTTTTCATGAATTTCAATTTAATAAATCCAACATTCCATATAAAGATGGTGAGACGGAATATTTGCATTGTGTCATATCCTGTTGAACAAATTTTTAAAAATTTTTTGACAAATTTATTCTGCTTTCTCAAACCCTTCTTTTGCTGTGAGAGAAATTGAAATATTTCAAATCCTATCTATCTGTATGGTACATTTTGATGAGTAGCAGCACTTTCATCGACTCCTAACCAACAGATGATTCGATTTTTTGGCTCGATTCACGGTGATGATAGAAGGACTGAGATAATGGGTGCAAGGGAGGCGTTTGGTTACGGTAGCATTGCATAAGCTTTACTTCATATTCCTTAAAAATAATGGGGTACGGACACGTTGGCACACGCATACACACATATACATACACACATACACATGCACACATACACACATACACATACAACACACAAACAGTAGCAAGAATAGAATTGACTTCCGGGCCATCGAACGAATTGAATTTGCATGCTTAATGAAATGCTCTAACTGTTTCCAGCCGACAACTCTTTATTAAACTTGAAAATTTTGAAATAATTCGTTTTGTGTATGTGAATGTATGTATGTATGTGCATTCACATACATATCTATGTGAGTGAATGTGTGTATAAGTACATTTATATAAATATAGTAAAGATATATGAATATCTATGATGATGAATGCAAATTTTTGTATAAATTTGCAGAATGTTTCAAAATTTCAATTTATTTAAATACAAATAAATTTACATAACTTTTCAAAATTTCAATTTATTTTTGAAATATAAATAAACAAGAAAACTTATGGGAAGTAAATTTCTATATTTGATTGCATATTTTTTGCAATAGTTAATTTATATAAATATATAATGTGTGTATTTAATGAATATATATTTATGGTAGCATGCAGAAATGCCAATAAAATCAAGAAATTTGCATAATTTTTTAAAATTTCAATTTATTTTTGAAAAATTAATAAACGAAGAAGTTTTAAGAAATATACATTAATAATTATTCCGTTAAAAAAAAATTTCATTAATGATATCTGCCATTTCAATTTTATATTCTATGCATGCATATATGTAAATCAAAAAGTATAAAATGTGAAATCTATGCAAAAAAAAAGGTATGTAAAATAAGAAACACAACTTTTTAAATGATTTATTTTTTTTATTTTTTTAAAAATGCTGACAGGAATTAACAATGGCAATTATAAGTCGAACTATTAATTTATTATTTGAAACTTGAACTTAATTGTTCATTTATCGATTAATAAAATGGCAAATTATAGTATTATATTCGAGAGTAAAATAATAGGTTCCAAAATTTATGCTTATTTCAATTTGATATTGCTATTATTTTCAACCAATTTAAATAAACAGATTAAACTTTAAAATGATCAAATTTGATTAAATTAAACGATCAAATTCAGTATTTTAAAAACTAAAACTAGTAAAAACGAGAATCAAAATCGGAATTTGAAATATTGCTATTGGATACTTTTCAGTTTTTAGTTTTAATCAGAATGTTTGTTAGTATTGATGTTGAATGTTATTATAAAAGTAGTAAGTATGTCATATGCATACAGATGCGTTTAGGTCAATCTAAGCTTAATGCAATTATCAATTAGTAAACCTTTTTTCCTGGAATTATAATTTTCACATCGTTTCTCTCTTCTTCTCTTTCTCTCTTTTGCTTTGTATATTATTAAATTAATCCGCCTTATTAACTCTTCCCATAAAATTTGAAATCATCAACAACTGTAAACATTTTTGCAAACTATTAAATATATTAAGTTCATGGTTTAATTTGCAAAATTAGGGAAATTCATTAAGTACTGAATATAAAATATTGGCTGCAATTATTATCGAAAATTCACAATAAGTAAATTAATATTCATACTAGATATTTATTGCAATGCAATTAAGATGAATTAATAAGTTTTAATTAACGATTTTTTCAAAATTTCTCTTCTGACTTTTTTCTTGACAGCTTTTGACGGCAGGTTTTTCAAGTTAATGTTGAGAAGATCAATTCGTTAATTCGATTTCGAATAAAAAGACTTTGCTTAATGGATGATTATTATCAATTCTTAAGAATATATAATGCTTAAATTCAATTCTTAAGGAAATAAAATGGTAAAATAGTTAAATATGAAAATGATTAAATTTTGTGAAATATTTAAATTATCACATATATCCATTAATTTTTAATTTATAATTCCATTATGATATAAAAAGATATCTGATGAAGCATATCGATCAACTGAAATTGAGATGTTCATAATTAACAACAGTTATTCCTTAATTAGAATGTAAGTTAAGCTGCAGAATTTGAAGGACGACATGATGAATCTGAATTCAAAATAGCACTCCTATCGTGAAAGGATTTTAAAAACTTGAGTGTTTCAAATCATAAATCATGAATCACATGACAGAAATAATGTATGATTATAAATTCTCGAATTCTATCGAGTCCTATTGATCGATAATAGATATATTTCTCCTTCTATAAATTTCTCCTTTTTAAGATAATTTAATAAATTAGATAACCGTATTGTTTATCTGAGAAGCATTGAAATATGATCTTGCTCTGCTAATTTTTCCAAATGATGTCAACGATGGAAGTGACCCTAAATGGACAACATAATTTTGGTGACAAAAAATCGAATAATATGAGAGTGACAATATTTGATGAATTATGTTTGTCTCTAAAAGTTTTAAAAGGATAATTTTTTGAATCCTTCTTGTAAAACTTGTACTAATTAGTAAATTTATAAATTTTAATATCTACTTTTTCTGAGTAGTTTTTTTTTTTAAATTTGTGCATATGATTAAAGTTGAGCATAATAGATAACTTTTCAATTTTTTCAAATTTCTGATCAACCGCTCTTTATTAATATGAAAAAAAAAGGAAAATTTAATACTTCATTTTGAATAACTTCTATATGAATAATGTTAAAGGAAAACTTATATTTCAAAAAAATTACAATTGCAAAAGTGAATTCTGCCAACTTTTTTTGAATATTGAAAACAAAAAAAAAAAAATTTTTCTTTAATTTTATTCTGAAATATCAATATGAAAGATTCTTCCATTTTAAAAATATCATCATAAGAGTATAGTAAACATATAAACCATCAAGAAATGTGATATGCTTTATTGCTTTACCAATAAAAATAAAAATTATAACAATTTGAAGCAAGAAAAAAGCGACGAAATAAAAGGCTAACATTTTCTTAAAAATGCTTACATTTCCTAAAAATACTTCAATATTTCTTCAAATAATAGAATAAATTTATTCTGTTAAAGTTAAATTTTACTCTTTATATATATATGTACATGAATTTCACTGTGCAAAGTATTATTTTTGCAACTAAATATTTTAGGTTAAAATTAACTGTTTATTATTTTCGGACCAGTTTAAACTTATCGTTATCAAATCAAATTAGCATCGAAAAATCGGAATCTAAAATTAATTGGATAAGAAGAAAGTAAATATTGAAAAATGGGGTTTAAAAATTTTTTAACGAGAACTTTACATCGTATTTTGAATTTTTGATAAAAAAAAAAAAAAAAAAGACATGCAAAAGGGATGAAAAAAATAATGAACTAAAGAAGCAATAATTAAAATGTCCTACTTTTTTTATAATAACTTAAATGCCATCTAAAAAACTAAGATTGGAATCCTGTGTTATTTAAATCCTCAATCTTAAAGTTTTCAGTTGAGTTCATGAAGTCGTGCTGCTCAAATCATTTAAAAGTAATATTTGAAAAAAGTTACCATAATTTGAACTAATGTTTTTGACAAATTATTATTATTATAATAATCAATTTAGCTAATGCATTATTTCTACATCTTATCGGACTGTGAAGTTTTCAAATCTAAAAAATTTGAATCCAACTCAATATCCAAAAATTAATTCGATAATTTGCGGTAATTCAATTTTTTTTCTATCTATTTTATAATACTGCCAAATAATCACTCAATATTGCCTAAGCACTTTTTTTTCCGATCATTGGTACGATATATTTGTTATTATTTGTTTTGTTATGCAATCGTACAAAAGAATATGATAAATTGCAATAGTTTCTCATATTTTTTTTCATACAGTAAAATGAATTAATCATTCAGTATGATAGTGTAAATTAATTTCATTTTATAAATTTTGTAATAATACATAGTCTCACTATGCATAAATTTTCTATTGTCTGTTTGCGTCTTGAAAATTTCAAAATATTTCAAAGTATTTGTCTTTCATTTTTCGTCAACTTTTTTCGTTTTTTAAATTCAAATAGCATGTGATCTTTTTTTTTTTTTCAATCGCATGTTATTTACGAATTGTATTGATGACAGCTGAGTTGTTTAATTTTGTTGCAATTATTATAGAATAACAATCTGGATGTATTGTATTCGATACCAGTTAATGATTTCTGATTTTTTATTTTTCTGTTATGTTAATATTATCATCAATAACATCATCAGTATTATTGATGTTTTTATTATTACTATCATTATTATTTTCACTTTATATTTCTTCAAGCAAATTTGATCATGTTGCTAAACGAATAAATGCAGAAAATTATTTCAGATATCAATAAAATTTCAAAAATGAAAATATGATAACGGAATAATTGCAGCTAATCATTTATGGATCAATTTGACATCAAATATGATCATTTACATTGAAATTGACTAATATCATATGTAGCTAATTTTTGCTTTATCATAATGCTTAATTGTTTATTAAGTTTGTTTAATTTTTTAAAAGTAAACAGTAATGAGATATTTAAATGTACATAAATAAATGAAATGAAAATTTGCGAAAAAGTTTTCGCTAAAAAATTTTTCAAAAAAGTTTTTTTCTAAAAAAATATACTATATGTATATATATATATAAATATCAATGAATACAAATGAATCACTTTTTTCCAACTATTCTTTCTTTCTTTCTTTTTTTCTCTTTCACTTTTTCTGCTTTTAGTATTTCATTTTTATTACTTTTAAAATATTATATAAAAATGTAAAAAAAAAATATTTTTGTACGAAAAGAGGTTTGCGAGATATTTGAAGCACTGAAAAAAAGCATATATAAATTCGTTTTTTTTTTTTTTTTTTTTTTTTTTTTTTTTTTTTTTTTTTTTTTTTTTTTTTTTTTTTTTTTTGCCTTTTTATGGATTGCCTGATTAAGGATGCAAGAAAAATCGAACGGTGGAAAAATATCATCGAAGGGGACGAGAAAATGGATCCAAAAATATTTTTAGGAATGCTTAATGTGTGGTCTTCGGAAAAGCCAATCAAATGAAACGTACAGGTAGAAAAGTGTTTTTGCTTGCTTCTGTATTATTAGCTTTAACTTTCGCTTTCGATCTGATTCGTCCATTTTTTCTAATATTCGTATTTTTCTTTTTATTTTCTGTTTTTTTTTTTTTTTTCAAAACATTCCATTGATGATGACTGAAATGAAAAAATTGCGAAAAAAAAAGAGAAAAAATCGATTTATTAATTATTCTAGCATAATATTCCAAAAATGGCATACACAACTATATATTTTATTGGCTGAGACAAAAAAAACCTCTTTTATGGATAATATCAATGCTAAAAACATAACAACAAAATAATCATAATGAGAGTACTGTAATAATGTAAAAGAAAATAATTTTGAAAAAAACAAAAAAAAAAAAAGAAAAGAAAAGAAAAAAGGGAAAAAGAGAAAAGGAAAAAGAATGAAAGAGAAAGAAAAATGAAAATTTATTCCGTTGTTATTTTTCAAAAAATTTACACAAAAAATGATGAATGAATGAATGATTAAGAAAAAATCAGAAAAGTATAAGGGATGATTTATGAATGAATTAATTTAAGTATTTCGATCTAAGAATAAGATAATTTCTAACTTTGTAAACTAAAAATTTTTGGATGATTGAAAAAAAGTTTCCGTTTTAAATGATTTTCGATTTTGACTAAATTGTTTGTTTACGCTGTAGACTATTTTATTTTAATCAATAAATCGTCATTTCTTGCTTTTATCACAACTTTTACAAACTAATTTCAATTTATTCAAAAATGATGAAATTTTAAAATTTGAAATAAGCTGAATCTGAATATGGAGAATTGTAAAATTTTGCTTCATAGAATTTTCAATGAATGAAATTCGGGAGCAAAAATGGAAAAATTTGTGTGACTGACGAAATTAAATATTTGCAAAATCGATTTATCAGTTTTATGAGCAGTTCAACCACTGGTTTTGGCTGAAATTATATTATTAAGTTATTCATAACGGTGAAAATTTTCAAAATTAAACGTGTATTTATTCATGGTGTTAATTATATCATAACTTCTTGCACGATTCAGAAAAATCCAATTATTTGTCCATATTTGGCATAAGAAATGAGCTGATAATTAAAAAATAGTTCTGTGATAAGTTAAACCTTTAAGATCATCAGGAATTTTATAATTGTCAAAAATTTCATGATTTACAGAATCATTTGGGAGAACTTTAAACATTCAAATTTATAAATAGTAACTGAAAATATTCTTTAGTTGAGTAAATGTAATAAATGACTATTTTTTAATGGATTTTTAACTATATGAGTATTACAGAGATATCAACATGAAATTTAATTTGAAAGGACAATTTTTTAAATTCATAACAGTTCAACTTAAATTCAAAACCGTTCAATTATCCATTTTAATCGAATATTTATCTGATCAATTCTACAAATTACTAAACCAATGTTTAGTGAATTGTGAATTTTAATCGAAAATTTAATTAGGAGGAATACTAAACATGATAATCAAAACTATTCAAATACTTGGAACTTTAATACTATATAGGATTTTCACACCAAATTTCATCACTCTTTATAATCTTATATTTCTGATATTTTTTTAATTAACCAATTATTTTTTGCTTTTTTAAATTGTTTCAAATTTATGCTTCATATTTTCTTCGCAAATACATCAAAAATGGAGAAAAAGCTATCAAAATATCAATTATATTTATAAGCCTTGGTATAATTTCACTACATATATTTTAACAGATCAAAAATTACTGATAAAAGATAAAATTTTCATTTGAATTAACAAAATAATAAAATATGTCGAGATTTTTGCAAAAAAAAAATTGTAAAAAAAAATCTCATCAAAATTTTGTATATTTTGAGATGATAGCTTCTTGAAATAAGCAAAAAAATCGAGGAAAGAAAAAGGTAAATAGAAAAAAAAAAGTAAAGTGGTTCCAGAAAGAAAGAAAATAAAGAAAAACTAATTAAAAAACTAGATGTTCCAACTAATTTTCTCCCTAAGCTTTTACCCATCTTTTGATTTTATGTTTACTTAAAATACTCCTCAAGTTTGACCAATCACTTTTCGATGATGATCTAGAAAAAAATAGAATGGTACTAGACGGAGGAGAAAAATTTTCGAAGAGATGAATTTATTTTCTTCAATAAAATATAAATAATGACGAAGGAGGATGAAAGAGTAAAAATTTGATCTTGAGGTAATATAAAAGTCAAAATTTTTCTCGACATTTTTTATTGAACAAGATCAACAATTTCCCGCAGATACGAATCTACAAGTTCTTAGCAAAAAGGAAACAACGAGAATTTTCAGCAATTTTTTTATTCGAAATGACGTTCGCAAAAAATTTGCTGATTTTTGCAATTTTTTGCATTCTACAACATTTTGTTGTATGTTTTTAAATTTTAAATTTTAATTATTATTTATAGAATTATTTTGATTTGCATAAATTAGCACCAAAATATGCATTGTTTTTGGCAATGTTTATATTAGTATTAATGATAATGTGATATTATAAATATTGTGGAAATATAATGATTTAATAATGCAAATTTATAATAGTAATAGAATAATTTAATAATAATAATTATACTCGTAATATAGTAATAGAAGCAAACTAACTATTACAGACAATAATAATAATGATAATAATAACAGTATATGAAATAATAACAAAACACTGTTAATAATTTAAGAGGGGAATTAAATATTATAAATAATAATGATAATGATAGTAATGTAATCGTAGAATTAATTGTTATAAGCAGTAATAACAATAATATTAATATTTATGAATGGGATAGAGCGAATAATAAATTAAATAAAACTAATTTCAAATGTTAAACTTATTTGCTAAAACTTGCTTGAAAAATCAGATGGAACTTTTTTGAAACTTATTTGAAAAACTTATTTAAAATGCTGAATTCGGTAGAATTTTCTGCATTTACAGTATTTAACCGAAATATCGGAAGATAAAAGAATTCAACGAGTTAAACGACAATGCGGATGTTGTTCATGCTACGGTTCCGGAACATCTTCTTGTGGATGTTCATCGTTATGTCCATGTGGTCCTGGTACTAACTATAATACAGGATACAATAATTATGGAACCGGTGGTTACGGTATTAATGGTATCAATTTTGATGCTGCATACGGTGGCTATATTCTTAATCCAGGAAATCCATATGGCATCGTATGTATTATTTTGATTTTTATTCCATATCAAATCTAACAAAAAAAAAAAATCCATTTAAAAATTGAAAATCAGAAAAACAGAAAAAATGTAGCAAATATTAAAAATAATAATAAGAAATCTGATATAAGTAATAAATTATGATAATATCAAATAGCAATTTAATACTGATTATAGTAAAGAAATAGTTGAACTATAATAATGCTGAAAATTTTTTTAATTAAATAATGACTAAGGAAATGGTACTTGGTTTCAAATATGATCTGATAAATAATCATTCAAGACATAAAAGATTTCATATAGCTTTCAAAAAAAGAAAAAAAATTGAATAAATTTTTGTAAATTTAAAAGAAAAAATTTGTCAGCAAAAAGATTACTATTAATTTTTATATTTTAATTAATTGATTAATTTTTGTATTTTAGTATGGTCAATATGGTCAAACTACATACGCTAATAATTACAATATTGGAACTGGATGTGGCATCGATGGAACAGCAACATCAGCAGGTTGTGGTACAAACAACATGTTTCCGTACAATTATGGTACCGGTTACGGTACCGGTTATGGTACTGGAAATACCGGATACATTTATCCACAAATAACCAGTTGTTCAACGGCATTTAATACTCGTTGCTATTGTGGAACTGGTTATTCACCATGTAATAATGGTGCTTTTTGTTGTAAGAATGCTGGTAATGGTCTGATGACAAGTTGAAATTTTGTTAACAAAATCACTAATTAGAATGTGAAATAATTTGTAACCTTATTTTTAATTAAGTTTATAATTTCCTATTTTCACGCAATTTTTCTAATTTGAATCAACGATATTCTTTTTGTATAGAATGAATTAATAAAATACGAATAAATAAAATTTGATTTATTAGTTACTGCAATGTATTACCTCAATTTTTGTGAATTATTTTATTTACCGCCTTTTTCCTTACCACTTTTAATATTCTGAAGTAATTGAATCAAAATTTTTGTAATAATTTTATGAAATTAATTACAAAAATTCGCAATTGTACTGTTTGTGCAAATTTGAATTCATGCCGTATAAATCCTTTTTTTTTTTTTCTTCGTTTTTATGCAACATACATTCTAAATATGAAATTTTGCATAATTATACAACATATGCAACGTAAAATCACAAAAATTGCCAATTAGGTTGAAAATAATTAGTACGATTTAAATTTTACTTTTTCATTGTCAATCTTTTCTTTTTTTTCCGAGATAAAAAAAAAAAAAAGATTGTTGAAAGAAAAAGAACTTTTCAGTAAAATAAAAAATGTAACAAAGAATATCAAAATGA
Organism: Onchocerca volvulus; assembly: GCA_000499405.2. Classification (NCBI taxonomy): domain Eukaryota; kingdom Metazoa; phylum Nematoda; class Chromadorea; order Rhabditida; family Onchocercidae; genus Onchocerca; species Onchocerca volvulus. The sequence goes on from HG738137.1 coordinate 129,385, forward strand.
AAACTTATAGATATTAATAAATTTAAGCCCATAAAGGCTTTAATTCAATCTAAGATGAATACTGAAGAAAGAAGATAAAAGATTTGATACATAAGAAATATTTGGTGATGGAAAAAAAAAATCCTTGAAGGTTTTATAAAACTTCAAAAACCTCAAATTATTCAAATTTTTGCATACATTAATTATACACTGTAAACTTTTCAAGGTAAAATTCCTTAATCCCAAACATGTCTCTTCATCTTTTCAGATTTCAAGTAAAACTTTCAATAAAAATTGGATAATTAAAACTTTTTAAAGCAAGCAAAAATTTGAATGCTATATGAATACATAATTTTTGGCTCCTTTGATCAATTTTCGTGAATTAAGCTCGAAAATTGACCATTTTAATACAAAAATTAAATTTGAACTAAACTTAAGATCTTTTTTTTTTCTTTTTTTTTTTTATATATATTTGATCAGAAAATTATTGAAAACGCTATGAAAAAGAATAAAAAATATAATTTAAAATTTCTCGAAATTTGCATAGATTTGTAAAATATTGAAATGATTAAATTAATTTTTCAATTTTATTAATTTTTCAATTAATGATTAAATTAATTTTTCAATTTTCGCTTGTTTTTCATCCGGTGAATAGATGAGGCCATTATATAAACGATAAAAACATTCATGACAATATGGTTTTCGTTCATGTTCACGATAAGTACCACGGAGATTTAATGCCTGAAATTAATTTTTTTTTTAAAGTACCACGATGATTTAATGTTTGAAATGAAATTTTTCTTCCTTGAAAATTTACTTCTAATTATTATTTTGCTGATATTATCTCATTGATCATCGGATATTTATATTATTTTCAGCTTGTTTCAAAAAAATTGAATTTAAAAATTTTAAAAATGTGAATAGATATATTATTAACAAATTTTAAATTATATAAAACTAATTATTATTTTAAATTTTACGAATTTTCGCATATACATTTGAAAATTCATCTATAAAAAAAGGAAAAATGAAAACAATTTAGCTAATTAATTTTGTAAATTAAAGTTAAATGATATTGAGAAGAATTAATTACATTAAAGATATGATTGAATATTCGAAAATTTTCGAATTTTTTCATTTTGCATTTATTTTTTGGCAAAAATATTTGTCAAGTGCTTCTATTTTTTGAAATTTTTTTTTTAATTTTTTAATTTTTCATTCAAAAAATTGAAACTAACTTTTTGACAATAAGTACACATGAAATGATACGGATGGAACTTTTGAGCATAATATGAATTTGGTGCTAATGCTGTTATAATTGGACCATCGATTTCTTCCGAACAAAATGCGCAAACTGGTGATGAACTAATTGGTGAATTCTGCAAAATATTCTATCATTCAAAATTTAAATTTTTAATTAAAATAAAAAATTGAAAACTTTTCCAAAATTTGATATTAAAACTAAAATTCTCACTTTTTTTTTCTTAAATAAACGATTTGAAGTTAAAATTTTCCTTTTAATTAATTTATTTATTCATTTTTTTTTCATCACCTCAATATTAATCATCCGTCGTGGAGTTTCAGATCGAGCACGTTTTTTTATACTGTTCCTGTAATTAAAATTGAATTTTATTGATTACTAACGGATTACTGTTCGTATTCAATTTTTTAATTTTTAAAAATTTGAACTTCATTTCAAGTATCGAAAGTTGAAAGAATTTTTCGAAATATTTAGCTTAATTTAATATAGGTTTGAAAATATTCATGAAAAAGCAAAACTTAAAAAAATTTACATTTGTGATTCGGAAATGTCAACACCATAATCTCGTGAAACTTTCTCTAGGGTGATATCTTCATCTTCTGCTGAAATATAAAAAATTAATTGATATTATCATCAAACAAAATGATACTTCTAACAAATTAATAATTAAATTGAGAAACAATAAAATGATAAAAATCGAACAAATAAATCTCGTCAAAAAATAAATGAATGGATTATATTTAATGGAATTAAAATTTACAAAAAAATTCAAAAAATTTTAACCATGATCATATTTTGGTGGAGGAATCGGTATTTCTTCTTCTGGTCCAGGTGTGATACGTAAATTGTATCCAGTAATTACTTCCTGTAGAGTAATGAATTTGTAAAGACTTCAGTTTTATTATCAAACCAAATATTCGTCACTTTATCAATTAATTGGTGTATAATTAGTTAATATCTAATTAAGTAATTATATGCAGAAACATTTATTCTTCATATTAAATATTTTAAAATGATAAGATGAAATACAAAAAATTTAAAAATTCTCATGTAGTTAAAAAATTACCCTTCAACTATAAATCTATCAAGTGTTCAAAAATTTGGTTAAAAAACCTTAAATAAGTTTCAAAAAATTTAAAGATGTTTTCAAATTCAAGATATACAATTTACTTTTGATTTAATTTTAGTTAAAATACTAGATTACCATTTCAAAATTTGCAATTTATGATGAGAACTTATAATACCTCCGCGGGAGTTTTTCTCTTTTTCATCGAACCACGTCGCAAAACTTCAGCGGTTGCGTCAATATCGTACACCAATGCGGCCAATGTATCTGTTACGGCATTTTGCTCTGCAAAAATCATTCCATAAATTTTTCATATAAAAAAAAAAAGAAAAAAAAAGAGATTCGCACACGAAATTCGATTCTATTGAACTAATTACTAGATGATAAATAACAACTAGTTGCTAACAATCTAGTCTACGATAAGACCAAACAAAGAATCGATGCAACCTGTAACTTGGAATTATAATTGAATTAATTAAAATTTTGTAATATTCAATATAAGACGTATATCATCAGTACTCTTAAGTCGTAATCCATCATCAGTTGGTACCACTGTAATTCTTCCAGTTACTTCCATTTCCGCGTGAAACATTTTTTTTCCCATATTCCAAAATAGATGTTCTTTTTATGGGAAAATTAAACCTTTATTTCGTTGAATTTATGATTTATAAACGAGTAAGAAAATTGGAAAGATTGAAAAAAAGTAGAAAAATGAATGAATGAAACTTGGATTGTATTCTAATTATTATCGTTAAATAGGTCATCATTTTAAATACACATCTATTTCGTCATATTTTCCCGTAAAAAAAAAAAAAAGAAGTTAAAAAAATAAAAAAAACACTTACTTTGATCATCTTTAAGTTTAGTAAGTTCCTTCTGCATATCTTCGGTACTTACAGACTTAAGTCGTAATAGTTCATCACTTGGTTCCACCGAAATTCTTCCAGTTACTTCCATTTCCGTTTGAAATTTTTTTCTTCCCATATTCCAAAATAGATGTACTTTTTTTATGGGTAAATCAAAATTTTTTATTTCGTTGAAATTATATTTTGAAAATGCCAAAAAAAGAATTGACAAGATTAAATAAATCAAAAATTAAAACAATTAAATATTTGCTTCTTCCCGTTTTGTAAAATATAAATTTGCAAAAATCACCAAACCTTTTTATGTAATTTAAATTATTAAGAATATCCATGACGCATTTGTATTCATATTTGAATTGAAATATTTCTATTTGAAAATAAAGTCAAAATATAAAAATTCAATGCAAATTAAAAAAAAATAATGAAATTGTTAAATATGATATGAAAGATTTTAAAAGATAACAAACTATCCTAATTGTAAATAAAATTTTTTTATTAAAAATGAAAAATTTTTACTTATAATGCAATAATAATTAAAAATATCGAATCAATAATTAATGATAAAAAGAGGAGAAATCTCACATATTCATTTTGTTTTCGTTGAATTAATTCTGTAGCTGCATTTACACTATCTACCATTGTATCCAGTGTATTCTGTATGTAACCAGAATCTAAATATAAATTAATTTTTTAATTAAAAAAAAATCAAATTCCTATAAAATTTACAAATAAAAAAAAAATTTCAAATTACTCAACGAAAGCATTACTTTGTCTATCCTTTTTTTTTATTTACGAATTTTATAAAATATTTTTTATGTGAGAAAAGTTTGCAAGGTCTGAAAAGTTTAAAATAAAATTAAAACTTTTTTTTTGAAGAAAATTGAGAAAATTTACTCGGATTGGCAACATTTAAAATTTTTATCGAGCAATTATTTTTCTTAGAAACAATACACAATTGAATTCCTCATTTTTCTAAAGAAATCTTCGAATTTTAAATTCAATTTCATTCTCAACAAATTTTTTTTTCTTTTTTTTTTTTTGAGTAAAATAAAATCGAACGATCAAGTGGCACATATCGACTGGTTACTCGCGATTCAGATCGATCAGATCGATCAGATCGTTCTGATCGCCATTGCGAATCGTATGGTAATTGAGAGGGTGAAACGGATGTCATATGGCTGAAATGAAAACGAATTTAAATATGACTTATTTCAAGTTCAAAACGAAAAACAAAAAATATACGAAAGTAATGAATGAGAAAAGATTTTGTTTGGATGAATAAAGGTAACAAAAAAAAAAAAACTTGAAATACAATAACTTTTCTAAGCTTATACGATCATTAAATGTTCTCGATAATTGCACGTGAAAATAACGTGAAAATTTTTGAAGCATTACGTGAAATGATAAAATTACGGAAAATCGACAGAAAAGGAAATATACAATCGTATTTATCCAATAATAATATCACCTATTGCCTTTAAAAAAAAAAAAAAAAAAGAGGCGAAAATGAAATCTTGATATTTCCAATAGTTGATATGAATGTGTGAATCATGGAGATATGGAATTGTTTAAAACGAGTTTCATCATTTACAAAAAAGGAAAAGTAAAATTTTAAAAGTTCGATTTAAATCAATCGATCGATGTTATTTTGCCTTAGTATGTGATAAGAAAAAAAGTAAACCCGAAAAATTAATCAATCATTGAAATTTCATTGAAATAGAAATATTGACAATGTGTTAAAAAAATGGTTGATTATGGTCCTATCCCAATCACATTCAATGCTTTGTATTTTAAATTTTAATCAATACATTCTTAATTTTCAATGAAAAATCATATTGTTTATTCTGCGCGTCAAAATAAAAATCCGAAATCCGATCTTTGCTAATTATAATTTCGCTTTTTTTTCTTCGACCAAATTATCTCAGAAGCAATTTTTTCAATTTTTCAAATACTTTACATATATTTCTGGCAAATTTTTCCATTCATTCATTTGTTGATTATTTATACCTATTTAAAACATCATTTGCGCCATTATCATATCACATTTCTCGCAAACGATAACTTGTTTTCCTCAAATTTTTGTCTAGTATTTTTTAATATTTGAAATTAAAAATCCACTTTTTTACGAAAGATTACGGAAAAAGTTAGCGTTTAATTATTTAAACATTTTTGGCAAGTGTGGAAAATAGTACGACAAAAGGAAAGTTCGGAAAATTGAAAGAGTTTTAATAATGAAACAAGATTATTTCATTCAATATCTAATTATAAAATACTAAAAGGTCGCAAATATTCAAGGTCACAATATTTTAGAATTAGCCTTCAATTTTTTGAATACTTCAATTATTTCTTTTTTTTTGAATCAATCTTTTGAAATTGTTTCTTTCCTTTTTTTTTTTTTTTTTTTGCGAATGGACTAATTAGAAAATGAAAATAACAGAGATGGAAAATTGAAATTATGGTATAGATTAACTAATTAATTATTGGAACTAATAAATAGGAAATTGAATATTTATTTTTATAGAAAATCCGAATACACATTTAAATTTATTCTTATCTCTCCTTCTTCCATTTCTCATTATGTTTTATGTCCAAAATTCATTCCTTTTAATGCATTTCTCCAAAATTATCATACTTGAATTTTTTTATTTAATTCAATTTTAGAATGAAAAATTTTATTAAAAATATTAAACTGAAGAAATGTCAAAAGCATTTAATGCTAATTAGTCGAAAATTGTGACATATATGTTGACATATTGGATAAATGCAGTAATAAGACAGTAAAATGAAAAATGCTTATAATTTGAGTAATTCCCTTTAATTAATCTACTAATTAAATTTTTGTACTATTCAAAAATTGCATACCAATATTGCTTTGTTATACCTCGGATATGAAAAAATAATGATTATTCGAATTATTGATCGATTCTTTTTTTCTTATTTTATTGATTGATTACTGACGGATTATTGATTGAATCTTTTTATTCTCATATTTTGTATGCAATGAACTAAGAGTGATATAGATGATGAAAAAAAAAAAAGAGATCGCCAGAATCTTAAACTTTGTTCTAAGAATTTCGAATTCCACTCGAAAAATTCAGACGTCAGCATTTTCCACTATTCTCTGATCAAAAATTAAAAATAAAAAGTAGCAAAGAAAGTTCATTTTACAATATTAATGAACATTTTTACATCGTTTTATGAAATTGAAAAATTGAACATGTGTAACATCTGACAAAGAATGTTTTGCAATTCCAAATTTCCAATTTTTTTTTTTTTTTGATTCGTTAATTCTTTTTTTCTTTTTTTTTTTTTAAATCTGTTTCGTTTTAGTTAATTTGAAATTTGGAAAAAACTAAAGAATAACAGGAAACTAGTCTTTTATAATTGAAACTTAAGAAATAGGCATATGGATTATTTTCGATTGGACGGAATATTAATTAATTTCGGCAAAAAAACTATCTTTTTTTCCCGAAATAAATGAAAAAATTTTCAGTTTCATTTCACATGTCATCTAGTAATCAATTCAACACTTTGGTAATGAAATATAAAAATTGTTCATTTCTCCATAACTTTCAAACTTGAATAATACAACTTAAAACTTATGTTGATACTTATTATTCATTCAAATAATAAGTATAGCCTTAAATGGAATGGAAAAAAGAGATTAACTTTATTAAAATCAAAAAAATCAATAATCAAAATTTAAAAACAGTGACATCTCAAAACTCTAATTTTATTCAAGAAATGATACGTTGAAATTAACATTGGTAAAAAAGTTCGAAAAAAGAAGAAATTTTATATTGCAATTAATTAATTATTGATTGTGAAAAGAAATATTAAAGATATAATAATTGAAATATCCAGTAAATAAAAGTAGCAGAAATGATATAAACTAAACTACTTAGAATAAGTAAAATGGAATGTAAATGAAGATTAAACTATTTAATCAAACTAATTCCTAAATGACGATTAAATTAATTCCTAGATAAGAGTAAGAATTCTGAGAAGTACGAAAATATTTTTAAAATTAAATGATTGTTTACACATATAAGCGTAGATATAAATAAATACAGGAAGAGATGGGCAGACTGATTTATTTTGATATTATTTAAAAATTTAAAGAAAGTAGAAAATGTTGTAAACAATCTTCGCAAATTTCTGATCACTTTTTATCTTTCTTCTATCATTATTTCAATTTAGCTTCCAGCATTATTACAACTTTTGCTTTCAGAAAGTGAATGATTGTAATAATGATATAAGAAAAATAAAATTGTCCAAAATTTGTTGAAACTTGTTTATATATATAAATGCAAGAAACGCTGAACAAATCGATATATTCTAAATATTATTTGAAAATTTCAATGAAATCAATGAAGAGTTAACATAAAAATTTAATTATTTCATATATGCTAATATTCTTAAAAAAACTGAAAAATTTAATTTTACAAATATTAAAATGATAAATTCTTCAAATTGATGAACAACAATAAAGCTACTGCTCAAGAATTGTATATAAACATACATTTTACAACAATTTCAGCTTTACTTCTTCCACATAACTCCTTCTCATTCATCTACTTCATCCGTTCCCCTAACTTCGCCCACCTTCTTTTCTCTTTCAAAACTTTACAACTTTACTTCTCAACTTTAGTTTATCTTCCGATTTACAGCAAAGAACAATTGCTTCTTTTTCCTCTCTTACATTATAATACAATCTCTTTCTAGACTAATTATTTTCTCTTCTTCTTCTTCTTCAAGCATTTTTATCATCATTTTAGTTGAAATATTTAGAAAATAGCATCAGTCTTTAAAAATATTTATTAAATTATTAACAAAAGAAAAGGAAAAGAAATAAAGAATTAGTTGAAAATAAAAATAAAAAATTTCAGTTGTTAAACTGATTGTATTTATTTCTTAATCATTTTGTGATTACAACTATTATAAATTAGCAAAATTGAAATATTGTAAAATGGAAGCAAATAAGATTTTAATTATTAGCAGCAGACATATCAAATAACAGTTGTATGCGTCATTTGTTAATTAAATAGTTAAAATTTAAATTCGTGAAATTTTGAAATTTTAAATAATGTTTAACGTTATCGAAAAACATATATTTACTATTCTGAATTATTTGTTTACAATGTTTGGATTATCGGTGTATAACAAAATATTGGACTGTTTTTTTTTTCTGCTATCTCCATAAAATTCCAAAATTTATAAGAATAATTTGGTAATAAATTTTATACATTCTCAAAATAAAAAAAAAAGGGGAAAATTTATGTAAAAAAAAAGAAAGGGACGAAAATATTATGACAAATATTTATTTTCGATCTAATTCCACTTTGATATAATTAAATCTATTTTTACATTTCTATCTGACCGAGTAAGTATAGTCTTCACCTTCAACGACGCAATGTAATTTTTTTATTTTATTTTTATCATTTAATCAGTATTAGTTCATCAAATAATCAGTTTTAGTCCATCACATAATCAATTCATCATATAATCAGTTTAACATGATGAAAAATGATTCGATGATAATTTGAAATTTTCGAGCAAAATTTTTATAAATTTCAAACTGATTATAAATCAAAATTAACAATAAATACTCTACATCAGAAAAATCATTGATCTACTAATAGTTAATTAATTGGCAATATTATCATTTTTCTTTCTTGCAATGCAAGCTATATTAAAACTGTTTAATGATAACAGTAATACTGCAGAAATGTATGCAAATTATTTGTTAAGACTTTCAAACATTTTGATAAGAGTCAATGCTAGAGTTATAATGCTTGCAAGAAAATTTTGTCATTCAGCATGCAATATCACGTCTAATATGAACTTCAAATTTAATGCATCGATCACACATTGCTTCTGATCCATAATCAAAACGATAATCACCTAATTATTAATTTTGTTCTGACGATAAAATGATCGGAATAAAAAGGAAAAAATTCAATTTGTCTAATAAATTTTGATGACATGTACAGTCAAAATTGAATAATGTGACCATTGAATTCTTGAGAGTATTTTGAAGGCTAAAGATATGATCGTGAAAGAAAATGGGAAAAGTGAGAAGAAAGTTGGAAAAGTGATTGAAGTAATTGATTTTTCGCATCCTCATGGAATTTAGATAGACTTTACTGCGTAAATACTTAAATTGCATTGTTTTCTGTTCTCAAATTTGACTTCTTTAACTTTCCTTAAAAATGAAAGACTAATGTCATCAATACATTTCTGTAAACTTTCCGAAATAGCAATAGGAATAGTATTGTTTAGAAAGATAGATAGAACCTATAAATAAACAAACTTTTCTCGATGCTGAGATCTACAAGTGATAGGAACATAATAGATAATAATACACATCACTCGATATTGCTGCGAAAATTTGTTTTAAGCATATCTTAGATTACTTCCCTATTTCAATATTAGTTGGATCGGCCACGTCAAGCGCGGATTTTTTTCACACCCGAAGTGGTCGGTCCAGTTATCGGCTAGTCCATAAAGGCTGGCCACGTGTTAGCATGGCGACATCGGTGAATGCCGAAAGTAGGCGTTGTAAGTGAATTCAGTCCGTTCATTTACTTTACCTGTTACAGATGTGAAAAGTGAGAAAAAAAAGTAGGTATATCTACGTAAAATACGCGTCTGTTTGAGCGCAACTTTGTGTCAAAATTTCAAAACAATCGATGAAGAACTTTCGGAGATTTAAGATCGGTAATAAAGAGCGCTTATATTTTTATTGACATAGATATTTTTAGCTTTTCTCTATTATTTTCAGATATGAAGCGGAGCGTTGAATCGGACATAATGCAAAATTCACGTCTCTAAGATTTTCTTTTTGAAAAATTTTTTTCAAAAATTGTTATTTTTGGAAAAAACTTTTGGAAATTTATTTCACAAATATATGATAAAAATGAGCGATATCTAATGATATAAATACAAATCAATGGATGGAGAAAAGAAAAAAAAGACCATTGTAGCACTTCAAATGTATGAAAGAAAAAATGAAATCAATGAACTGATAGAATAAGTACACAATCATTCAGTTGCCAAAATGCTGAGAGAAAAAAAATTTTGACTGAAAAAAAATAAATTGAAGCCACATTTCATCGATGTTTATGGATAGTCGACAGTCAATCAGTAAAACAATTTTTACTTCTTTGGGATGTTTTGAAAAAAATAAGATGAAGAAATTTTCATTTTTTTTTTCTTTGCTACATTTATCGAGTATTTCGAGTATAATTTATTTTTTCATTTCAAACATCCAGAAACTTCCATCGATTTTAAATCTTAGGATTTGGACCATTGCCAAACTGCAAGTATGTCACTTTTATTTTAAATTTATATTGACACTTCAATGGATGGATCTTTCGCATCTGTCTTATCATTTTTTTGCTGATATATATCAATGATATATTTCCGACTGATTGTTTCGATATTTTATCACTGTTTATGGATATTTAAGAATCTACCAATACAACCACCCTTAACTATAAGATGATGGAATATTTCCAATTTTTCCAGTCATCATTTTTTCCAAATTCATTTTGACATGTCGAATTCCTAAAGAAAAGAAATTAGAAAAAAAAATTTTTTTTAATACATAAATCGACACCATAACTTACAATATTACGTGAAACGATAAATTACAAGAAATTGACAAGAAAGAAAAAATATGGAAGTGAAATTTTTCATGGAACCGTATTTGTCCAAAACTAATAGTATTAGCTATCGTTCCTTTTTTTTTTTCTTTTTTTTTTTCAGGAGATCGATGAAAACAAAATCCTGATCATAAATGGACAAATATTAAAATGAGTTGTTCATTCATCCATAAATGAGAAAATTTAAATTTCAAAAGCTCTCTATCTTCAATAGTATTATTGCCATTAACAAATGTTTATCATACTTGTAGCGAATTTGCTCGCAAAAAGATAAAATCGCTTGTCGACATATGCACATTTATCAGATGAACAAATAATGATTAGAGAGCAATATTCATTTTATCAAAGAAACAAAAATAAGTAAAATAACTATCACTCTATAAAAAAATCAATTAATAATAAGACCAATCATTTTCATCGCAAGAATTTTTCTTAGTATAGCTGGATTCTCGAAATTCAAAATTCCATTGATGAGATTGATATCGAGATGAGATTTCATTTCACTTGATAGTTTACTCCAATTATGATGGTCCACCAAGTGAATATAACATATTAAGAGGAAGATCTTTGAATATATTATTGTAAAAAAAAAATAATGTTAGACAAAATTGCAGAAAATTTGATAAGATTTTTAAAAAAATGCAGAAAAAACAATTTATTATTATTATAATATCTATATATTATTTTGTTTTGGATTTTCTCTAACAACAATTAGAACCACGTAAACTATTGATGCATTTATTTCATCGCCTAATAAGACTTCAAATCTTATGTGTGGAGCCATTTTGAGCATATATTTAAATTTAAAAATTGTCATATTGTCGATTTCATCTCACACGAATGAATCTCACACTTTTTTCGAACTGGGTCATCAATTGATTTATTGAAAAACATTTTCTTAATTGTAGATTCTTGAAATCGTACGAATCCATGACGAAAAAGTGGTAAGAAAATAGAGAAATTGGCCCTGAAGCAGCACATCTCTTGGCTAGGTCTATTTAAATAGGAAAGAAGGAAATATTTTTCGTTATAAATATAAATATCATGCTTTCGGATAAGTTAGAAATGTGAGAAAGTAATTCGTTGAATAAATTACTGATTTTAAAAAAATTTCGTGTTTTTGCATTTTTTTAATTAAATTTCATTTCATAGAAATATAAATTATTGATTGGTTTGTTTCATAATCTTTTCATTATCAATGAAAGCGATGTAGCAACAATTGCATGTGATACAACTCATCCAAACAACTTTAAAAATAATCATAAAACAACAATAACAGCCCAGAAATACGGTAATCCATTCAAGTTCAGCTAATGTGAAAAAATTTCGATTTATTTTCTTTTAAATTTTAGATACTGAATTTTTTTTAAATAACTGAAATTTAAAAAGAAATGAACCGAAATTTTTCATTCTTCCTATTTCTTGACTAACTCAACAAATTGTTAAATATCAAACAATTTGAATAGTTAGCAATCAATTAGCTTTTATTGCTATTTCTGTCAAATTTGTGCCAATTGATCGCAAGAAAAAGAATTCAAAATGATTTAAAAATAAAAATAAAACGAAACAAGAATGAAATATACTTGCAGATTATCAATACTAATACAAAATTTGGAAGAAATTTCTTGCGAGAGATTTCTATGGAATCGTACGAATCGATGATGAAAAGATAATACGAGAATAAATGGGAATTTGCCCGATGCATTATAATTCTTGATTGTGCTTTTCTAAATAGAAAAGGATAAATTTATCACTACAAATATGGCCAATATACTTTTGGGTAGATTAGAAATGAGAAAATAACACGTACGATAAATTAAATTGTTGATTAAAGGAAGAGAAATTTCTATAAATTCTTTTTAATCTAAAAATCATTTTATACAACTATGAAATGATGATTGTTTGTTAACTTATTTATCAGCAATTGCAACAATTCATTAAAATAACTCCGAAATGATCATAAAATGCAATGAATCTACGATAATCTACGATAATCGATAATCTACGACAAACTACGATAATCGCATGAATTGCCATAATCTATCCACATGCACTTGATGTTAATGTGTTTAAATAACTGAAATTTAAAAGGAAATAATTTAAAATTTTTTATCCTTCTTATTTCTTTATGAGTTTAACAAAATTGTTAAAAGTAAAGTATTTTGAGTGATTTCTAATTAATTATATTTTAAGATTACAGAATCATCTGATGGACAGCTTTACAATAACCATTTTAGAAGTTATTTTTTCCAGCTATCAGTGATAAAAAAATGATTTGAAATGATTGCACGTTAAGATAAATTATTAATTTTATTTCTTGCTAAAAATAGATGAAATGATAAGAATGAAGCTTTTAGCATGATATGAATTTCTGATAATGCATCATCATTGGATTTCTGATTTTTTCCGAACAAATCATACAAATTATTGGTGATTTCTGCAAAATATTTCTTATCTTTCTTTTTCTTTTTTTTGAAAAAGATTTTGTATTTCAAAAATAATTTCATTTTTATTGAAATTAAAACTTTTTTCTTCAGAACAAAAGTAAGGAAAATAATATTTTTTTTCTTTTTATTAGTTTATTTATTCATCTTTCTTTACCTCAATTTTAGTTCCTTTAACATCAATTTAGATCAGATTTTTTTTTATACTGTTCCTTTCATTAGAATTGGATTCTGTTAAAATTTGTTTATTATCTCGTGTTCAATTTTTAATTTTTTTATGATTGCATTTCCCTTTTTTCTTAAAGTGTCAAAAGTTAAAAGAACTTTCTGAAATATAATAAATTCGACAAAAATCTCTTAAAATTTCAAAAATAATTGTGAAAAGCTAAAATTTATGATTCAGAAATGTCAAAATCATAATTTTACGAAGTTCGTTCCATAATAGATGCTTTCTTTGTTGCTATTGAAATATTGAAATTACAATTAAACAAAATGGCAAATTCTGATAAACTAATAATTAAAATGATAAACAATGAAATGATTTAAAAATCAAATGACTTGAAAAAAAAAAAGTAATTTTAACGAAAAGTAAACAAATGTGTAAAATATAAGTATAATAAACGAATAAATAGACTATATTTAATTGAAGTACTAGACTACAGAAAGTATTAAACTCACCTGATGGTTTTATGTGTAACAAAACACGGTCACAGATTCGTATTTTGAATAAAAATACAAAAATTTTTTTAGCGAAATTTCAAATTTAAAAATTTTTTCTAAATAACCGAATTGCTAAATGTTTTTTTTTTTCAAAGCAAGAATTAAATTTTCATCTTTCTAAACGCTTCTTTCGGTTGATTACTTCTATGAAATCGATCATCATTCTTTTCGAGATCAGTTTATTTGTATTTCTTATTTATAAATAGGTTTTTTTATCATGAAGATGTTAGAACGTACAAACTATTAATAGATCGCATCTAAAATTGTCGCAACAAAAATATTCCTACAGATAAGTTTTAGAATTAATTCAGTGACGGCTTTTTTTCGTTTTTTTTTTTCTTTTTTTTTATTTTTATTTCGTTGTTTTTTTCAGCAATAACAGACAAGGGAGAAAATAAGCTAAAAGATGGGAATAGTTTGTGAAGATATTTTCAAACTCAAATGAGCAAAATTGAAGATTATAATATAATGAATGTGATGTACTATCAACAACACATCATTGTGCCATTTGATGTTTCTTTGAAATTAAAACTTTTTATTGCATCTTTTGGAGAATAAAAAATTGACATTTTGACAACTCTTCGCATTTGAATTCTGATTTTATATCAAGTTATGAACTTGTTCCAGCATACTTTAATATTTTCTTGATTTTTAACATAATTCATAAGTAAGTATTATTATTGTCATTCATTTCATCATTACATTTGACGACAGCCATGATTTCTCTTCGTTGTGATTGTGGAATTCGACTTGTCATTGTTAATGTTCTGGAACCAGTACCGCTGATATTTTCACTAAGTTTTGGGCAACAAGAACCAAATGTTAACAAAAATTCACGCCTGAAAATTAGCGAATTGAAACCTACTAATTTGACATTTAACATTGTGTAAATTCAAATTTAGATTTTAGAAAAGCTTTTGAAGTACTTTGAACTTGCCTAAATACATTACTCATTAAGGCACATAAGATGAAATTGAAGCTGCTATTGATCAATGATAGTACATCAATAAAATCACCAAGATATTGCATCGCATATCGAATACCCGGTTTTAAACCTAAAATTGAAGATAAATGAGAATAATTGTGAAAAATGAAAAAAAAAAAGTAGTAGTTTAAGTGTAAGCGGAAAATTTCATATTTAAACAAATACGATGATATTTTGGTACAATTTTTATTACAATTAGTAATAAATTAAGTGATATGAATAGCTTACCTATAGCAAAAACAAGAATTCCTTGCGGTAATTCTGTAACCAAGAAGACAGCGACAATCGCAGTTAACATAGTAGTAGTACGTTCAGCTTGCGATTTAACACCGGTCTGACCGCGACATAAGCGCATACGTCGCTCACGAGCTTCAATTAACATACGTACCAGTAATGTCATAAATATTGTCAACAACAAGCATGGTATCATTTTCAAAACCAAACCTAAAATATGCTGTCATTTTTATGATGCAGCTCGAATCCAATACAACATAATGTTAAATGATAGAAATATCGATTTGTCTGCTTCCAGCAATTTTACTAACAGTTTCTATATTTGCAACTTTTTGAAAAAAAAAATTCAATCAAATAAAAGTAAATGGAACCATTTGTTTTTTCCTTTTTTTCATTTACTATCAATCTATTTGTTTTCTTTTAGTTTTTCCACAAATTTTGTTCAATCAAACTTTCGAAATAAATTAGTCAATCCCAAGAAGAAATTTTGGTAAGATAAGAGAAAAAATATGTAATATTTTTCAATCATTGAAAGACAAATTTAGAGATTTTTAATGTGCATTATCTAAAGATGCTTTGAGTCTCATATCTTTTTCTTTTTTTTTTTTTCTTGATTTGATTGGAAAAGAAAAAAGTAATTTAATGCATATTTGAAATTGTGGATTTTCTTTGACTCTGATAGCCGAGCTTTTATTTTAATGCAATTGAATGTGCTTCTGCTTGAATGCAATTCACAACTGACAATCTTAGTATCTATGAATAAGCTTAATGAAAATTGTAAATTTAATAGTCAGCAGGTTATACAAATATTTCGTTAAAGTATAGTTATCATTTACGCACTTTCTTCACATTTTTCTGTTTCTAAATTTTGATATGAAATAAAAATATTAATTGGAAAAATTTCCGGAGAAACCAACCGGCAGCCCAAAAATTAAACCTTTCCCAACGACAAGTCCACCATGATGGTTGAGCAATGTTATAAGCATGAACTTTAGGATTATCCACATAATGATGAGCATATGCTGATTGATTTGTTGTGCAATATGGCGGTACATTCAGATAACCGCTATCACGAATCTAAAATTAGAGCTGGGATGATCGCAGTTGCATAGCGTCATCTGTACTAAGCAATTGTTGAATGCATTTCGATAACAGTTGGTCATTATTGGTCAAGTTTATGAAGTGGAAGTTTAGTGTAGTGGTAACGGTGGAATTGTCATTTCTTCCATTTCTTTTATCTCGCATTTAATTTTTTTTCCCCACTAATACCGGTCATAACAATTAATACTAAATTATGATGTTAACACCAAAAAAGTTGACTGAGAAGCTCATAAATGATCATACGCTGTAATCTTCCAATTATCATAATTATAATAATTATTATCGATTTTATTACGATCACGAATAATTAAATGATTCACCTGATATCTTAACATATTTGGCAAAGAACCAAGAAGTGAAATAATAATAGCAGCAATAATTGCAATAAATGCAGCTTTAAATGTATTAACAATTGGTATTTTCGATGTTGATGTTGAACTTCGTTTCAGCACCAAATATCGTAGAACGGCCATATTAACAGTTAGCCAGAGTGATGATGAATGGACAAAGACGGATAGAATTGCATAAAAATAAGTAAATACTATCCAGCAATAGGTGAAATACCACGGATGGCATATTTCAACCTCAAATAAGCCGTTTTATCTATCAATTTCATTCCTTAATTTAAGAAATTTTTTTTTTTCCTTTCCACATTTTTCTTTTCTGAAGTATTCTGTCATTTCTTTTTGCAGTTATTGAAAGACTTTAGACTATAAAAATTTATTTAGTTGGCTGCTTTGGTTTATAGCTGATTCCTTAAATTCAGTAAGTATACTTTTCGGAAACGTAAAGATTTAAGAAAGCTGTTTGAAAACTTTTAGATTCTTTCAGTTGCGTAATAGTATCTTTGAAAAGAATTTCTCAAAATTTTACACAAAAAATTTACAAAGAATTTGAACAGTCAATAAAAAATACTTAAAAATTTCTAACAATTCCACATGACTAATCTGAAGTTTCAAATGGATCAGCAAATAATTTAAAATCATTTAAACTAAATTTTCTCTTAGATTAACATGTCGCAAGAGATGAGATTTTTTTTTTAATATTTTGCTAGAAAATTTTTTAATATTTTACCGATTATTCAAATTTTTTTGTAAAATTTTCAAAGTTATCGAGTTTTTATGGTTTTTTAGATGATTTTCGAAAGTTATGATTGTAATTTTTTTTTTTTTGAATTATCATTGTACATTTTTAGAATTGCTGAATAAAGTAAATAAAATATTGTTTTGCAAGAAAAAAAAAGATAAAGGAAATTATAATTTCCAGAACTTATTTCAAATAAAATTGGAATGCTGCTTTATAGGAAATTTCTCATTATTTGCACGAAAACTTTCCGCAATTTTTTTTCTTCCTCTCCAAGAAGACACAAATTAGTGGAATTAATGACTTTTCTTTTTTCAAATCGCTAGACCTATCAATTTTTCTTCTTAATTCCATGAAAGATTCTGGGAATAAAAACTAACTGTCCTATGTGTCAATGCATTTAAGAACTTTTCACCAATAAAAAAGATTATCAAGCTTTTTTTTGGTATTATATTTTTTGCTTTGACATTATATTTTTTGCTACGGTAAGTATAAAAATATCGGCTTTGTTCTTAAATTATTTGAAGATTTTTTGAAGAATTGATTGATAAATCTGAACATGTTGATCAGATTAATTAATTAACTTTTTTATGCTAATTTTCCGGAAAAAGAGATGAAAGAAAATGATTTTCTTATTTTATCTGCCTCATATGGCCGAAAAATCCGTTTTTTTTTTTTGGAATTGGGCAAACTTCTTCTGCACATTAATAAGAAATGAATAAAATTTCGAAAAAATCATACAGTATTATCAATCGGATGATAATCTACTCATGATTAGATGCCAAATAATCTGATTCCCTATTAAGTCTCAATAGTTAACTTTATTCAAGTCACTATCACATTTAGTTTTTTTGAAACTTTATTTAATTTTAAATTCAATTATGTTTTCGACAAGTTGTATTGTAATTTAAAATGAATTTACCTGTTTGAATATAAAATAGGAAGCCATCAGTGTCATGTCGCATAATGCAATTGCGATCAGGAAAGTATTGAAATGATTCTTGCGCATCGCCGGCCTCAGTAGGACTACGACAATCGCAAGATTGGCGAATACACCGGTGATACATAGGACGTGATAAAGGAATATATGAATCGGGAAATAAGCGCTCGCCAATGGATCAAGCAACTGAATAGTGGATCAAAAAATTGAACAAATGTAATCTTAGGTCTGGAAAAGTTCGAAAAAGTACAAAAAAAAACTTATGCAGAGGGAAAAATTTGGAAAAATTTTTTTTTGCATTGAAAAAATTTGATAAAAATGAAATTTTCTTTCCAAACTTTTTTTATTTCATCGTTTAATTTTCTTGTTTGATTGGCCAAATTTTAATTCATATGGAACATTATAAATAATTGGCATAAATGAAAAATGGATTTTTTAGTATATATATATATATATATATATATACACACTAAAAAGTATATATATATATATATATATATATACTATATATATATATATATATATATGTATTGATCAGATTATTAATTCTTTGGTAATTATTCTTCCTGTATGGAATATTTGCTTTCTATTATTAATTAATAATAAATACCAATCGCTTATTTTTGAATGAGCGATTTAATTCAATTTAATTCAAATATCATTCAATTATGCATCAATTTTTATGAGCCATCTCACTGAATTTCAACATCCTGGCCTAATCCCAGCATCTGGCTCTGAACATACTCACAACTGAAATGTCAATAACTCATCATTCAACTGCAGATTTCTTTTCATTTTTCCTTTCAACAATTTAAGCAAATAAATTGCAGTTTTTTTTCGATAAGTGTATAGCTAACGATGTTTACATACGCAAAAGAAAAAAAAAAAGACTGAAAAATAATTCCAAAATAGTAAACAAATAATTCGTAATAGTAAACGATTTTCCGAATAATTGATGTTTTGTACTATAATAGATTTCCATTTCATTTCTCATAAAATTTTTCGAATTTTTTCATTATCAAATTTTTTTATAAATCTTTTCCTATCTATCAGAAATTACTAAGCTATAAATTAAAGTCTTAACTAATGTGTTTCTCAAATTCGAATAATTAATTTGATATATTTAAAAGTAAAGTTTTTAACTATATTTCATTTCAAGAATCAATTATTTCTTCAAAGAATAGTAAATAAGACTAAAAAATTCGCATTCTGCCGTTAAAAAGTATCTTTTTCTTTGATACTTTCTCATTTCTAGCCCAAACTTTTTCCCTTTTTTCTACCTCGAACTTGCTTGGCCATTTTTTTTCTATTCTTTTATTCAAAAGAGTTATATTACTCTATAAGAAATTTCAGTCTATAATGAATGAAATATAATGTTCACTTCAAATAAAATAATATAAATTTAATGTTCGTTGCTTTTTTTTTTATTTCTCTGCTCATATTTAAATTTCAAAAAATTTTTTTTGAAATATGAATAAACGATATATGGATTAATTTTAAAGCGCATTTATGCATCTTTCAATTCTAAACGCCATTTGAAAATAAAACAAATCGCAAAAGTTTGAAAAATTCAAGAAAAAAATCTAATACTTGATAATATCGAATTATAAAATGCAAAAGTTATTATCATCAAGCGAACATTTCAAGCCATATTTTTGATATAATCTTAACTGAAGAACTTATTTTGTCAAAGAATCCGAAGTAATCAATACTGGTCCAAACTTTTTTTTAATAAATATTAATTGGATAGAAGTCTTACTATCATATTGCAATTACATGATTAACATTATTGACTAATCTTAGCTTCACAAATGTTCAAAATTTAATAAAATTTGTATATTGAAATTTGCGAAATTTCTAAGGCGGAAAAAATAAACCGGAATTTTTAATATTTCTATAAAATTTCATTTAGTTAAATAATTATTTTCATTTCTATTTTTTGTTTAGTAGCAGGTTCATTTTTATCGAAATTTATTTGCGTGACAAAAAATTATTTGTATGAGACTTTGCTTACAATTTGTATGCAGACAAGAAAAATGCTGCGTATTTTTAACTTCTTTACTATCGAAAGTAATTAATTAAATTTCTAAAATTCTTGTTAAATTTCAAAAATGCAATCAATAAACTAAACAAGAAAATTCCATCTTCCAACAATTAGTGGAAAAAATTTATCAAAATTGTATATGAAATTCGAATATGAAAAAGAAGGAATCTATTCTTTTGGCTTCATGACAATTTGATTTTGTACTTCTAATATCACGACGTTTTACATAAATAAATTGAGGAATAAATGTGCAAAATGATACTTAAATTTGAGTTTTTAAGTAATAAAAATTACTCAAAAAATGTAATTTGCATATTGCAGAAATGATTTTGTAAGTAAATATCGTAATCGAAGTATTTCAGTATTACATTCAAAATCCACTGAGGTTCAACTTTTGAATATATATTCAAATTTGAATTAAAGTTCAAGTTACATGAAAGCTAACATCACTTAACAAATATCCTCATGGGTACTATTTATTATAGTGTAAAAAAAAAAAAAAAAGAATTAGTTCACATAAGATTGCAAAAAAAAAAAAAAAAAGAAGAAAAAGATCAAAATTAATATTGTAACTAATTTAAATTAACAAAAAATTTAAAAAATTAAATAATTTGCTTAAATATAATCGCCGAATTATAAGTTGAATTAATTTTTTCATTTTCAAATTTACACATTTAATTCTGATTTGCAATCAATGATTGCAAAAACATCGATTTAAAATTAATTGTAAAAAATTAAAGTCTGCTGTTTTCTAGACAAATACATTGATAAAGTAAAACTTTAAAAAATAACTGTCAATGCATCAGACATGATTTCAACAAACTTTAAATTTAATGTTTGTAATCAATCAAAGCATTTTTTGAAAATTTAAATTTTCTTCAATTCTTAGCGTTTTTAGGAATCGTAATAATCAAAGAAATAAAAGTTACTAATCCTGGTAAAATCGTCTTATAATTAGAAATGAAATTTTCTAAAATTCATTGCTCAACAATTCAACTGATGAATATTGCATGAGAATATTTCATATTTTATTTCAAATATTACAAATCAAAAATTACATTAATTAATATTTGTTGTTAGTTGACCGAAAACACATTCATTCTTTTAATAATCAGAATTAATATCTGCTGCTTGTTTCATTTCAAATTTTATAACTTTTTCTCAAATACTGCGATCCTTAATTTTCTGCCTCTTCTTTATAATCCGGCAATGTTATCTCAAAAAAATTTGTAGCAGTACATGTTAATAACTAAGTTAATTTATCAGTTGTTATCGATATTCGCATTGAATTTTAAAAAATTCGAACTTATAATTAAGAATTTTCCATTTTTCATAATTCTTTCTTCATAGCATTTCTTCAGAATCGAGTAAAATTATGTTAAAAAATGATTAATGCAAAAAAAAAACTTCTTGAAATTAGTAAGGACATGATTAAATGTTTCAACACGATTATTTTATCAATGTCGTTGAAATGATAATTTTGAATTCTTATCAATAATATTACATAAAAGAAGATAATAATGCTACTGTCAGTGACAGTCTCAATTTAGAATTATGATGCTTAGAAACAATGAATGATAACGAGTAGGTTCGAATGAAATCGTGAAAGAAGCTATCAAAATGGATTTATAATTTTGATAAAATGAAAAAAAGATGTAAAAAATTGTGTATAAAATGTGAGACTGAAAATTTTTGCAATTTCAAGACTTCAATCATATTTTATTAATAAAATTTGAAAAATTTCGGACAATTGAAAATTCTCAGAGGGTTTTTTTTTTAATTAGAATTATTGCTTTCTTGGTTTTCATTATTTATATTGGAGCAAAGTATAGTAAAAATTTCTTCCTTAACTAAATTACTATTGCGTTGATTGTTGCAATTTATTATAAAACTAATTTATTTCAACTGGAATTGCAAGAATTGGAACGAAGATTGTATCTTTGTTTCAAACTTTTTTCTACTTCAAGCATTGTTGCAAAACTTTTCCCATTTTAAATTATTTATTTTAAATGCTTGAATTTATTCATTTCTTCAAGAATTTTTCCCATTCACTCTTAGTAATACCGATGTTTTGAATTGAATTTCATTTTTTTTTTTTTTTTTTTTTGAAAACAACAACTTGCACGAATGTAATCCAACTGATCTGACAAATAAAAGAATGAAGCGAAAGTTTTTTAATCAAAAAATAAATAGTAATTAAATTTTCTCTGACAAAAACTTCATTGAGTAATGAAGGAGAGAGAAAAGAAGATCAGAAAGTGTTGACCATGGTAATCATCATTAATTTCAGTATTTTCATTTTTCATCTGCCATCTGATTCTCATAGAAGCACAGGAAACTCATTTACAGGAGTTGTTTGGAATCGAGTAAATTTGTTTATTATTTATTAATTAGTGCAAAACAATTTATTATTTAAAAACAAGCTAATATGTTTTCAATATTTAGCCTCATAAAATATGCCATTCAATATTAAACCAAACAAAAATAAAAAATAAAAAAATTAAAAAAAAGTGAATAGAAAAAGCTAAAAATGATCGTAATCTATTTTGAATTCCAACAAATTTCTTAATTTTTTTTTTTTTCTTTAAATAAATCATTCATACTGTATCGCACATCAATTCAACTGCAAGCAAAACAAATACTTCAAAAAAATTCAAAGATAAGAGTGATAAGAGTTAACAATTCGTTTGTTACAAGAAAATTCCTAGTTGTTGTTATCTGTCGCAAATCAATTGTCGCGCAGTCAATTTCCATTTTATTAACAATGAGGGCAAAATTTCAGAAATGAAATGAAGCAAAAGAATTACAATAGTTGAATTAAACTCAAAAAACAAGAAGGAAAAATTGCAAAAGAAAAAAAAAGCTATCTCAAAAAAAAAAAATTCAATTTTTGCATAAAAAAGCAATCTTTGATTTATTTCAATTATTTGGACTTATTTTCTGAAAGGATTCAAATTAACTTTAAGTTATTAGCAACTTTTTATTTGCTGTTAAAAATTTCAAAATTTCAAACAATTTAATCGACAATTTCTTCCCTTCAGTCATTCTTTTTTTTTTTTAAATTTTCACATTATATTTATTAGCTATTTGAAATATCAATACAAACTTTTTAGTCAATTTGCTACATTCTTTAATCCATTTTAAACGAAATTTCGAGCAGTGCAAAAATTTAGGCAAATATTTTTATTCTGTTATAATGAAACAACTAATGGTAACAAATGATACCAAATAGGTTGATATTGATTTTTTTTTTTTTTTTTTAAAGTTATTTTTTTCAATATCCATTAGTATTTTTCAAACATCAATTCTTTCCCATTTTGTCCTTTCTTATCTATCCTCCCACGAATTACTTGATGAAATCGTTGCATAAAAGATTGAACAAAGAATTAAAATCAATCGTTTTCTCCGACAATTTCTTTTTTTTTTAACATTTGTTTAAAACCGCATTAGGTAATGTTGCTTGAGAAAGTTCGATAAGAAGGAATATTTGATTTGTCACCAAATATTTGCATTATTGATGAAATTTTTAGCCTCAGAAAATGAGATGTGAAAATCGTTTTCGTATTAATATTCAATTTATGCGTGTTTTATGATAAAAATTTCAAAATTTCCAATAATTCCTATTTTTCGAAGGGGATTTCATTAAACATTTCAAAATAATTTTTTTTTTTTTTTTTTTTTTTTGCTTATCAAATAATATATTTCTCATCGGGGAATTCATCAATACAGTAGGCTAAAAGAATTTTTTCTTCGGCATTTCTTTTGATGATAAAGTTTTATTTTTTTTCATCTGCATTTTGAAAAATTTCTAAATTCTTAAAAATTATAATAAACAAATTAAAAAATTTTATTTTTGCCTAAAGAAATGTATATTGTTGTAAAATTATAGTTATTAGATCGCAAAAAGTGATGTAATGTGGACAAAAAATGACCATACGAAGAATATTTTTCGGACATGATATTTTTCTGAAAATAATCCATTAAATTGTCATTATTTAAAAATTATTTGGATATTACTTTGAAAAAGTTCAACAACAAAAAAAATCGTTCATATTTTTTTTTTAAAAATATTTGCATCAATAAATTTTTTTCAAACTTTTAGAATTATTTTATGAAATTTTTGACAAAGCGAATTCCTAATTGCATCTGAACAGATTTTATGCGGGACTAATTTGAGTGAAATAACTTAGAAAAGACTTTTGAAAAGGATTTAACCCATTCCAAAAGTTTTTGGATTCGTTCTTTTGCTTAAGAATATTTGGGTTTTAATTGACTCGTTTCTTCTATTTCTCGATGAAATCGTCAGTGATTATCAGTAATGGCATCAATCATTGTAAAAATATTTTCTCATTTCAATTTCGATGCAATAAAATTTTATTGTATCAATTGAAAGCAAAAAAATAACATTACTTTAAGCTTCGTTGCAAGTCAACTGGCCGTAAAAACAGTCATATATTTTACATTAACTATTTAAAATTTCAAAAAAAAAAAAAAAAAAAAAAAAGGAGAGAAGAAAATAGGACGAAAAAGAATGATAACAGAATTTTTAATGGAGAAGGTTGATCGATTTGTATATTATTTCCTAAAAAATTTTTAATGGAGAATTAGCTGAAATAAAATTTCGCATTTTTCCGTCATTTCTTCTTCACTTTTTTTCTGTTATTCAGATGCTACGGAAATGAATGACAGGAAGAATGCGAGGAAATTTCAACATTTTCTAAAAAACTGAACATATTCGCAAATTCTTCGACAATATCGAATTACGAATGCTTAAAATTGCGGCAATTAAAAGATATTTTTAGCAATTTGAAAAAAAAAAAAAAGAAAAAAAAAATGATAGGATTCGTTAACAACAACCAAACAGCACCAACTGTTGTAATAAAAACTGTGAAAAAATGAGGAAAATATATCATCGATCAGCCAAGAGAATTGTGCCGGTCAAATGGTCAGTTTTTTAGTGTAAAGTTTAGAAATGTGAAGTGAAGTGAGTTTGCAAAAAAGATTAATAAATGTTATGGTTGAAAAGGAAAATATTTATTTAACACTATGATGATGATGATGATGAATTGTCTAGAAAAATGAAAAATAAAACAAAACAGAAAGTGACAGAATGATAAATTGATCGAAAGATCTCATTAAGTTCATTGTAAATAATCGGAAATAATTTTTCGATTCCTTTTTTTTGCGATTTTTAAACGGACCGCAAAAATTTGCTTTAAAAATGAGCAATTATAATGTTTGTTCGATAACCATAAATGTGGTATTAATTTGACACTTAAATGTTAATTTTTAATTGTCTTTTATCAAAATATCGTTCATCAATGCTTTGTTTTTTCCTCTTATTCTTGATGAAGTGAAATTTTTGAAATTTTTTTTTTTCTCTTCAAACGATCATTTTCGATCAAAATATTACTGAAGTGTTCGGCACGTGGGAGGAAAAAAATGAAATAAATATTAAAATGTTACAAATTATAATATTCAAAACAAACTGTCCTGTCACCATGGCAATTTTATGAAAATTTTGCACTTTTTCCGAGAATATCATTTTGGAATCTTTCATTTCCATCTTACATACTTAATGATTGAGTGCATGAGAGAAATTGAATGAAATTTGTTTGAAATGACATTTCAATAGAAAATTTGCAAAAATACTGCTACTTTACTTGTTTCTTTATTTTTTTTACTTTTTTTCTATTTTTTTCAATAATTTTAGCATAGATAATGAACGATGAAAGCTTTTAGGCAGAAATAAATCTAAATTTTTCCTCCAGACTAACTTTTTTGTATAGATGGCTTGCAATATTAATTATGGACGTAAGATTCGCTACATCGCTTTTACTTCACTTTTTTTTTTTTTTGCTTTTTTAAAAATCCCATAGGAATGGCAGATGAGTTGTCGTCTTAAAAATTTTCAAAAATTTCCTTAATTTTCAATTTATCTTCTCTTTCTTTACCGCTAAATCTTATAAAAATGAAAAGAAAAAAGAAAAAAATATTTGTTATTTTTATTTCTCAAATAAGCCAAACTTTTAATTCCGCAATAATCCTTACTTTTTTTTTCTCGCTCTTTTTTTTTCGTTTGCAATCCAATAATTTAATTTATTTCAATTTTATTAAAAGAAAATTGAACAGTAGTAAGAATAATGCTGCTTTTAATGCATTTCAAGGAGTATTCTCAATCTTCCTTTCCTTTTTTTTCCTTTCATATCCGGAAAAATGATAATTGAATAAATAATTAGCAAAAATTTCATGATTGTAAAGAAATATGATAAACTTGAAGAAAGAAAAAAAAAAAAAGGAAGTAGACGGAAAGAAATCCTTTTTAATGTCTTTCATTTCATTTCCTTTTTTTTTTTTTCATTTTCTATAAATTGCAATTTTCAGTTTGAAATTTTCAATAGCAAAATTTCAGCTTTTCAATAACAATTGAAAAAAATTTTTGCAAGTCGAAGCATTCATTTTTCCTTCAACAAAATCCCTTTTGTTAGCATCAAATCAAATTGTTATAAAATCTTCTCTTTCTTCATAAATTCACTTGTGATTCAACAGAATGAATAAAAAATTATGAATAATTCATAAAAACAACGATTATGAATAAGAGGTGAAAATAAGTGTGACAATTAAATGACAGGTGAAAGTTATGAATTTTAAATGAATGTTACTTCAATCCTTTCAATAGCACTAAATATTTAAATCTTTGAATAATCCTAATCGGATTATTCATTCAAATATGAATTTTTTTTCTTGTTTAAGTTAAAATATTTGCAAAAAAAAAAAATTTAGCATCAACATAAATTGTAAAAATAGGAAGAAAGAATCGAGTCCAAACGATTCTTCTTGAAATTTCAATTTAACTTAATTTCGTTGAAGAATCATCCTTTATGATATTTGAGTACTAATTAATTCAAAATTAAACTTCTAAAAATGGAAATCTGTATTTAATTTATAAGAAAAATTTAAGCTTACTTGTATCAGAACATATTAGGAGAAATTTAATCTTTTTTTTTTTTTTTTTTTTTTTTTTTAAGCGAATATGTAATGCTAACAATTTTATTCAGTTCAATTTGAAAATTTACTTTTCCTTTCACTTGCAAACTTTTCTTTTTTTTTGGTCGAAATTGGATGCAAAATTGACTGCATGTAAAGTTACATTTGTTTTCTTGTTTCTTGCATAATTTTCAAGCATTTCTCGTAGAATGGAGCTGAAAAAATGAAAAAAAAAGGTGGAAAAATGAAGTTCAAAAGAAAATGTCGAAAAATAAAAAAGAAAACAGAAGGAAAAAAAAGGGCCAAATTTACGAAAAGTTAAGAAAAAAAAAAAAAAAAAAGAAGAAAGGAGAGGAAAATGCAAGTCATCCATTGGGGAAAAAATTAATTGAAAATCGACCAGCAGATCGACGGCTTTTTTAAGCTTTTATCATTGATACAAAAAAAAAAAAAACAAGAAGAAAAGTAATTGAAAATTGACAAATAGATATCGTTTGTTCTTTTTCTTTGCTTTTATCCATCGAAACAAAATGTTGATAAAATCTTTGAAATGAAAATTTTCTCAATGTCATATAGATAGATATTGGAATTTAAAATTTTCATAGATCAAATTACTTGCCACACTTTACAGTAAAATTTTAAAAATGTGAAAGAAGTTAAACAAATTTTTGACTAAATCATCATCTATTTGTCAGTTAATCTGGCTATTTTGCATTTTGCGGTGAATTGTCAGTGTAAATTCATTTGGATTTTCCTTCATTTCACTAATTTCCACATTTCTAAACGAAATTTTTAAAAAGTGTAAAATGAATTAAACAAATCAACTAATTCATTTAGTTGTCAGTTGAAGTTGGCTAAATTAAATTCATTACATCATAGAATATATTCATAATTGAATTATCGATTTCTACTGAATTCACATATTTCTTTGTCAGCTGTCTTCAAAATTATCAATTTCAATTTTCCTCAAATATTTGTTTTTATTTTAAAAAAAAAAAAGAAAAAAAGCATTTGAAGCAATTCTCTTGAAAGCTAACTTAATGTCTTGGATGTGTACTTTTATTCTGGCGAATTAATTATTTGAACGATATGTTTGGATGAAATTGAAACCTTGAGATACTAAAATGCAAATGTGGTAGAAATAATGTTTCCTTGTTAAAGATCATTATTCACTTAAAAAAAAAAAAAAATTTGATTACTTCATAGCAAAAATTAAAATTTATAAAATTAACATTATGATAACTAGAAATTATAAGCCTTGCTATGATGATTGGAAATGGAAGAATGATTATTGTAGTAGTAATAATAATATGAATTGCTTTTCTGCAATTTATTCAACCATATTAATAATATATTAACAGCCTTATTTGCTTATTTATCATTTACTATGCATATATACTTTTCATGTCTGAAAGCAATTTTTTATTATATTTGAAATAAAGTAAAAGCTGTTTTTTTTTTTTTTGGCAATAAAATTTTCGTCAGATTTTTAGTCAAAACTTTGTCAATTTTTAGAAAGGACAAGGAAGAAAAAAAAAATCTAATTTTTAAATAACAATAAAAAAAATTTTTTTTTTTTTGAGAAATCTTTTGCTGAAATAGTTTTTTTGAAAAGAGACAGATGAGTCTGCACTAAATGAATTTTCAAATATATTTCCTTTTTCTTAACTTTCACTGAATCTTAGAAAATGTTTGATTGAATAGAATATGTTCATATAAATGATGAGAAATTGTTGCTTTGTTACTGCACTGATATCTTCCAACAAATTCCAAAAATTCAACAGAATGTTAATTAGAAAAAAAAAAAAAAAAAAGAAAAAAGGAGTGAAATGAGATAAATCTAGCAATGACGAAGATAAATCAAATTGTTTAACTTTTTTGTTTGTACTTCATCAATCATTTTAGATTTAAAAATTTTGATATTTCTTTGAATGATTCATCGAACTATTTGAGCAAAATTTCAAAAACCCCATAGCAATTTAATCATTTTAAATTTAAATTTAAACAAATCTCGTAAGTTATCGGATTATTTCTATCATATTTAATCATATCATTTTCCCCGTATTTTTCGTTATATTGTCATTCATTGTTACGAAATAAATAAAATATATTTATCCAATCAAGTTGTAGCATAAAAGAAAAATGAATAAATAAAAAATTAAAGAGAGATTTGGACATAAAATGTCATGCATTAGCGAGTTAAACTGCAGAAAATTGCTGTGCTGCAGCATAATAAGTCATTCGAATGTAACATAATTTTGCGAAATCGCAAACAAATAACATTTAACGAAAGCAAAATTGTTGCAATTGCGAGTAATCAAATTTATCTCTATCCAACTATTTACTACTAAATTTGAATTTTATAATTTTGTAAAAAGTGAAATTTTTGTTTTTGGAACTGATTTACAACCATATGAACATAATGCCATCTTATATGAAAAAATAAACAATAAACAAAAGTAGAAAAAAAAAAAAACAATATAAAACTAACCTCAGCATAGTACAATCGTGTTTCTTCGATTAACGATTCATTGAAATTCATACAAGTTGGCATAGCTAACGTTGAAGACGGAAAATTATGATTATTTATAGATGATAGTAATAATAGTGATAATAGGGTGATATTTAGTATGAATAAGAATAGGAATAGGAATAACAGCTTAATTGCTCGATTAATTAGCTAGTTAATTGACAGGTTTTTAGTTAATTAAATACTAAAAATAGCAATAATAACTGGTTCGAATAGCATCTGAACTTCGTTATAAACAGTAGCAATTAGTTAAAAAAAATTTCGTTTTTTTGACAATATTTCAGCAAAATTTGATTAAAACAATGACAATGTCTTATCCAGTAATGATTGATTTGCAAATTAGGAAAAAGAAGAATTACGAAAGCTTTCTTTTGCTTTTTCAGATATTAGCAAAAAATTGAAATGGACAGAAGAAAAGATTCGTCACACACCTTTCATTTCAGATGGAAAAAAAAATTTTTGCAATCTAAAATGAAATTTCTCATTGTAAATTGTCTCGTAAAAATTATATGTCACAATCAACACTCATATCGTTGCACTATCTTTTTTTTTCTTATCATCATTATCATCATCATCTGTTACATTCGCAATATTAAACGATGAACATGAAATATTACATAATCTTAAATTCAAAAAAAAAAAAGAAAATAAAAAATTCTGCACGAATAAAGTATAAAAATTGTGGAAAAATTCGCTTTTCTCAATGTTTTAGTTCAAGAAAAATAATAAAAGTGCTGAAATTTATATCAAAAAATTCAATCATCTAAAAGACATCACTTAAATTGATTTCAATGAAACATTTTTAAAAAAAAAGAAAAACTTGAAATGATCGAAAAAGAATAAGATAAGGGAATAAATTTATCCTGAAATATTTTTATTATCGCTTATTTTCTCACGGATTACTTGCGAAATTTGTTTTTAAAAAAGTTGAGCAAATCTTCGATTTTTGTTTTGATTTTTTATTCTCTAAAAGTTTAGTGATAATGAAAAGATGATAAGAGTCACGATGATAGATGAGAGGAGGATAATTAGAACAGAAGATAACAAGATCGTGTATGGAAATGAAAAAAAATAAAAAAAAAAATCTAAAAAAAAAAAGCCAATTAGACGAATTTTTAACATTGAAATATAATGATAAGTTAAGTTAATTGAAAAATTTTTGAATCATTTCTGGAATTGATTAAAATTGAAAAAGGGATGAAAATATGGATAAAACAAAATTAACCTGGCTAAAATAAATTAAAGATAACCAATAAGTGATACAGTTCAAAATATATCACTTGATTGCTACTCCTTTCACTCCTAAAATTACAATTGAAAAATTTCTTCAGGATGAAAAATTTTCATCTAAAACTTTTCCATCTATCATCCATCCATCATCTCAAACTCTATCGTCATCTTTATCGAGAACAATATTATTTTGTCGTATTCCATCCGCCTGCCCAACCAACCCTACTTGCATCTTGAAGGAAATGTTACAACAAATGCAATTCATCTCTGCGATCACGGATTCGCTCCGCCTTTCTGACGGCGATAAATTATATGAGCAGGTTGATAATAATTGAACATGAATAAATTACTACTACTACTACTACAATAACAACGATAACAATAACAACAACAACTACTACTACAACAATAACAACAACAACAACAACAACAACAACAACTATTACTACTACAACAATAACAATGATGACATAATGAATGTCGTCATGATGAATTTTTCTTGAGTTAAAGTTGATGACACGCTATTTGCGCACCTGCTGAAAAGACTTTTCTTATTTATCGTCCTTCTTTCTGTTCAATCATAACATGCATGAAAAATGGAAAATATATGAAGCAAAGGCTTTTTTTTCCCACTAATCAAGCCAAGGTTTTGTTTTGCAAACAATCCATCCCACTGGTCAGTATGTTTTTTTTTTTTTTTCTTATCATATCTCGAGAATATTGAAAAAGAATTTATTTCGAGAATCGTGTTATAATTTGAACATTTTAAAAAAAGGAAATATTGAGAAAGAAAGGATTAGCTTATTTCTTCAATAATTCTATTCTAATTTTTTATCTAACTCAAAGCATAACTACTATATCTAAGATTGAAAATTTTGATTGATTAATCGATTTTCGTCTGTATTATCTTTCATTTATTTGTCATTGATGTCAGCATCAACCGATCAATCGATCAATCCAAACATTTGAAAAGATTCCACAAAGTCGGATATTATAAATGAACATTGAAAAAAAAAAAAAAACGAATATTTTAAATTAAGCATCATTGAAATATATGATTTAATAAAATTCTTCTAGCTAATTTTTTGATATATTATTTTTGTATAAATATTACAGATACAATTATGTTAAGAAATTAAAAATTAAACTACGATCATCTGCTTATTATATTTCCTTTTCAAATCAGTCATTTTTAATATTAATTGAAATATTCGTATCATTTACTTCAAAGTTTTCTCGAGAAACGAGATTAAACAACGATATTTGAAAGTTTAAATTTTGCTAATCTAGTGAGTCTTGTGTAAAATGATATTCCTTTGCAAAAATTCAAGCCAATAGATGATGCTTTACTGATAACTGATATTGCTCATCCTAAACATATGCTAGCAAATAATCTTAAAAGAGATTTGATTTCATTGATCAGATTTATAAGATTCAATCAAGCTTAGGACTTCAATGATAAGGATATTAAAATTGAAATAATAAAACTTGCTGCTCAATTCAAGAATGCATCTATTGGATATGTCTGACCCAAGAAGGCTAATTAAATTGAAAAATATTTGTCTCATTAAATGAAGCCTAGGAATGTTGCATTTGTCATTTAGTGATAAATTTGTTAAAGTAAAGTACCTAATCATTTAGGAACGATATCACATTTCTCAGAGCCCATAGGATTATTTTGGTCTTTGCTAGGACAATTTTTTTGCAAAACTAAGACAAGTGTATTACTGTAAAAAGTTCATGGTGCTATGTTTGCGAACATGACATGATTGATATGTTATCTCACATGACATGATTAATGCTTAACATAAATTTAATTAAATTCAATTAAATCGAGACGAAATAAATCAATTGAAATTGCATAGAACTAGAATTTAGAGAAAATGAAATAAATACCGATAGACTGAATCAAATAAAATTAAACAGAAATAAAAATAAATTAAACGATATTAAATCAAAATGAAATATAAATCAAATATGGATATGAACGACTGAAAATAAAATATAAATTAAAATAAATTTACTTTGGTCTTTGCTTAGGACAATTTTGCTAGTTGGAACTGAAGAAAAATTGATCGTATTTGAAAAGGAACTGAAATAACTTCATTCGTGGAACAGGAATTAAATTAAAATTAGCAGAAGTAAGCATGAAGAATTAGACCTTAAATTAAATTTGTTCGGAATTTCGCTATACTCAGTTGTTTATAACAGAGAAAAGCCCGTATTTTAAAAATTGCTAATCAACTCATTTGTTTTTCAAAATTATTCGAATGAAGTTATTTCAGTTCCTTTTTTTTCTTTCTTTCTTTTTTTTTTTTTTTTTTTTGCAAAAATCTTTGATGCTAAATAAAAAATTATAGCCAAATTTATCAATCCAATTCTTTTTGTTATCAAAATTATGGAAATGTTATTTTAACATTTTAAGCTAATTATGACCTAATTATTCTAGCATCTTTTGATCTAAATTCTTATTGAGACAATTTGAATGTTATAATTGTTTCAAAAAAAAAAAAAAAAAATTTTGAAGCGAAAAATGCTTTTTTGAAATGTTACATCAATGATAAAAATTTTTTTCGAAGATCAGAAAAATTTTACCGCCTGTTGGTGTTTGGTCAAAGAAATACTGTTAGCCATAAATTGGATAGCTTGCTGGCCAAAAGAATGAATGCTAATGGATTGGGGCAGCAGACTGATTGTGATTTTAACTCCTGGGAGAGCTTTGCTCCCTAAAGACAATAAGTTTCTAGCCAAGAAGATGCATGAAAACTCAACAACCAATCAATTAAATGATTTCCATATCTTTGCTATCGGTTTAAAAATTATCAGCAATTTTCGCAACACTTTTTAACGTCGAGTGCAAGCGCTAAATTTGCTAACCAAATGATCGTAAATTGGATCGCAAATGATCGCAAGTTTGAAAGAACACGTAACGATTGTAACATTTTTTCTTTGCTTTTTTTTTATTTTGGGACAAAATTATTCCGACCAATTAATATTGTCCAGTAAATTTGATATGGTATCATTGCTTACATGTATTCTAAGGAAATACATTGATGATATTTATCATGGCAGCAGAAGTTTATTAAAATATCCAACCTTTTTCATATTCAATAAACGACGTAACGACGTAACGTAACGTAACGTAACGATAACGTAACGACTGTAACGATGAACGACGTGACGACGTAACGATTGTAACGACGAAAAATTTGGAAAAAATTCGATAAATCATTTCAACAAAACATCTTCAAATGTCATGCCCAATTTAGCAAAAAAGTTCCAACTATGCATGGAAGTCACCTTTCGACAAATTTCACTTTTGAACTTTAAAGTCAACTCGGACTTTTTTTCATATTTTTCGACCTTTCAAGGGAAGTCCCATGTAATTTATGTAATTTTCAATAGTTAAACTAAATTATTTTAAACTAAATATCGCACTATTAATCAACTTTTCAATTCTAGAATTTCCATCACATGGCATTATGGTAAACAATTTTTTAGTGTTTTAATACTGCTAATAAATGTCACGGAAAAACAACTTATCTCTGGCCAACTGGGACTTTTTGGCACTCATTTCTCTAGGCTTTCTATTTAATGATATTAAATTGATTCATGTTATTCAATGTTTATTATTTTATTCAGTTCAATTACTTCATTTTAATTCTGTTCATTTCAAATCAATCCAAATCCAATCATTTAATTCAAGTATTTTATTTCGGTTTAATTCAGCATAATATATTTTAATTCAGGCAAGTTTGGTTAAGCTTAATTTGATACTGTAATGACAAAATTTAAATCCAAAATAAAACGAATTCAATGTTGATATAATTCGTTGCAAAACTAATTCATTCTAGTTTGATTCATCGAAGAAAATGTTTTTTTCGTTTTTTTTTTCTGTTTTTTTTCTTTCAGCTTATTTCTTGCTTTTCTTTCTTTTGAAAGCTAAACTTTATATTTTCAACTATTTTAGTCGAAAATAAATCGATTTGGTTAATTTGTGTTTGCAACACGTATTTCCTTTCTGTATCCATGGTTTCCTGTTTTTTCTCAAAATAAAAATGACGGTAATTTGTTACATTTTAAATTTTTTTTTTTTCAAATAAATATCATTTTCTTACTCAGACATATCAAGAATCTGCAAATTTCTTTATTGCTAAAATTCGACATCAATGATTATTGAAATAAAACTTGGAATCTAAGCTTTGCAAACAAAACATAATATACCTAAACAATGGCAATTTAAGTTCATCATTATCATTATTAATGGTCGTTTTTTTTTTCTTTTTTTTATCAGTTGCATGTTCAAATTAAAAAATTTATTTGATAACTTACTGAAACTTTTCAATTCATAAAGTAGGAGTTTAAAGTGATGAAAGTTGTTAATTTTGCAGAACATGGATGTATCATTTTACATAATAGAACTAAGCTTTTTAAACAAGATCAAATTTAAAGATGAACTTGAAGATTATCAATTAGTTAGCTTGTATTTTAATCTTGCTAAGAAGTTACAGCTAAAATGGATCAAATTAATCTGATTGATCAAAATGATCTTTAAATTCAATGATCTTTAAATACAATAATCTTTAAAATCATCGAAATTCATTCGTTCTTTAAATTTATGCTCGGAATTGGTGACATCATATAGTGACATCATATCAAATTTATCTTTAAAGTAAATTTTTCTGGAAAAAAAAAT
This sequence comes from Onchocerca volvulus, assembly GCA_000499405.2. Classification (NCBI taxonomy): domain Eukaryota; kingdom Metazoa; phylum Nematoda; class Chromadorea; order Rhabditida; family Onchocercidae; genus Onchocerca; species Onchocerca volvulus. The sequence continues at coordinate 165,215 of HG738137.1, forward strand.
AATGGAAACATGCTGAAAAATTTTCATTTCATAGATTAGAATACGATTGTTTAGTGACATCATATACGTATTAAATTTATCTTTAAAGCAAATTTTCCGGAAAAAAAAATAATGAAAAAATATTGAGAAATTTTCATTTGATAAATTGATTAGATTACGGTTGTTATTTACGTTACTGGTTGTACAAATAACAAACTAATTCATTTGTAATTTTTATTTCCTGCAATTTCGTGATGATGATGATGATGATATAAATAATTCGATCAGCTGCTGAATATTGATGAAAAATTTTTTAAATTCCCGGTAGCTTCGAAAAAAAGCCAGATGTATTTTGCAAAATATCATATAATAAACTTAAATCTTCGTTGTAACTTGTAACCTTTATTAACAGTTTTTTTTTTTTTTTCAAACCATTTTACGTCATATTAAAAGTATTACTTTAGAGGAAGTAAAAAGTTCATTTTATTTTACTAAAAAACAACTCATTGAGGCAGAAATGATGCATCAAAAAGCAATTTCTTATTCATTGAAGCATCTAAATCTGTTTCTGAAAACTACGAATTACATCAAAGATTCGCTATTTAATATCAATTATTCTATTAAGTAAAGAAAAAGCATTCAAAATAATTGAATTTTTTCCATCTAAAAAAATCCTTCCTTCTTCATATAAACAATGACTAACTTATAAGGGTAGCAAGTTAAAATTTTCTATACGATCCAAAAATAAAAGTAAACAATATTTATGAATAATCATAATGATGGAAGCTTTTCGCAGGATTTCGTAGCACTTTTCGCACCATTCTATTATCTTTCTTATACTATAGCCACCGAATTCGGATGACATTAGCAAATGGATGCAATTTTCAATTGTTTGTTTATTTTCGAGCTATAAATTCAATTATTTTTTGCGACTAAAATTTGCCAAAAAGTTTTACTATTAACCCATTTTCAAACATTCATTTCATAATTCAGAATGCTACAAAAAATAATAAATGGAAAAAATTCGTGATAATGATTTGATCTTTCGCTTTTCAGTAAAAGTTAATTGTTTTTTGGTTCTTTTTCTCCTATTTTTGCATATTTGATGTTATGTGTATTATTTTTTCTTCAACGGCATCCATTTTTTTTTTCTAGCAATATTTGCTGCAAGATTTGATGGCCTGATTTGATCACCTTCATCAAATTGATCATCAAGGCGCCATCTTGATCAAATTAACTTCTTCCTAATTCAGCGACCGTAATGTCTTCGATGTTAGTTGAACTAAAAAGTTCTGAAAAGGTAAAGGCAAGAGATCAGAGAAATATTACTCATCCCATAAATTACTTTTTAATATCCATCCTTTAAAAAGGCATAAATAATTCGACAAAACTAAATTCTAATATTGAAAATAAAAAAAGTGAATTCTAAAAATAAAAACAAAAAAAAAAGAAAAAAAAAGAAAAAAAGAAAACGGAGTAAAAACTAATATTGAAAATAATCTAATTCAATCGATATTTGGATAAATTTTTGAAGAAATATGCACATTAGCATAATTTTCAACAAAATCTATTGCATATTCTGTTGGATTTGATGCTTAAGTATTACAAGATTTCAGATATTCTGCGATCAGAATCTCAACTATTTTTAAATTATGTCTTTTTCTATTTGCTTGTTTACATCTTAAAATGGAATCATTATAAATGTAGAAAATAGTAAGTTGATATTCCTGAAGTGATTAATAGTTGCAATTTTAGTACTTTTCAGTCGTCATAACTTCAAATATTCGCATATTTACGCAAAATATGCATCGAATAGAAATGCTTTATGATAGCCTTAGGGGTACATTCAATCATTTTAATTTTAAACTTATTTGAAAGGAGTAATAAGAATATGAATAATATTACTAATAATAATTATTCTGTGTAAATCATTGTTTGCATAACTTGCTGGATATTTTAAAATTGATTTGAAGCTCGAATTCTTGACCAAATACATGATCCTAAGAGTTAGTTAGCCAGTATACTTCTTTAATATTATTATTATTGTTTAGCATTATTATCATTATTATCAACATCGTCAATTATCAAGAAAAAAAATCATATCAGATAATTATTGAAGATATCTTGCTATTTGAATAATGCTTCTATGTTTCATATTACTCAAAATTTTTGATTAATTTTAAATTTCTTTAAATTCAACGAAACGAGTGTAAAGAATACCGCAAACAAATCGAGCATCCTTCGCATGATTGTTTTTAGATCAATCGATATGAAGCGATCAGTTGAGGCTTATGAAAGAAAAGATAATAAATATTAAGATAAAATATTTCCGGAATCATTGATTCATATGAAATCGATAAATCAATGTATGCATTTTAGCCTAGAATCCAGAAATTCCAATTCAGGAATCATAAGCTCTTGTTAAGAATCGATTTATACATATGAGGGTATGTTAAGTTGGAAAGCGAATATGTTTTATTGCTAGCTCTAATAATTTCAATTTTCTAGAAATCTTGGCATGAAATTTTTGCAGTACAGTGATCAGATGATATATTCAAAATTACTTTAATTAGGCTGAAGAAATGAAAATTGCTATTTATGATCATTTCTTTGTCTACATGACAAAGATTAATTCTGGAATATATATTTAACATGATTAGCACCTTGCTAGAAAAATTGCATGAAAGTTTTATAATAATAAGCAAGAGGTAATATTTATGATAATAAGCAAGAAGCACATAAAGTTTCACTTGAAATAATATAATGTTATCAAGAAAATATGTCAACAGAATCAATGATATGCCAATATCATCGAGTTTTACGAAATGATGGTTTCAAAATTCAAGCAAAAAATAAATTCTAATATTGAAAACTTATTCAATGCTTGCCTACATCTGAGATTACAGCATGAAAGAATTTCATCTTATCGATAATGAAATAAAACTTTCGCTCACATTCCTCTCAGTTTCAGAATATCAAACAATAATGCTATTGTTTTTTTTTTTTAATTTTTTTCTTTTGGAAATTGAGAATGCAAACTATAAATTTCAAAGAATTATTTCTTTTATCCATATCGTATACCTAGTACTTAAGAAATTTCGATCTGCAAAATTAACCTAGCATTTTTCCTGTTCGCTCATGCGTAAACACAATTTCTTTTTTTTAATTCAATTTTATTCATTCAGTTCTTTCCTCCCTCTAGAATATGCTTATTCAGAGAAATAGCCACGCACACTCTTATCGCCGAATCATTCCGAAATTTCTGATCCCATTTGATCATCTCGATATTTTGCTACAATATATATATATACATATATACAATATCTAATCGAATTGTTCAAAAATTGATATCTTAAGTATTTAACTTCAAATTCCTGCCCGCAACTTTAAGTGATACTAAAATCAAACATTATCAATTTTATTTCTAATTAATTTGACGTCATCAATGACATTTGCTTAAGCAAACAGATGAAAACTGCATCCTATAACATTTCTTTAACATAAACATCCTCTGATTTAATTATTACAAATAAAACAGTGATGTCTTTGAACATATTGAAGTTAATGCTCGTCACAGAAATAAATCGATTCGAAATAAGAAGGAATAAATATCACATCCGATTACTAACTGAAATCTCGAAACTGAAATTTCAAAAAATAACTTTTATTTAGAATCCAACAAAGCTCGATGCTAAGCAACTATTGAACTACTTCCACCAAGACTAAATTTTCAAGCCCAACTTTCGAGAAGATACGACCTTATAAATAAATAAATAAACATATATATATTTGTAAGATCGTATTGTCTATATTAAAGATTATTGTAAATAAGAATAAATAACTAAACATTTAAAATTACTTGCCGACTACTAATCTGTTAGTCAGAGAAGATTAAATTTTTTCTGAGCAAGTAAGCAAAAATTTCAGCCTATCAGCATGTTCTCGAATTTGACGTATCGTCAACTTCGTCTAGAACACATAGTAAAATTAAGTCGGACATTGAAATGAAACTTCTTCCATTCAAAAATTCGAGATAAATTTTACATTAACTTTGATGAGAGAAAAAAAGCATATTTATTGGATTAAAAAAGGCAAATAAAAAATGTAAAAAAAGCAGATCTAGGTCTCGGCCATCAATCACATAATTAAACAAATCACAAGTTGTAATCTTGCATTTTCATAGAGCAAAACTGTTAACATATTTTTATCTATTCAAAATGAAGATTACAGTGTTTCCGGCTCAGTATCAGTTTTTTTTGATTCTACTAATAATTCTTGATTATTGGTATTTTTATCAGTCATATATTCTTTAGCTTCTTCCATCAAATGCTTTCGTTTCTTTTTCCGCACCGGATCCTTGATTCGAAATCCAGTCGGCAAAATTTCTTGTTCCTCATCATCATCAACATCTGAATCACTATCACTTATTACCATACGATTGGGTGGATCTTCCATCACGGTAGTGACATCCATTACTATTTCAGGTTGCTTCATTCTAGTCTGAAATTTCACTTCACTTAACTTTTTCTCATTCACTTAATTTATTTCATCAAAAAAGTTTTGGCAGTTCCTTCATCTCTCTTATCCATTAAATGCTGAATTCAGCAAAGTTACGACACTTACTTCTGATTCGTCATCCGAATCGGTAGACGAACAAAAGGATGAAGATGCAGCGCTCTCATCTTCAAAGGATGAAGATGAATCGCTCTCATCTTCTACAGCAGTTATTTTAATATCGCACTCTTCAGTACTACTTAAATTAGTGTTTGCAGATGCAATTTCAGGCAAGAATTTCTGTAATCGATCCAATAGAGCTGTAGGCTTTTCTGACGGCTTGAAATTCAAAATCTTTGTTAAATCCATTCAAAAATTATTTCCTGAAAAGCAAATCTATGGTGCTGAAAAGATTATAGGCAAACCTTCGGCATTAGTTGAGAATGGACTAATTTCGACATCACACATAAATGGAGGCTGCATCTTTTAGTTCAATTTAGTATATTATAATTTGATAGCAGAATGAACGAGACAAATTTATCAGTTTTATTTTCCTTTGTTTTAGTTATTTAAAAAATTAAATTTGAAAATTTTCAATATTAAATATCTCAAAAATGCGTCTCATCATTAAGCGATGAAAAGTTTAACTGAAGACTCGGAAATCATTCCTATTTCTTATTGAATGGTTTCCGGAATATACTGATATCAAAGCGGAACTATCAATAACTTTCGTTCTTCCTAATTTGGCTAGCAAATATATTTCTCGTGAAGTCCAGCAAGTTTGAAAATTTGAGAATTTAAATTTAACAATTATTTTCTCCGATCAACTAAAACAAAAAGTTTCTTAATAGATAAGTGCAAAATATGCTGTAAAGTGGAAAGATACAAAGAGAGAACTTTCAAGAATTTATCTAGAGATTGAAAAGTTGTAGAAACAGTATGTCCATTGCAGTTGCAACAGAGAGTGATAAAATTCACGAGAGATAAAGAGATTAATTCAAAAAAAAAAAAAAAAAAAAGGGAAACAGAATAGGAGAAATACGAAATACTTCAAAGACGAGTCACAACCAACACCAATCGCTTTCATATGACCCAAATCATTGAAAAATTCGGCATAATGCCGCGTAGCAGAAATGTGAATTGTAAATTGTATGTTACGGTGATTGGATTGTTATGCAAATGTTGTTCCCATGTGGAATAGCAAATTATTGGGTTTGTATTTTGTGGTTGGATTGATGTGGGTAACATTTTGATTACATTTCTTGTTTTTTCATCATTTGTTTTAGATTACGAAAGTTTTATTTGATAAGAAGATGATTCCAGTTAATTTCTTACTTAAGCTCAAAATGAGCAGTATGAAATAAAATGATTGTTTCATTCGTTAAATATCGAAGACAACTTTGTAATGTATTTGATTTAAAAATTATTAGTCAATTTATTGTTCAAAAAATTTTGCGAAAGAGATAAGAACTCTGAAGATGAACCGGGTATTGGCAGACCATTGCAAGTTCATAGTGATTTTTAAGATAAGTCATGAAAATTGATCCTCTTTTAATTACCCGAAAAGTTACCGGAACCGATTTTACACTCGTTCGATATTCTAATCATATCTAGAAGATGAAAAAGCTCGTAAGTGGATGCCTCATAAACTGATCGAAAATTAACAAAATCATCGCCTTGAAATATCATTCTGTCGTATTTTACGCTCAGTTATTTTCTAATTAACGTAATAACTTTCTACTAGCTGGGAGAATTCGCATCGCTCTTTCTGGATGAAATACATTTTTTATTTTTTATTGCTCTCACTTTCTGACATCTCAAAGATATATTATATTCTACCATTTTTCTCAATCCCTACTATCGTATAGTATTTGAAAATGTCATGATTCTCTGCAGTCTATCGCATCTTCAATGATATTAGTGATATTGCATTATTTCCGTTCTATTTTTAAAAGTCGTCTTAGTTTGCCAGTTTTTCATTTTATTAAAAATATTTTTTTCACCTTGAATATCTTTTGAGCTTTGCAGTTTTTTATATATTTCAGTCTTACGGTTTAAACCTTATCATTTTATCTTATCAGCCGTCGTTCCTACTGTTATCCTGATATAGTGATTCATATCATTTTTTCAGCTACCACTTTTTTTTTTCGAAAAACGCCTATTGTTAGTTTCTTCTATCATTATTCTTTACAAACTAAATCTTATCACTTTGTTTTATCAGCTGTTAGCCTTAGTATAACTATCCAGATTTAGTCTTGTCGATGTATTTTATCATGCAACATGATAAATTTATCAAAATCAGCTGTTATTTTTAATGTAACTGTTATTGTTATGAATATTATTTTTTGGTATTACAAATTTAGTGTTATCAGCTTATCTGTTCTCATCGCTATTTGGGATAATATCCGGTATAAATGACTACGCTAATCAAATGAATGAAAATCGTATTCACTATCTCGAATAGCTGGCATGAATAGTATGGTGATAAGATCATCATAAGTCGTATATTTTATCATCCACACTATTGTATATCTTATCACCGCACTGTCATGCTAGCTATTCGAGATATATATATATATATATATATATATGAAAACGCTTTTCATTTGTTTGATTATTATAATAGTAATTTATAACAGCAATGATCTGAAATAGCAGTTGTTCAGAATTTTACTTATGTATATCACAACAACTTTTAGATAGAAACCAGAATATTTGGTTAAGATTTCCTTTCCCAGCCTTTCACTAAATATATTCCTGACAACTGATCTTGATAAACTAATCATGGAAAATTAACAGTAATATGGTTACAATTTGTCCAAGCATGTTTCGATCGTTAAACAAGTGGCAGAAATTGGGTACATCCATATCATCTCGAAACTTATTATCCATTACTGCAAATAACTCGGAAAATTCACTGACTGGCAAACAATTATCATTGAATACAATAGATGAAATTGGAATACCGTATGCTATTAAAGTAAGTTTTTTCTCTTTTGCGTTCATAAAACTTTATTATTACTATGACAGAACAAAAGCAGATAAGATTGATAGAATTATAAGTTAATTTACTTTCCGTTGTGAAATTAAAATAAAGTAACGGTGCAGATGACAGTGAGATTATTGAATTGTTAAAATGCTTCCAACAGTTATTAACTTAAATAATTAAGTTCCAATATAATGTGCTTTTTCTCCAAAGAAATGATAATTTTAGCGCAGTCCAACCGATTTGCTTCGTGCATTGGCGGATACTATTGATATAGACCCGACAGCTCCACATTTTGCTCTTATTGACGATCCGTTAACGATTCCCACAGATTCACAGCGCGATTTATATTTTGTTGCCAAGGTATGTTACATTTTCTGATTTTCTTTTATTTCAGATTCGGATAAAAATGTAGATGAATAGAAAACTTTTTTTTTCTATTTTGACAGGGATTTATATTTTTTTCTCTCTTATCCCACAGAAAGGAATTAATTTTTAGGAAATTCTTTAATATTGGATAAAAGTTTAATTCAAATACTTTTTTTATCATATATAGTATCACCGAAATATTTTGTTTTTTTTTGTCCTTTATAGCGGTCGAAACATCATTAAATATATCAACGCCTGGTGAACCACAGCAATATATCTCAATATATTTCGTTATGGGTCATCGGTGTTAAGATTTGATAAACGCGAATTAGTCAGAATATACAAGTCAAAATATTTGCAGGAAATGGGACGTCGTGCAGCGCAACAGCTTGCTCAAGAATGGCCAACGTTATTCATGTATGATACGGATTTACCGCGGATTCAAGCTTATCGACCGCAAAAACCACCTGATCCCTCTGAGCTCGCGCCTACTGTTGAAAATTTGCAAAAATTGATTACAATGAAAGAAATTGTCGGCGCAAATCAGTTGTATGATAAATTGGCCAGTGAAAATATAACAATACCTCGAGAAGTCTTGGTTAGTTATCTTGTAATTATTCGAAATTTTCATATAGTTCTGTTTATAAATATTAACTTTAAAAAAACAAATTATTTGATTTATTGATATTTTTACTTAGTGATTTATTAAAAGGAACATGATAATTGATATCTTCAACCTCTTCCGATTAATTAATATACAGCTATGTTCAGTATGCAGTTATGCCAGTTGGACGTTCATTATATGAGAGAATGATTGAATGATTTTGTTGGTTCTAGAATCATTTGAATATAGGATGAAAAAAAAAAATCAAAAAAAAATGTCCATACAAAGTATTTAAAATTATTTTAAGATTTTTATTCTCAAGTTTTTTTTCTCCTAAAATTGTAGGTTATTTAAGGTTGATCTATTTCGCTTGTTAGTTTATTATAACGGTAAGTCAATCCCAACTGCTGAAATACCATGGCATGGATGGCGAAATTACGGTTGTAAAACGGAGCAAGAACCAGAAATATGGGATAGTGTAAGTTTTTTAGGAACTTTATTAGAATTCGATGGAATATGAAAAAGGGCTCATTATTCCGAAAAATTCAAAATAAGATTTTTCAGTTAGATAACAAATTTTGTGATCATACATTTGTTGATGACATATTATTTTTCATTATTATTGATATTTTTGTCATTACTATTGAATAACTTTGTATTTTATGCATTTTTTTCTTCGTTTTTAATTGTTAATTACTTCAATTTTCAACACATTCTATTTGTACTATCCACCGGAAGTGATATCTATTAACGTTTTTTAAGTGGGGCAGAACTTGGTTCCTAGTCTCTAAGAGCTTCTCATAAGCTAAGAAGACATTTTGCTGTTTTTCAGTTGCTTATGATTAAATATTTCGAACCGATGAAATTTCACTGAATTGAGCGGATAGATATAGTAGAACATTGCTGTCTTCTTCAGATGACTCAAGAAATTTATTGTTTTGAAATAAATGAATTATCTCGATTATCAGGCACAAAAACCTATAATAAAATTGCTTCACGTTCTTTAAATTCATAATTTGATAAGTTTTCTAAAGAAAAGAAAATGTTGTAACTCATGATATAATTAATAATTAATCTTTCCAGGGTGGTGCAGCTGATCTTTTATTCGAAGAGCTTGAGAAAAATGAAGAAATTTATTCCCTAATGATAGCTGGATTGTGTAAATATTCTAATGCTGAATGTATTACACGTGCATTGGAACTTTACAAGGTATAAGTTTTTAATTACTTTACAAGCTTTCAGTTCGTACTATCATCGACGATTATGTTTAAATTCTTGGAACTTCTGATATTTAAGGAAATGCTTGAGAAAGATTTCGTTCCAACTATTGAAGCATACTGTGGTCTAATTACAATTGCGAAGACTTGGCAAGAAGCAGTGTTTTATTTGAAAGATATGGCACAAAAGTGTGTTAAGCCAAATATTCGGGTTTTCAATATTTTGATCGAAAAATCTATTTCAATGGTGAGTTTCATTTATATCGACGAATCGTTTTATGTTCACGAACTCTTTTTCTTTGCATTCGTAATCTAATTTGATTCATAATATTTTAATTTATTTGCTATCCGTTTATATCGTTCATTTGTCATGCTTTTTTTTTTTTTGATTGATTTATTTATTTAGTGGTTTCACGCTTTTTATTCTACATTTTGGCTGTTAATATTTTAAAGGAAGAATTTGCAGCAACTTCGTGATCAATTCAATACAGCAGTCAAAATACTGAATGAAGCAACGGCCGTAGGATGTAAGCCAAGTTTGCGTACGTACTCATTGATAATGAAGAGTTGTTTAAAGCAAAGGAATATGAGCAAGGTAAAGTATTTTTAAGTTGGTCTTTTTGAATGGAAGTACTTATTATTTTAAATATTTCGAAATGTGGCAGCTTCATAGTATTTTTGCTTCTCTCAATTTTTGGAAATTTTGAATGAATATTTTTTGCAGTCTGTCTCCTTAGCGCACTTAGTACATATTTTGGCAAAACTTGAACAGAGTGAAGCAGTTGAAATGTTGGAGAAAGGTGATGAAGAATTTTTCATTAATGCGATGGATTTTGCATGTCAAATGAAAAATATTGCAATTGCGGAAAGAATATTAGATCTTTATCGTGCACCAAACAACTGCGTTCGTTTACCTGCTTTTCTGGGCGAAGCGGAGTATGTTTTATTCGTAAACTTACTTTTTCTTCCATTTCCAAATATTTTTAGCATTCGATGAATGAGCTGAATTTTTTAATTCTTGATTATCTTCTTTTCGGTAAGATCTAGAGCAGCAGACGAATAGTAACCTGCCAGCGTTCTTGATAAATGTTTCGGTGATCGTTATTCGCAGAAGAGAACTGTTATTAAGTTAATTTTTTGATTTGGCTAGCTGGTTACATTTCCCAAATTACATGTCATTTGTCTTTTTTCAAGATTTTATGGATTATATTTGCGCATTGTGATTAACCAGTTATCTCTGCAAGAGATTGAAAAGCATTATATGTCACTTGTCCCACGAGCAGTTCCGTTATCTAATAATTTAGCAATGATTATGCTTCGAAGATTACAGGTTTGTAAAATCATCTTTGATTAAAATATTATAGATTTTTCAATTTTTGTCGAATTATTAAGCTTTTTTCTAAGAACCACTGATTTTTTTAATTCTTTTACTCAAAATTTTAAACAGATTTATAGTAAAATTTTTCTTTTTTTAATTTGCCGTACAATATCCACTGATTCAAGAAATTGTGTTCAGACCGAAAAGAATGTACCATGGTTATTTTCCCGCCGCTTGATTGAAGATTTTATTACGAGTCGACATGTTTTGCGACCGCATCTAAATCAACAGTTACGCTCTTATCTGCTTAATATGAATATAAAGGTCTTTTATTCTGTTTCATTTGATATTTGTTCGATTTAGCTGGTGGATAATTCTTAGTGATTCTCCGACTCAGGTTATGCAATTAGATTTTGCTGGGACTGTCTTGCAATAATGATTAAATAATTCTAGAAATTTCAGTCCCTCTAAAATGTGCCATTCTTGACTTCAAAAAAAATTGTATATTTCAAATTCCAATTTTAGGATTATAGTTTCATTAAGATGACAAATATTATTTGTGCAACCAGTTATTTGTGATAGATCTTTTGTTTCATGCTTTTTTTCAGAAGATGACTGTGGAACAAAAAGAAGAGCTCCGTGATTTAGTTATCAAAATTGTTGATATTTTTGTGGAAATAAGTCGGTTTTCAGAAGTGAAGCATTTGCAGAAGATTCAAAGAAAGTTGGAGCCTGATTTCGTAAGTTGTATTTTTAAGATGGCGGTAGGATGGTTTTAGTTCAATTTTAAAAGTTCAAATCTCAATTTAAGTTTGAGTTTGTTTCCTGATTTTGAATTTCACTAGCGATCAAAACATCAATTTGCAAGACATTAACAGTGTCGAAAATTTCCTAATTTTAATGAGGGCAATCATAAAATAACTAATCATTTACTATTTTGTTCGCCTAGATAGCAGATATGTCGCTGATGATGATAAAGTTGGATGAAAGTGAACGTGCGTGGAAATTCCTATCTTTGTTGTTAGATGAAGAAGCGAAACAAGGTGAAACTGCTACATTCAGCAATGAAAGTATGTGTGTTTGTTTGTTTTTAAAGATTTATCTATACATTATGCCGAATAAAGTTTTTTTAAGGCTATTTATACTAATTCCAAAATTTTACTGATTTTGGTAAAAATTTTTCTATTTCAGGATCTCCAAATTATGAAATTTTGGATTTGTTGATGCAGGAAGCATTGAATGAAGGCAACTGGTATAATGCAAGTTGTTGTTTGCAAATTATGGCTTTGTATTCATTGTCAAAGAATTTGAAGTTGGAAGTGGACCGTATTAGTAAACATTGCAATTTAACGTCTATACAAAGGAAGATTTTAGAAAATTTTGCTGATATAAGAGAATAGGAACAACAGGCGATGCATAATAGATGTTAATCGTAAATTTCGATTGCTTTGTTGTTGTTGTTTGTTTTGATTTACTTGTACTATCATATTTGTGTAATTTTACAATTGTTTTGATTCACTTATACTATCATATTTTTGTAACAACGGAGTGTTCGATTATGTAACTGCTTATGCGGAAATGGCAGAATTGCATATCTTATTCAAACAGAAATCAGATTCCTCAATGAGATTAAAATATTCATTCCTAGGACGTTTTCATTTAATCTACATGTTGAATGAGCTATTAGTATTAATGTCAGCCGGATCTCTATAACTGATAATAGTGATAATAATGGTTGATAATTATGGTAGTAGTAATTGTTAGTTTGTCATATTTCTAATTTCCTGACAAAATTCTGCATAAAACCAATCTTTATTTTGTTAATTTATTTGTAAATCATATTCATCAACTACTGAAATTGTTTTATATGTGAATGTATTATTATTTGACATCCTGCAAAATGTAATGTGCTTTGATCTATCGCGGAATGAAATTAAAGAGGAGATCAATCTAATCGAGGAAATTTTGGGATTTCTTCAACAATTTAATTGTTTTTAAACTTTTTGTGACCAAAGCTTTTAATTGCTAGTATCAATTATCCTTTTGCTGAAAAAAAAAAAAAAAATTTCTCTTAGCATGACAAGCGTCGGAACTTTGTGGAGATTTCTTAGAAATGATTTGAGGGAAGTTTTGTTATAGTCAATTTGACGACGATGTAGAAAGAGGTGAAATAAATACTTTATTAAACAGAATAAGTAATGTTAAAGCGCGATCAATGTAAAAAAAAAAATGATAAAAAGGGAATTTGTGGGAGGTACTGGTGTTAAGCGAAGAAATTTGGGTAGCTAATCGATCTGAAGCGAAGAAATGTGACAATAATAATGTGATAAGATTGGTGGATATTTATATAGTCACCGGAAATATGATCACTGGTTCTAGACAGATTACATTAAGAATACAAAAAAATGCGCAATCCGTTGTCGGCACCAGATAGTTTATATAGAGAAACACAAGATTGAAAACATTTGAAAATCATTTTTTTTTTTGCGAATTTAGAATTTCCGGCAGCGTTTCCTTCGAGACCAATTAATTATCGGAATGATCAGCTATTGGAAAGAAAGAACAATAAATAATAGAAAGTATTTCATTCAATGAGAATTAGATAATTTATTAGAAAAGATTTAAAACCTGTTCACTATTAGAAATGCTGAAGAAACTGGCAGACATCTGATATTTAGAGGTGTTTAACATGCTGGAATGTGATAATTGACCATCTTCAGAGAATGTTAATATCATATTCTGAATCGAAATTTGTATTAGAATGTTACTGGATCAAATTACGGATAAAATTTTTGGACATACTAATTTCTACATGCAAATTAGATTTACTAATTTTTATTCTTTTTATTTTATTGCGTTATTACTTAATGGTTTAAAAGTTTGGTAAATGAATACCATGTTCAGTTCTACCTTTAAATTTTCAAAAGGTTATTTCCTGAAAAAGAAATTTTTTCTTCTATGGACCACAAAATAATATTGCTAATTTAATTAAATTCCTGAAAATGAATTTTTCTGTTTTCTGATTTCAGTTATTCCACTGATGTTTTATGCTTAAAATTTGCTATTTTTGCATTCATAACTAATTTTTTTCACTAAATTTAACAAATACAATTAGATATGTAGTGTTCTGGCACAAATAATTCAATATAACTTAAAGGGAAATATTCCGCAGAATTACAAAAAAAAAAAAAAAAGACACCACAGGGAAATAATAATAGAAATTGTTGGAAAAATCCAACAGCATGTAATCTGATGTATATAAGAATGTCAAAAGGTAAAATAGCGGGAAGATGTTGACGAAATCGATAAAATCACAAGAAATAAAAGGTGTTAAAGATCAAATCATGCCACGACAATTATTATGAACAAGGGTTATTAAAAGTCAAGAAGCGCGAAGATAGTTTCAAATGGACCAACAAGCAGATAAACATGTTTCCCGCCAAAATGACAGACAGACATGTAAACCGCCAAAATGCTCCGATTCACAGATATACAAAATGAAGTCAACCAATCATGAGACGGCGTGTTGTAGATCAAGTAGGGAGAAGGAATTCCAAAAGGATTTAAAAGTTCAGGATGTTGGAGCTGAAGTCAGTTTTCGCACCGGTACTGATCGACGCAGCAATAACAATAGTTCCACAATTCAGTTCAGGTGGTATTCTTCTCTAAGAGCGACAAAGGAAAGAATAACTCACTGATCAGTTTGCTTGGATATTCTCTAATAACTGTTTACTATGAAGAATCACTCTTTCGTTAATTAATAGAATTTTTGGGAAAAGAATTCGTCTCTATCCTAACCACAACATGAAAACTTTCTGAACAGAAATGAAGAAATTTAAGAGTTAATAAATAACAGCAATATTTAAGTGGAATTACATCGCCGAAATAATATTCCAGTTTTATTACTACTTATTTATCTTATTCGTTATGGTTTTTTTTTTTTTGCTTTTTTTTTTTTTTTTTTTTTTTTTTTTTTTTTTTTTTTTTTAGAGTATTTTCGCTATCTATTTGAAAATTCGCTTTCTTTTATTTATTCAGTTAAACGCGAAATGATGTTGTGTACTAATTATTTTATCACTTGTTGAGGAAATTTCGCTTTCTTTAAATAAAAAAAGAAAAATTTATTAAAATTAACATGGCATTGAGTAATGAAGCGAATATAATCCATAAAAGAAGTGAGATAGTTATGAAAACAACATCATTCGATATTACTTAAACAGTCAAAACTTATTCGTCCTTTCATTACTTCTTTATTTCAATTCAGTCGTTCATCTTTTATTTCCAGATTCGAAATAATTTTAATATAACTAATATAAATTTCTGCAATTCATAGATGGAAACGGATTCTGATATTTCAGAAAAAAGATGGTTCAGATGCACTATTCCTCTCTATTCGTGATACTTCATGCTATATCAGTTTCAACATTTTCATTGACCGAAAATGAAGTAAGCTTGTTTCTCCTTTCCATGTCTGATTTTTTTGGATCATTGCTGCTTTTACTAGATTTAATCGTAGGAAACGAAATGATTTCGAATTCACACAAAAAGAGCAGTTTTTTTATTGAATTTAGATTCATGAAAAACTCGAAATTAGTTTCCAATAGTTTTGCAGAATTTAGAAAAATATTTATCAATTTTAGTTGGAAGAAATGGACAAACTTCAGCAGAATAACTTAGCAACGACAATGACAACTGTAAATGAAACTACACTAGCTGCCGAAAAAATGAATATTACCAAGTTGATAAAATTTGTCCCCTCATGGATAGCATTTTTGGCTGATCTAGATAATTCAAAAGATCTAGCAACGAATATCAGAAACTTAGAAATTCTTTGTATGAATGCTTCGGTATCAACAGATACAGAAGAATTTAACACCAAAGCAATATCCGAGAATATTCATCCATCGATGAATGCATCTGAGGTATTCGAGAGTACTCATCCATCAATGAACGTATCCGAGGTAGCCGAGAATACTCATCTATCAATGAACGCATCCGAGGTACCCGAGAATACTCATCCATTAATGAACGCATCCGAGATACTCGAGAATAATATTACAATAGAAGAAATTACAACTACACTATCCGAAAAAACTACATTGGAGCAATTAGAATCAATGTCGTCTTCAACATTAGAACAAACGAAATCAACATCATCTTCAACATTGGAGCAAAAGGAATCAACGTCATCTTCAACAGTTAACATGAATGTTCAACTATCAAATCGTACCGGAAGTAAAGCAATAAGTAGTGTCATCTACGAGAAAACTGATGGCGTGTAAGTTGTCGAATTAGTAATCACATAGAAGTTTTACAGTTTCCTCATTCTAGAATCTAGAATTATGCATCTGAAAGCTACATTACTAGAATTTTTGAACATAAATAATCGGTTGATTCTTTCGTTAGCTAGAAAACTTCCCCAAAAAATACAACATTTACTAACTTAATACCTTGATATGTTTTGAAATTACTTTCAGACCAACAAAATGTCAATCGAACGCAGACTGCTATGACTTGCATGAACCAGAAGCATGGTGTGATTTGAAATCTGACGAATTTTGGTTGTAAGTCTGAATTCAATTTTATGCAAAAATTTTATCTGGAAGTTAAATAGATATTTGAAAATGAAGTATTGCATTTCTTCAATATTTTTGCAAATTTTTATTTTTTTAAATTTATGACGCTACATGAAATTTAGATATAAATGCATTCAAAGTTAAAAAAGCAAAACTCGAATAAATATAAATTTATCTGCTTATTTATTATTTACAAGCTTTCACATAAATCATTCAATTGACCGATTAGTTTATTGCTATTCATAAAATTTGCTAATTAATCATCAAGATTTTTCAGTGGTCAAGGTTGTTACTGCAATGAAATACTTAAATCATGTATTATACAAGCCTGGAAAAATGGCCAGTTATATTATACTGATTGCCGTAGACGAGATCAGCATCATTGCTCATCAAATTCATAAATATGAAAAAAAAAAGAAAAGAAAATAACTTCAAAAATTATTCGAAACTTTATCTCAAGATTGAACTTTGGAGAAATAAATTTGTTTTCAATTTTTTAGTGTTTATTTTTTGCTTATCGAAAAAATAGAAAAATATTTTTTTTCATGCTACAATTGAAATTTATTTTGAATTTTACCTTTTTCTTAAATTTTCTTTTTTTTTTTTTTTTTTTTTTTTTTTTTTTTTTTTTGTATGTATGCTTATTTTCTTAAGTTTTTTTAATACACGTTCCAAACTTCTTCTGATGGATCATTTTGTTTGGTATATTTTCCAAGCTCGATTAGATCTCTCCTGATTTTTCAATAATTCGAAATTCACAAAGATAGAATATCGATTTTTCTTTTTTTTTATCTACAATGCTTGTTCCACTATAAATATTTCAAATTGCTACTACATTTATTTATTTTTGAAATGTTTTTCTCAATTTTTCTTCGTTGTACGTGTTATTCATAGTTACATGTATTCTATATCAAGTAAAGAATATCGTACTGTTTTTTGCTAAAGAAATTAATGACCTGAAAATTGCGCCAACTCGAGACCTGAAATGTATGCAAAAACTTATTCCATTTCAAGCAGTATCAAATGAGATACAACAAGAGATACAACCTCTACTAGTTGCTGATTATTTTATTTTATTTATTTATTTATTTATTTTTTGAAATTATCTTATTCAGTCTTTTCATTACCGTGTCAAAAGAATTCATTTCATTGAATATTCAGGTCCTATCCATGTAGAAATCATTATTATTATGACCAAAAATGTCAGAATATTGTTTGAAATAATTTTTATAAAGCGGAAACTTATGGCAGGTTTTAAAGTGATTTCAAAAAAGTCTTACTGCAGATGAATTCCGGACAAGATATTGCGGAAAAACGAATTCGGATGATTTTATGAAGAAAAAATTGCGAAAAAATTTGGCGAATGAATGCATGAAACATTCATTGACAAAAGTAGAAAGTAGCTGGTGCAATAACATTTGCAAGCTGATTTATTCTGAGGATTTTAATTTTGCCGTTTAATGATATCAACAAAATAAGATATGGATGAAATTATTTTGATTACTTCATTCAATTTGACGGTATGAATGGGAATATTTTGATTACAAAGTTCTTTGATGGCATTATTTTCTATCTGCATTAAAAATTGATTAAGGAAAACTGATGCGTGAATTTCGATTGCCACGAAAAATTCGGAAAATAACAAAAAGAAAAAAAAAAAGACAAACTCTGGGATTACAAAAAAAAAAGCAAACGCAAAATTCCGAAATTCGTCAGTCTTACCTGATTGCAAATTATTTCAGGTACGAATATTTTGGCTGGTTTAATTTCTGGCAGAGTAAATAATTTAATTAAACTGTATTTAACATTTATCATCTAATCTCACACAAATTGAAAATTTCGCTAAAATTTGCTTAAATTTCACAATTTGCGTGTCTTGATTCTGCGATGCCAAAAATCGAAACAACATTATCACCCATTTCAGTTGATAATTTAATGTATCGTTCGGTTTTCAATTTATTAACTTTATTTATCAATAGAAACCTATTCTTATTAATAATTCTGTCATAGACTAATATTACTATTTTTGATTGCCACAATGCCTACTTAACAGCATACTTTTCTTACTCCTTCCTTTACTTTCAAAAAATTTTTTTGCATCGATGTTATTTTTAAATATTTTATTTTCCAATCTATAACTTTTAAATAATCTTTTCGTTTTCTCTCACAATTTCCCATTCTATGTTTAATGTATTGTAATATTCCATCCATTATCAAGACCAAGAATTATTCACATAAAGAGGAGCTTATCGAGAGATCAGTTTTGTCAACAGCAATGTCTGCAGCTACATTCGCATCATCAATATCGCAAGCAATTCGTTCGCTCCATATCAGCGTCTTCAACAAGATCAGTCTTGTCTACATCAGTGTTTTCCAGTAACTTTCTAAATTACGACCAATTTGACGAATGCCGAAAAGACTGAATCATACAATGAGAAATTCACATTATATTACGATAATTTCTCAAGAAATAAGATTATCAATGATTTAATCCTCTCTTCAAGCCTACTGATAATATGACAAATATAATGAAATTAAATGAGAAATGAAGTGAATATTAATAAAATTTTCTCTATGTCCTTTTTTGCCTTTATTCATTGCTTCACATACAATAATCACAAATGGTAAATGAAAATTAATACAAACAATAGAATCTATAACTCTAAATAAAATGAATAAAGATAAATAAATACAATTGTAGCTCTGCAGGAGATTGAAAATAACAAAAATGGTCCAATTCAAATTTTATTATTTTTATGAGTAACTTAAAATTTCATGCAACTAATATTAAGTTGTTTCAGCGATCAATTTACTGATATTTAATAATATTAGTTTGATGGAATAAAATAAATTCAATAGTTCAGCATGTATGCATAAATTGTAATGAAGGGAAACATACTGACAGACAAGAAAAAGATACTGATGGTAAATTGATTTTAAACTTCGGGAATTCTTAAAAAACTTTGGAGAAATAGATTAAATTAAAAATACATACACCGTAATTTTTAATTATTTTATAAACTCCGTCCATCATTTTTACAACTTCTTGGAAAATAAAAATTACCGGTCATAACGATCATT
The DNA here is from genome assembly GCA_000499405.2 of Onchocerca volvulus. NCBI lineage: Eukaryota > Metazoa > Nematoda > Chromadorea > Rhabditida > Onchocercidae > Onchocerca > Onchocerca volvulus. The sequence continues at coordinate 184,839 of HG738137.1, forward strand.
TTGTAAATTATTGATGGAAGTTCATTCAAGATTTTCTACATCGTTTCTTAAAAAACAAAAAAAAAAAAAAACAGAAAAAAAAACATCATTTTGGTAAGTTCAAATCCTTCTTTAGATTAAAATTTTACAAAAAAAGAAAGAAAAATCTGTAATATATAGTATAAGTTATCATATTATTCGAAAATTTTTGAATCGCTTCTTAAAAGATGTTGAATTTGCAAAAAATTTTTCATAACAGACTAGGATTGTAAACACTGAGGAGATTTGATGTATGTTTTTTGTGTTTGATTATATTTATCGAACATATTACATTTGATGCACGAAATCTCGTCCAGTCTATCAGGTTAGGCAAGTTGGCCTGGTTGGTATTTAGATCGAAAAACGGCCTGAAAATTCCAGATACTGTAGAAATGCCGTTTTTCGGAAATTTTTGCAGAATAGTCAAGTTGTTTTTTTGAATGCGTAGCAAACATATGAAAATGAAATAGTTCTATCGGACGATTTAAATACTCAAAATTGAGATAGTTGGATGTTTCGGCTTGATTGTTGTGATTTTGGATGAAATTTCGGAATGTCCCATATCAGCGCGGCAATAAACGATTTCATTAATATAAGCGATACAATGACGGGAATTTTAAGCATTGATGTGAATTTGTTACATGAACTTTCGTGTTTCGTAATGTCTACGATCATATCCCGTTGAAATTACGACATCTGATCCGATATGTAAATAATTAAACAACAATGGCCCTAGTTAGTGCCAATTAGAACGAGTTGTGAAAATACCGAAATAACTTTCAAAGATCGGCAAATTTTTACATCAAATATTAAAATTTGATAAATTTTGTGGCAATAATAGCAATCATTGTTACAATCATAAATTTTGAATTTTCATTCTTCTATTTATAGTTTAGAATTAATAATTCAATAGTTTTTTGTATCGCGATTTAATAATATTTTTTTTTTGATAAAATTGAAAATGAAAGTCATTTAGTATGATGTGCATCATTGCTGAAAAATTGCAAGAAATTTTGAAAAAAAATAAAAAATAGAGGGAAAAATCAGCAATTTCCAGTTTCTGATGAATTTCAATTCGAAAAAAATATAATAAAATGAAAATTAATTGGAAACGACTCAAATTTATGTCCGTTCGATTGTCGAATTATTCAACATAAAATAGAACCAGAAATTTTTATTTTTGAGCTTAAAAAAGTTATTATTTTGAATTTTAAAACAATTTTTATTAAATTCATATTTTCTTAGTGAAACTGGAACTGTCCACGAAATCAATAATGACACATTAAACTTGGCTAAAGAATTTACTTATTCAAGTGGAAATTTTTTACGACATCAATCAATTCAACCATCTTTTTTGCATTTCCAATTTTTTATGTTGCAAAAAAACGCTCCAAATTATAATTTCGATGGATTACGTGAAAAAATTATGTGAAATTATTTCTCAGTAATATTATTTTACTAAGCCTATCTTAAGTTTCAAAATTCTTTTGGTAATAATGCAATATCAATTTTTTCATCCAATTTTTTTTTTTTTTGTTATTAGAATTTTTTAAGCTTAAAAATTGAAAATTCTAAACTTAAAACTTTACCTCGTCCTTTTTTGAAATATATTATTGCTCATCTGATAACTTCATTCCTAATAAATACGAAGGTGAAGAATTTTACGAATGGCACAGATTTTTTTTTTTTTTTAGCAATTTCGATTAATTTCGTGTGGATCATTCAAACAATAAATTCTTCCTGAACAAAAAGGATAAGATGATTGTGAAAAGTAGATCCGCAGTAAGTGCATTTTAAAAAGCTTGAAAATTCTCTTAATCACCTTGATTTCGGAAAGTGAAAACTTATCATTTATAAAGCAATGAATGATGCACTTTTATCTTCCTAACAAATTCAGGATTTTTCAAATTTTTCCTTTCCAGTCTTGATTTTACCACCAACACTAATAAACTGATATTGCTTCGAATCGCAAGAAAAAAATAGTAAGTAAAAAATTAAAAAAAAAAATTCCCCGATAATAAATTCAACAAATGCTTCATGCATATTACGAAAAAATGACTTTTTTATTTGCGATAGAATTTGACCTTGTCACAAGGGTACAAAAGCAAACCATTGAAAAGGTATTGAAATAGAACAGTAAAAAAATATACCTGAAAAATTAATTATTGATTTTGAATTATCCAAACAATAAAAATAGAAGAAATATTTTAGTAACTAGCGTTAGACGAAAAAGCTTTGACCCCTAAGTCATTTATCAGTATATATTGATCTTTGTAGTTAGCACACATAAGAAATAGATCATTGTGTTGATATTCTTAGCTGATAAGTAATCAGTAAGATGAGCGAGACGGAAATTTTTAGACATATCAGCTTTGCTTTAGCTTTAATGAGCGCTATTTTTTTAGATTTTATTGCGATTTTCCCACCAATGATCTTCAAAATGTTGAATGTATGTTATCATTCTATTCCCTCTGAAATTCTTCGCTTTTTTTTTCTTCAATTGTCAAAGAATTTGTCATTTACTCATTTGCGATCATTATGTCATTTTTCAACATTTCCCTTTCAAATGTATAATATCTTCTTTCAGCAATTACTTTTGTAGCAAATAATGAAATTTTGTAGTATTACTGAAGTTTTTTTTTCGAATTTCATTGGTTGCTTGAATAAAAATTTATAGAATTTTAAATCTAAGAATTCAAGAATTAACAAGATTTGTTTGGCAGCAAAGATTCAAAAGAAACGTATGAATTTAATGCATTAGAGTGAAGTTCAAAATTCAAAATTCAATAAATTTTAGCTTTAAAACAAGTTTTGTTCAATTAATTTTTGGAAAAGCAATCAAACCAATTTTTCGTTCAAATAAATCTTGCATTCTTCTTGGATTTATTTCGATTTGATTTCAAATTCAAATGAAAAAAAGTTTTAATTTATAAAACTCCATCCACACTTTCATTAGTTCCCTTCTCCGTTCATTTTTATAATAATCAATCAATCAATTCTCCAATATTTTTTTAAAATATTGCATTTTCTTTTTCTTCATACTAGTCAAACTGTACGTTTCGTTGAAATTTGAAAATTTTTCTTGTTATTTTCTATTTTTTCATTCCATTAATATATAATTCCTATCTTTTCTTTCTTCTGAAAATTTTCAAATCGTTCCAAAAGTATCTCAAACTTATTTAATAAAATTTTTGATTAAAATTTGGCTGTATGAATTGTTTGGGATCTTTTCTTTTCCTGTTGTCATTCTTGTTTTTTTTTTTTTTTTTTTTTTTTTTTTTTTTTTTTTTTTGTCCATCTTAATCGATGGATGATGATTATAATTGATTAATATCAAGTATAGCACTGAAACGAATCATTGATATTTAAGATTACTTGATATAAGATTCAGACAATTAATAATTGCAAAAATTCTCTTCTGATAGCGATTCGAGACAAGAAAATTAGGAGAAAAGGTCAACAATCTTATCACACCTTTCAAGATAATGCGAACAACAACCAGCAAATCAAAAATATTCCTGCGAAATTTGAATTGCGAAACTAAACTGATTCGAATATATGCAAATATTATTATGCTAGTTGCATTGTTAAGTAAACGCAAATATTAATAGTCATATCAGGATGTTATCACTTTCAGTTAGGTGTGGGGAACATTGTGATAAGAAATGATCGAGATGAGAATATTTCTGATGATATTAATGTTTGATAAAACGAATAATAATAATAATAATAATAACAATCATTTATGGTATTTTCATTGATTTTACCTGTATATTTGCACAACTGCTACAATAATAAACTGTAGCAAATGTATAAATATACAAATCGAATCAATAATTAGAACTCATAATAATCGATAGAGTAGCTAGCAGTAGATAAGTAGGGTTGGAAATTTTGTAAAAATTTAAATCTAAATTAAGCTTGTATCTTTTATGAACAAAAAAAAAAAAGAATTTTTACTTTCTTCTAGTTTACTATCTACTAATGCAAATAAAACTTAGTGTAAAGTTTTAATTTAAATAAAAAATCAAGAAAATCAATTAAATTGTGTTTCATTTGGATATTTCTGTATATTTAAAAGGTATGTTTCGTATACGAACAATTTCATTCCTATTACTACTTACCGTCGTACATCATTCATGGACATTTCTGTATCATTGTGGTCCTACTAATAATACATTTTTCAAATTTCTATCTCATCTACTCACTATGCCATGCGAACAACCTCAAAGTTAGTCATTAATTTAAGTTAATTAATTAAATCGATTTTCTTTTCAATCAATCATTTAGTTTTAACTTAGACAATTTCCAATATTGGAAATGAATCAATGTAATGAAAGAAATATGACGATGAGACTTGCTCTTTTAATCGGATCCTTTACATTTGAATTGTAAATGGTTTATCGAAAATTAAGGGGAATAATTTGAAATTATTGAAGGTTAATAAAATACCGATAATTTTTTTTTTTTTTTTAAATTGAAAGTGAAATGAATTTGTATATTGTCTGATGAAGAGAATTTAGGAAAAAAATATGCAATATGAAAGATTAATGAAAAGTTTACGATAAATTTGAATATAATGGGATTATTTTTGCGGAGAAAAAAAATTGGAATTAAAAATACATTATTTGATTTTTTTTCCACTGTTACCTAATTTTGGTTATTTAATTTCATTTATATTTTCAGTTAATAACTGCTGCTTCATACATGACAGATGTTACGATGATTGCGACACCAAACAATTAGAATGCGACAATTTCTTCTGCAGTTGTTTAGAAGATATTCAGACTAATTTTTTTTGCAGGTCAGTGAACTTATCAACTATTCCAACATCAATAAGAAAAAAAAAAACGATGAAAAATTGACATGTCATAGGAATCATACAATATCACCAATGATTAATAATCTATTATTAACTATCATTTAATTTAGCTCAAACTTCATTTACGCTAATGAAAATTTTTTCCGAAAAATTCTCATAAATTATTTGAAGACCGTAGTGAGAATAAAAAATTAAATTGTCCAATTTCTTTTGCAAAAGTTTTTTTGTCATTTAATAATTTCAGATAAAACTAAGTAAGAGTAAGTAATCTATTTTTTGCAGGATTGCATTCTTTATATCACTATTTATCGTCGTTTAAATTAGTCCAATGTTCATTGAAAAGTTTTTTTTTGAAGATTAATACAAATTCGAATAGTTTTTAGAAGATTAATTAATTAATTATTTTTTTTTTAATTAACTATTTCTATCTTGCAGCAAAATAATCCAACGCCTGCATTGCAATATATCGCATTTGTTTGGCAAACTTTATAAATGCATTTCGGAGAAAGATTCATGATGTCGAAAATGAAGATCTATGATATTTTATTGATTTTATTAAGAATGAATATTTGCATATGATTTTCATCGATTTCTTCTTCGGCACGAAATCTCAGTTCATTTTATCAACAGTCTCGATCGTATTCGGTCTCAATGGCACAAAGGAAGTTTTAAAAAGAATTATTGAAAAATTGAATAGTATAATTAAGTTAATTGAAATTATAATATATAATTTAATGAAGCATACTTGTGATTAAACAGAAAGATAAGTATCGTTCTTATCAATAGAAAATACGATCATATCTGATCTTTTGTCCATCTTTTTGTATAGTTTGTTGAAGTATTCGATATTATAAATTTGAATTTTATTACGAATTTTCTTTGAGGAAATTTATATTCAAATTGAGTGACTAGCTTTATAATTATGATATCTTGTAATTTGCCTGTAAAAAGAATACAGAAACGTGTAGATACATTCAAAAACCATCGAATTTTAAATTGACCGAATATCAGAAGATATTCAGTTTTTAGGTTCGATTCGAGTAATCATTTCGATGGAATCCAAAATTCTTTGCCATTCTTATTTTCCAAAATCTGATTATTAGATTTATGGCATTATTGAATTACATTAGATGTTTAGCGAATCGTTGAATCATCTCGGTAGCATGATTTTTAATATAGTGCAAATTTAAATAACAAGTTAAATATTTGTTTACATTTATTGTTTAATTTTGTTGATTTCTTTTTTATCAATGAAATTTTAACATTTTGGAATAAATTTCCAAAGTTACTTAACCAATCGGTTCATTGAGCAAATCTTATCCATTTTTCGTTCATATGAAATCTGTTCAGATTCCTGATTCTCATCCATTTCCATAAACAAATGATTTGAATTATTCAAATTCCATTGCAAAATTTTCGTTGTATCTGTATTGATAAAAAACATACATACAATAAAATTATTCATAATTTTTGCTAATATATATTTACTTAATTTTCCAAAATTTTCATATTTTAATTATTTGCAAAACTACAAATTTGGTGCAGTCGTACTTTACAATACTAATAACTTCCTTCTTTCATTTGGAATTCGTAATATGTCTAAATTTTTCATTCATTTTAAAAGATAAAAACTAGAATTTCTAAAGGACATGTTGTCAGATTGCATAACTGGTATGTATTCATTTTATTTTTTCTTTTATTACTCATAAATTTAAACATTTGATTCGAAATTCCTTCTTTTTTTTTTCTTTACCTGAATTTTTCATGCAAAAGAATAATGCATTTAGGTTTTTCTTTTTTTTCTTCGAAAAATTTTCAGTTTATAATGAAAAATTAAAATCAGAAAATATTACTAGACTTCTTATTTTTGTTACGATATTTCCTGAATTCTCGCAGCATAGGTTTCAAACGAGGACAAGTGGTTAAAGTATTCAGCAAATTTTTATGAGAAGTGAAGGTTGAAATGACCTCAATTAAGCATATAATCATTGTCATGTGTTATGGTCAATATTGTTGTTTGTTGTTATAGAATCCATAAATATGTCGCATATATGTCGCATGTCATATGCGACATATTCATTGGACATGTAATATTATTATATTGTTCATGACAACGGTAACCTAGATTTGTAAAAGATAAATCGATTTTACCGAACTTTCGAATGTCCCTTCTTTCTCTTTCCTTCGTCATAGCAACTATTTTAAATGTTCGATTGGACTTGTTTATTCTCTTTCTACTCCTTTCAATATTTGAAAAATCGCAAGTAATGAAATTTTTACCGAATTTCTCTTTCACTGATATTTGGACAACTAAATAAAAAGTTAGTGATGGCTTATCAATTTCAAAAACGATCGAATTCCTGAAGAAAAGATGAAAACATTTCTAAAATTGCTTGTTTCTCTTTGTCTTTTTTTCCCCGGTTTTTTATTTATGATTGTTTTGCGAATTGTCATTATTGTCTAAAAGATTAAAATTGATTAATAATTGCAAAGATATTGTTAAATATTATGATTTACCGTTTTTGTTCGGATGCAGTGACTACAATTTTCTTCTCCGAAAGTTAAATTTAGCAATTTTTCATTAATTTCCGAGATTTATTAATTTAATATTTTGACACCAATATAATTATGTGGTTAGCTGTAATTTTCATCCTATAAATTGAAATTTAACCACAAAATAGCATGCAATCAGTAATTTAATTTAGATATCTCATGAAATTTAAATTCACATAAGATGTATTCTTTCAATTATTTAAACAACGTAATATCTGCAAAAATAATTCGAAAATACTATTGATATGGAAGAGTATTCTGTTATCATTAATTCTACAAGGACAAATCTCCTGAAAAAAAAAAAAGAAAAAAAACTTTATTTTAGATATTTAATAAAACTTTTGACGTTAAGCTGGAATAATTTGACAAAATTCCCCATAACTGGTTGTATTTTTTCATCGTATCATTTAAAATTTTCAAGTTATATTTCATTAAATTTCAATCAAAGGTTGTGAAGAGATTATTAAAATTGTTAGGAATTGCTAGATATTTATATGCTCAAAGTAAATATGTTTTCATTCTTCCTCTTATTCAGGAGACATTTTTAAAATATGAAAATAGAAAGCAAAAATCATTCTAAAATGAAATTCATGTGGATATAAAAAATTAAAAGAAACAAATGTTCGAAATTTCGATAAATGGTATTTGCAATTTTTCATATTGTTAAACTTTTAAATTTTCGATTGATACTATGGTCACTTCTTTCATTTGTTTTACAAATACTTTTGTTTTCATCCCTCAATTTGTATTTTATATCGTCATTTATCATATTCTTATCGTTAGATGCAAATCGATTACATAATTAATTATTTAATTTTTCTTTACTATTATGCCATTTCTCGAGAAAGAGCTATTCATCTACGTTTAGACTCATATCGCCAACCGCTTATTTATTCATAAATCGTCCAGTTTCTTTGACCATTTAATTATCTTTTATCGATTTATTTCTTACTCGAACACTAATTAACCATTTTATTCATTCTGTTCAGCTAGAAAGAGTCCCATTATGAAAACAAATGTGCATAAATCAGCATTGAGCAAATTGTGTCATTAGTAATGTGCTAATTATGAATTGTTGGGAGGTGGAACTGTAAAACAGGAATTAGAGTGGTCATTGACGGCCGAAGGACACCACAATTTGAGGTCAATAAGTTTGAACGCTAATAGTTCTTCTCATTCGGTCAATTGCTTCTGATCGAACTATTTGCACCAATTTGTCACATATAATTAAGTAGATGAAGTATTTAGGAGAGAAAAGAAAGATTAATCTATTTCGATAAATTACTTTCACTTAATTGATGTCGCTTTGATTAAATTTCAATCTTAATTAATTCACGATGATTTTCTACTTCATTTACTCAACACAATCACTCTTCATATATTCAACAGAAATGTCTTGTCACCATTTATTACTGATATATTGTTGATATCAACAAAACTAAGAAGGACAATTGCTTGTCAAATCTTGTCTTCTTTTATTTTTGTTTATTTTCCGAAGAAGTAAACATAGAATTGATAAACAATTCAGAGCTTTTCTTCCCTAAATATATTTCCATCCATTTACGAATCATAAATCATCAAACTTCATCTAATGCTTGTTGTTATTCTTGTTGTTATTGTGTTCTTCTTCCCGTCCAAGGATCGACCACTTTAGTAAAATTGTCACAATTCATTTTAATTTCTCTTTTATTACATTTTTATTATAAAAGAAACTTCAGTTCAGAAGAAAAAGAAAGCTTTGGCACTAAAAGTTTCAACTAAACAAAATATGTTTGATGCTAAATTAAAAGTTTTTAATTTGATAGTAAGAATGTAAATTATGTAAAGTTTGAATAATCCAAATGATATCGTTATGTGCTAAAATCATATCATTTTTAATCTTCAATATGTCAAAGATCGGAAAAAATCTTTATTAAAAAAAAAAAAATTTATATATGAACTGCTGTGCATTTGATGTGTATATGTTTACGTAAAAAAGTCTAATAACACGTGAACTGCCGTACATTTGATGTGAACATTTTCACGTAAATACATGATTTTAATATGACCAAACTTATTGGTCTTTCAAAGCTAATACCGATAGATCATTGAAATCAAAATTAAATAATCATTTGGAATATTGACGACCAAAGCATAAATTGCTTATTGATATGATTCATCGCATTTAAAATTATTCATCAAACGAAAGTAGCTCAAGTTTTGGATTAACTCATTGCATGTCATTTATTTTCTTCAATTTCTTCGGCGATAAATTTATGATTTTGTGATGCATTTTCTGGAAAAAATCAAATTTTATTCATCTTTCTCGCATAATATTTAGAATGTAATGTTAGCAAAGATTATTCAGAAGAAAGCTTTGTATTATATTCAATTTTAAAAAATCAACCATAATTTAATTCGAATCAATAATTCAAATCAATCAATAATGATTTGAAAATGAATTTTATATTCAACAGTGGGAATTTTGATGATATTTTCACTACTTTTTTTTCACTCAAAAAAGAGTCTTACAAAGAGAACAAGTTAAAGCTAACTATTTCATGTGGTCTTGAAAAGAAATAAAAAAAATTAAAATGAATAAGGCCACAAAAGGAATCGTTCTGTCATATCCAAGATCAAGCCTATAGTTCAAAGAAATGATTAAAACTATTTGGCTTACTGTGAATATGTCTTTTTATATTTATCAGATTCTATTTTACAGATTGCTTCAATTTCCGCTTTTTGCTTCATTTATTAAAATTACTATAACTTTAAAAGTTTAAATAAATTTTGGAAGTTAAGATTCAATTCTGATTAATTTTTATATGCGAAGTACTTTTTGGAAATTGAAAAAAGATTTACTTCAACTAAATTAATCATCATTTCCTAATTTTATCAAAATAAATGAAAAATTATTTGATAGCATTTGCAAATGTCACATTCCATTCGTTTCTTTTCACATTTCTTCGCCATTTCTCACCCTTTTCTCGAAAATGAAATGGTTGATTTTAAAAAAACTCCAAACATTTCAATACCATTCTTTGTTTCTTTTTTCAAAAAATTTAAAAAATAAAAGAAATACTGAATATTAAATTTTAATTCTTTCAGCGATTATTCTGCTATTTCTCATTATGTTTATGTCAATTTAATTTTAGAAAGAAATCATATATTCATGTCATACGGTAATTTGATGCAAGGTGAATTTTGATTATTATTATCGTTGTCATTATTATTATTTATTCATATCTCTACTACTATTCATGCTAGTAAGCTATACGGTGCTTTTATAAAAGAGTATTTATGAAACGGAAGAAATTAAAATCTTTCGAATATATTCATTGATATCGTCTACTGCCTTTCTTTCCTATTTTCTTTTCCCTTCATCAATCATTTCTATGAAATTCAACATTCTTTCCGTTTCTGTTACATTTATTTTCAAATTTTCATTCTTACTTTCATTAGTATCAGTGAAAATTGATATTCGCGAAACATTAGAATCTTTTACGACTTCTTCCATCGTTGTCTCGAAATTTAAAGGTTGAACTTATAGATAGTGGGGAGGGGAGGGTGAATTTTTGTGTAAAATTTTAATGATCAAATGAAATGCATCAACATCCTGTTCCAGATAGAAGCAATTAGAATTAATTACCTGTTCAAATCTTTATCCTGTTAGATTTGATCTAGAATATCTGGAAATATTCAAAGTTCATCAAATATTTTGGCCTTTTTGAATTGATTTGTAAATTTTCTTGAATCCGAAAGTAATCATTTGAAAAAAAAGCAAATCCAGTCTTGCTTTTAATTGTTTAATTCAACTCAGAAATGTTTTAACTGTTCTAAGAAATCTGAAGACTACTTTTTAGCAATCAATATTTCATTCAAAAATATTAAAACTTAGAGATCAAAACTTAAAAGGACGCAAAAAGAGAAATGAAGGACCGTCAAGTGATTTGCAATGCATACTTTCCTTTTCGTAATCCGACATTTTTTCAATAGCCTTATTCAATGAAATGTTTTATTTTAGAGTGAAATACCAGGAATAGATGTGGCCATAAATATGTTGATTGTTTGCGAGAACAATTTTGCGGTTAGAATTGGGCCGTGAAAAGTAGAATGAGAAAGCTTCAGAAGTTTTATAAAGTTGGAACAGATGTTCAATCAGTTATCAATGAGTAGCATCCTCTCAGAGATAACAATCCGGAACAGCTGTTCCTTTTGACATTTTGATTGCAATTTATCCTTGTCTAGTTTATCATTTCTAATCAGCAAATGATAACCATAATATGATATCTAACTGCTAATGTCTAAAGTTTTATGTCTTCCACTCAATAAATGATAGCCATAGTACATGTGTCAAGCTATTGAAAACCTGAAAATTTTATCACTTCCAATGAATAAGTGATAATAGGAATACGGTACTCAGCTATTGTCATCTGAAACTATAATACTGATTTGATCGTTTGAGATTTGCACGAAATTTACTTTTTATTTTTTTTTTTTTTTTTTTTTTTGACAAAGAAGATTGAATTGATGCACTGCCATTTGTAGTTTAAATAATTGATTATTTTGAAAATTATAAGAATTCTCTGAAACGTTTAGAAGATGGATTGAAGGTATTAAACTGAGTTAATTCGCCTGAACTTTATTGCATTTAACAACTCGAAGATCTCACAATCCTTGGCTTTGAAATTAAAAAAAAATCCAGGATGAATCTATTTCTTCCATGTAAAGTGAAAATTCAAATAGCCATTCCATCTAATCCGCGAATAGTTTTTGCACTTTCTATCCTTTTTTTTTTCTTACAATTTCTGAATCAAATCTATCGTTTTCCTTCGATGCTATTTTTAGAGAATTTCCTGGAAGCTTTCGAAATAATCTAAGTCTCTATTTGATACAACATTTTTATCATCAATAATGTCATTTTTTTTTTTTTTTGAAACCATTCTGCTTTGTTTATGCTTCCAAAATCATCATTCTCCATTAGATTAGGCAGAGGAAATGTTGATCAAACATATTTATGCACTTATGATCATTATTCATTTATCATAATCATTATTTAGTTATCATCTTGTCATCTTACTTTTGAGTAAATTCCTCACTAATTGTGATATTTGAATTGAATTTTAATTTAATATTTCAAGTTCAATTACAATTCACAAGTTTAGATTCATATTGTCATTTCTCATTTTATTATTCTATTATTTTATGATTCACTGCTCATTGCGTCAAATACTATTTGATCGCAGTGACAATTATTTTTTTAATCTATATCATTTCATTAATTCCTTTTTAATAGTAATATATAGTTTTAAATTTTTTCCTAATCATGTTTTGTTACAATTAGATATCATTCTGCATTATCTCTCCTTTAAACTGAATCTTCCAATTATTAATATTTAGTATTAAATTTCGTTTCAGTTTATTTTCGAAATTTATGATTGCACTAATTAACAATTTTTTCTTTCGCAGATCAAAACTTGAATCATATTCATCTATTTTCATTTAAGTTGAGCTCAAAAAATGCTGAAATTTTTCGCATTTTTGAAATACTCTCCTATGAAAGCAATCATATTCTAACATTACACTTTTAAAAACAACCAATATTAGATTCCAATTTATCAGAAGTCTTAATCGATTTAGATTTTCTTGAAAATTGCAGTAAATTCCAGATAAATTAGCTAGTAGAAAACAATTTTTCGGCGCATAAAATATTATGCAAAGCAATTTTATCGCTTATCACTCCTCAGAGAATTTCTTAAAAAAAAAAAAAAAACAAACACCGAAAGTAAGGAATGCAAAGGACATTACTTTTCCTATGCTTTATCTAAATTAGAGCCCAACTGTAATTACCTGTTTCACAGATTCGACTGAACGATGTAACCTAAAAGCGACATTTGATAAATACTACTTTGGAAGAGAAAGAATCATTAATTTCAAATGTTTTTTTCATAAATTATTTGAACTTGGAGCATTTTCATTGGTCAATTTCCTGGACTATTAAGCCAACGATAAGAAATGTAATATCTCATGACTTGGATTAAACTTTAAATCCTACCAGGATTTTATTTCTTCTTTCGTATAAAATGAATTTCATTACTAAAAATTTTCGACTTGATCCACAACAAGTGACCCAAATTCTTTTTTTAAGTGGATTGAGGTATTATTCCAGAAATTTTAAATATTTCTCAACAATTTAGAAACTTTACAAATAAATAATTGAAATAGAACTTGTTGAATGGAATTTGCGAAGAAGTAATGAGGGTAAAAGAAGAATTAAGAGTGTTCTATTAGAGTTGACACACATATTGTAATGTTTGTTCCAATTGTTAGTAAACATTTCCACATTCCTATAATACGAAAAGTATAAATGCTTTAGATAGAATTCATTGAATATGACTGGAAATTTAAATTATGTTTGAGAAGATTTTCATACTAATCAATAACACATCAATTTAGAAAATTATACAATCAAAATCAGACTATGGAATTTCTGTCATGATAAAAGTTTTAGCACTTTTAGTGGCAATTTAAGAGCTCGAGAGAGAAATTATTTCAGTAATGCTGAAATTTGTAAATATTTCATCTTTTCGAATGCTTCAAGAAATTTCTGAATTTGTGATTATTGAAAAGCCTTTTTTTATAATAGCAATTGACAATTTCAGTTTAATCTCCGTAATTTCGTTCGCTTCTTTTTAACATAACAGAATTCTAGAATTTCCTATATAATTATTTATCATGCACAACTTAATATCGGAAAGGTAAGTCTTAATAACCAAATCAACAAATCGTTATTTCATTTTATTAAGATTATCAATAGCTGATATCACAAAGTTTCGGCAGTACATACGGCATTATGTATGCTTTGGTCGCTATATTATTTCCCATATTTTGGAAATTGTCACAATCATATTTCGCTCGAAATATGAACATTAGAAATTTTACATTTTAAATAGAAATAAAATGTTATTTAATTTGATTAGTTTTTAATATTTTTTCAAAAAATTCCAATCAATTTTACATTTGCATATTTAAATTGTTCTATTTTGGAGTAGACTGTTAAAGAAACGATTTTTATGGATTTTATAATTTCAAATAATAATGAAAATGTTGCCATGGTGAATTAGATTGGATCGATAATTATTCTAAATTTATGGTATTGTTACAAAATGAGGCCATTTAATTTCATAATTATTGCTGCCATTAGCACAAATTCACGTTGTAATTATTATAATTAATGCAAAATTGATTATATTTGCCATATTACTTCTCAATGTCCTTCATCATACCTTCATCGGTAGTTTCATTTTAATGTTGACAGAGTTGCTCGATTGCTAACAATCATTCTTGTCAACATAGAATTCGTTATACGGTTGCGATCTTTTATGTTTATCAACATCACTAGCACTGCTATTATTATTAGCACTAGCAGTAGTCTCACAGATCATTTGGATTTTTGTTTGTGTTTCTGTTTGTGTGTTTTTTTTTTGTGTGTGTGTTTCTGTTTTATAGATTAGAAAAAATTTATTCTGTACAAGTAATAATTAGCATTTTTACCTTCGTTGTCGTAGTAGCAGTTTTTTAAGTATCTCTTTTTACTTTTAACTAGCTATACCCGGCCATGTGGAGTTTATAAAAATAAAAAATATCCGCTCACTTATTTTTACCTGCCACAGATGTGACAGGTAGAAAAAAAAAAAGTAGATATATCTATCTA
This sequence comes from Onchocerca volvulus, assembly GCA_000499405.2. Taxonomy (NCBI): domain Eukaryota; kingdom Metazoa; phylum Nematoda; class Chromadorea; order Rhabditida; family Onchocercidae; genus Onchocerca; species Onchocerca volvulus. Next base: position 199,925 of record HG738137.1, read on the forward strand.
AAAACAAGCACCTACTCGAATGCTACGTTGTTTCAAATTTTCAAATCAATCGGTGAAAAACTTAAAATGTTATGTCAAGAGCCGCAACGAACATTCACATTTTTATTTATATAGGTTATTTGTTGATTATCTAGCAGTGAACCAATGATTGGTTCACTTCACTCTGTTTATCTGTTAATCGGAGCGTTTTGGCGGGAAACATGTTTGTTACGGTGTTTTACGACGATAGACATGTTTATCCTTACGGACAAATTAAAAAAAGTAGGTATTTCTATATAAAAACATGCGCCTATTTGAATGCAACGTTGTTTCAAAATTTCAAATCAACCGATGAAGAACTTGAAACGTTATGTCAAAAGTCACAACATACATTTACATTTTTATTTATATAGATTACTATTACTATACATTCGTTATCATATTATTTTATCGCATCACTGTCACCAAATGACAAATTTGGTCATCTTTAAAGCTGCAATAGTTGTAATTAGCATATGTATGCATATATACATATATGACATCATCAAAGTTGTTGACAAAAAAAAAAGAAATTGAAGGAAGGGACGAATTTAGCATTATTGGTCGATTACAATTTGCTTGAAATTGAAATTTGCATCATTTCAGTGAGTCAAATCCATTCATGTTTTCAACTTTTCTTTCTTCTCTCTTCAACTACTAAATTCGATTTTTTTCTACTAAATTCAATTTTTTTTTCTACTAAATTCGATTTTTTTTTTCTTTTTGGTTGTTTTGATAAGATTTATTTGCAACGAGTTAAATTGATGAGCACAGAATTTACCGAGAGTGCTCTTTTCATTCACCGTAGCATATATAATGTTTAAATTTCAAACAATGAGAAATGATCAATTTTGTTTGCATTTTACTTCTACTCGAAATTTCATTTCTAATTAATTCCCAACTGATTAATTTTATTTACATTCCAAATTCAATTATTTCGGATATAAGAGACGAAAGAAAAGATTGCAGAATACTAATTAGCTTAAGCCTTATTATTAAGAAATCGAAATTTTCGGTCTCTGTTTAAAAAATATTTCTTTGTAATGAATTTTTATTTATCCACTTCAGATTTTATTTAAAATTTTATTTCATTTATTGAATAATTTTAAGTAGGAAAAATATGTGAGATTATAAAACAAAATTATCCATTCTAGAACGATAAAAACGACAATAAAATTAGAGGTAATAAATAAAATTAGAATATAATAATCTAACTTCAATAATCGAAGAAAGAATCAAAGTCCTGTAATGACCAAAATTGAATTTAACACTTTTCATTTTTAATTAAATTCTGCTTTCCAATTCGTCTTTATTTTTGCACATAAATACTTGTAATTTTTTCTAATTATGATTACAAATAGTTTAAACAAAGAATTTTTGCTTTTTCGAATAAAATTTTACTACTTTTACTTGTGCATTAATAGCCAACCTATGCTTTCAAATAGATCAGCAAAAATAGAAAATTAGTTTCCAAATTTGTTGACATATAAGATGAAAAAGATAATTATTGAGAAAATTGTAAATATCAAAAAGGTCTTAAATGATCGAAATGAGTGAAATTCAGAAGAAAGCCAAAGCATGAAATGATCAAACAAAGCATTCAAAGAAAAGAAGAGAGAAAGGGCGAGAGATTTCTAATTTTCTTTTCAAAACTGTCCAGAAGCTATCAATAATATTCCTAGGCTCTAAAGCGATCCATTCTCCCTGGCTTCATTCTTTTGGCTCCTTCTTTATTCCAACTTATTAGTCTACACCCGTTCAACTATTGATGTCATCATATAAATATTCACACATTTCTGTTCGTAAAAGCTTCACACCTTTGCATTTCTAAGTGTTCAAATGTTTTTTTCTCTATTTGTAAATTTGGTTTACAAATTTGAAATTTTCAGTTTTTGTCACCAAAAAATTGTCACATCTAAATGTCATAGCTCATTTCTATCTCCTATGCTATCATTTTTGATTTATTTTCTTTTTTTTTTTTCTCTCTCTCTAAATTTATCGTTAAAGCTTCTATTTAGCTTATTGCAGTTCATTTTTTTTTCTTTTTTTTTTTCAAATTTATGTTTATTTTCTTGTCTATTTATCAAAAAAATAGTAGTAAATCAATGTCCTCTTGCTATTCCATCCTTTTTCCTCTCTCCCTACTAATTTTTCCATACTTTTTATTTGTTTACATAATTTGCAAAAGGATATCGATCTTTTATGATAACTACCATTTCCCTCTCGTCACCATCTCTTCCTGTTCTCCGCGATAAGATTTCATTAGTAATAATAACAGCAGCAGCAACAGCAGCAACAACTATCAAATTTAATTCGCAAGGCGTTGTAGACTCATTTAACGTCGCTAACTCATATTGACGCATGTATCTAGAGAGTGTGATTTGTCGAAACGATTAGCATGGTGTAGGAAACAGATGATAATTAGATATCCGTTGCGAAAATTAGAAATTTTCTTCCTCTCAACATACCAACCGGCGAATTCTTTCGAAAAATGAGCGAAGCTAACGGAAGGAAGCTTTTAAATTCAGAGCCGATATTTTGCAAATATTGGTCCTTCTAAAAATGATAATTTTTACCTATGAATAAATCTGAATAATTTAGCTGAATTTCTCAGAGATTAGTTTTAATGGAAATCTTCAAACTTTTTTATAATTTAGATTTCGTTTTCCTAATTTGCATGAAACGTTCAAGACATTTTGTCTCACCATGCTCGCAGGTTAAAATAAGTGGCATGAATTTTTAGCAAATTTTATTTCTGACCAGATAATTTCGTCGCATTTATTTTTTATTCAAGTAATACTTCTCTTTTGTCTGTTAAAGCTTATCATAACGATCATTCCCGTTCATATTAATATGCGTTATAATACTTTTTTCTTTTTTTTTAAATCATTTGCTGAGCATTCCATCTTCACTCTATATATTTCCTTCTTTTTTTTTTTTTTTTTGCAACACATTTACGTCAGATGCAGAAATGTTAAGAAAATAATGGAACATTTTTTTAATTTACCAAGCAATTAATTCTTTTATTTGAGCAGCAAAAAAAAAAAAAAAGTGTTCATTATTGATTTTCTGTGCGGAATTATTTCAATTATTTGACAAATACAATCGATAATAAATTGCAAGATGTTTTTCATCATTATTATTCGAGAAATAATCGTTGATTAAATAGATGCAATCAGCTTTGTTTTATCTTTATCATTATCAAAGTAAGTTTTTTTAAAAAGAGAATTATTTGCAAAATAAATTTTGATTATTTTAAAGCATAATATTTATTCCTAAAAGATAAATATTTGTGGTCTCAGTGATGATAAGAAAAGTAAGGCGTATTATTCAACTTTATCGCTTTCATAGAAATATAAAACTTATCCAAAAAAAATATCTTCATATTACCTCTACAAATAAATATTAGTCCTATTAATTATCCATTTCTAATAACAATTCATTGCGAACCAGTTTTTGATTAATTGCATCAATTTTGCAACAATCATTAATGGATTCTAATAATTTTATACAGCCAATAAGAAAATGATTAGTTCTTATTTACTACTATAAAATAGGTTAATATCTGAAATTATGTGAACAGTTATTGCATTATTTTGATTTTATTGCTATAAAATAGGCTAATTTCTGAAATTATATGACCAGTTATTGTATTATTAATCCAATTTTTTGAGTTTTTCAGCAAATTTCATCATTTTTAAAATGAGCGAAATTTCTGACGATTAATATTTGGGGATAATTTCTGAATGAATGAATGAATTTGGCATCATTCTTGGTCATCTCGTGCATAATTTTGTCTTGTTTCGTTAGCATCGCAGATTTGAGCTCTTTTTTTTTTTTTCTCTTTTATTTATATATTTTATCTTTTTTTTTTTTTTTTAGGTTTTGCTGCTCTTTGAGATCGAAACAAATTCATCATAATTATGCATCATATCGAAAGGATGACGAATGCGATAATCGATGAAAATTGTTGTGGTAAAAAATTTTGTTTATTTTTAGATTTTTCTTGGTCTTCATATCTTTCTCTTCATAATGGAATTCTGCCAATTTTTTCACATTTCACCATTTATGACGAAGATTTCATGAAATTATTTTTCAGCTTGAAGTTTAAATTTCAAATTGATAAAGTGATTTTGTCGGGCTTTACTATCTTGACTGTATGAAAATTGCCATAATCTTCGTAATCTAAGTTCTCATTCTGAATTGATTAGATGGAATTAAGTGAGAGACTACTTTTATCGTCTATCATTGAAATTAAACAAATTTTCAAGGTCAATAAATTTTAAAATTATAGCGTAGTATTTAGACGAATGATTACGGTTCATTCAATTGTTCCACATTTTGTCTAAAAATATAATTCATTTTCTTAATTCGGAAATTTCTATCGAAAATTTCAATTGTTATGAATTTTATAATGCTTTTTTTCTTCCTAAATTTTCATCCAAGCATTTTCAAAGAATTATAAAATAATCTTATCTGTTTTAACTGATTTGCTTCTCACGCTTAACGACTAATGGTGAACAAAGAGGGAGATTATTTTATCATATTTCAGACATAAAAAAAAAAAAAAAGAAAAAAAATGGATAATTTTATTCATTTATTTATTTATTTATTAACAAGGATTTTGGTTTATCTTTTAGATGACTATTATTATATTTTAAAAGATTGCAACTCTTGCAAATGAGACAAACCGGTTTTGTGATAATTTTTAATTTTATCTTTCTATTCCACAATAATATTTCATTCTTCTTTTCCAGAAACGATTATTTCCCTTTGTAAATAGTTCATTTCATTGTTGTTATTTCCATTCTAATCACTCCTCTCACTTTAATTTCATTAGAGCAAAAAGAAATCTTTCCCTCTTTCTTCCTTTCCTTTATAGAAAGATAATGAATTTAAATATCTATTGAAATTTAATTAATAACAATAATGAAATGAAATGTACATAATAAATTTAATTAGTAACAATAATGAAATGAAATATATATAATAAATTTAATTAATAACAGTAATGAAATGAAATGTATATACCGTATTTATTGTACTTTTATAAATTAGCGATCATTCCGGAACATTTTATTTTTCAATCATTGGATTTCCTTAAAGTTAAAAACTTTTTGAAATTTTGTATACCAAACATTGAAGATGACAATATACGCATAAAGCTTCTGTATTACTAAAAAAATATTTTATACAAAAATATAATTTCAACGACTAATCATAGTGATTATTGTTTGCGTATAAACAGCTGATGGATATCAGTAGTTATCCATCCGAAAGTATCGAAACAGAATCTGTATCATATATTGCTGCATCGATTGATTAATACGATCGATCATTTATCTGAATGCATCGAAACAGAATTTATATCATATATAATTGCTTCTGTTATAACTGTCATGTTATTTTTGTTGATAAGCTGTGGATATTTGCGAATCGATGGTGGCGACGATTTTAGCGACATGATAATCGCAACAGTGATCTACAAGATAGCTTATTTTCTGAATAGATAATATTTGAGAGGAAGGAAGAAATGGATATTTTCTCTTATTCCATCACTGCTAATTTGTAGTCTATTTTCTTCCTTTTCACATTTCTTCAACTTTTCTGCTGAAAAGAAAAAAAAAAAAAAAGAATTGTAAAGTTCTTTTTTCCTATTTATCTTACAATATTTACAGAGGAAGCTTCTGTAGACTGCATTATTTATCAAAGAAAAATCCGTTCCTTTCTCTTTCATCTCTATTTTGCGATTTTGAATTGTTGACTGTTTGGCGTAGGACTTAAGCGATAGTATAATCAGTAAAATGGAAAAATTTAATAAATCGATTTCGTGTCTAAAATATCTTGCCCTTCAATATGTCTTCAAGAAAATGATTATATTTTTAAATATGAAATTAAAATTTCAATGAGGAGAAAATTGAAATAGATGAGATAGAATAATCTTAAAAAGGAATGGATCTGTTGATCCAATTAATTAAACAAAAATTGTCGCTTAAATCGCGTTGAAATGTTTATCCTTTAAATCATTTCCTTCCAATATTTACGCCAAAAAAATAAGCAAAAAAAAAAAATCATTATTCCCTTGTGAATTTTTGCTAGGAAAAATTTTGCCTTTAAAATTTTTTAATTTCATATTTTAGATATTCAAATTTTAGAATTCATATTTTTGATTCCTGACTGAAATCTTCATGGAGTTGCTCTTTCTTTCTATGCAAATTATGCTAATTTTTTCTCCCCTATCAAATAAGTGAAACATAATATTTTCTGCATTTCTTTTCTAATCGTTTATTCAACTTGCCTGTCATTTCAACTTAAGTTTTTTATCTTTGTATTGATTTATCTATTGTAAAATTACATTTCATGCGAAAATTATAAATTTTCTGAGAAGACTATGAATCATTTCTAAAACTTTGATAATTGCGAACAGTTTTTGTTACTTGATGAATGTCTATCATTATTTACTAATTAAATTACTTAAATTGTTCATTTATTGAAAGTTGAAAAAAAAATTAAATTTCAAACTTATAATTTCTTATTTCATTCCAAATTTTCCATTAATCATTGCTAAACTTGAGACCAGTTTTATTTTCGCATTAATTAATCAGTAATTCTTTAATTTGTTAATTTAATTATTATGATCGTTAATTGAGCATTGAAGTTTAAAAAATCTTTGATGGGAACTTAAATTTCATTTTCAATTCAAAGTAGAAAGGTTAGAAAAATTTAACTTGCCTTTTTTTTTTTGCATCCAAACTTATTTAAATCTCTTATAATGGAAGTTAAACAATTTCGATTAATTTCTAGTTTTGTTAATTTTGATTACGGATATTAGCGACTATTTGATGACCTTTTTCTTATCTTTTTTTATCGATCTATTCCATAAAAGTACAAAATTGAGCTAAAAAAGGTTCTTTTCTAGCAATCATTTTCTTATTGAAAAAAATCATTGAATAATAGCAGTCTGCTGCTTACCTTCACATTTTAACCTTTTTTTTTGTTTTGTGAAATTTCCTCTCTTTAAAAGTAACATTAATTTAAATTTCAGAAGCTTTTTTCGTAAAATTTTCTTATCTCCGAAAATTGTAGAAATCTAAAAAATGCCTCCAAAAATCTTCAAAAGCATTCATCAAACAAACAAATGATTCCTGAGAAGAGGAGAGATATGCTCTAGAAAGTTCATTAAATAACAAAATATGTTTGTGAAATTCAAAACTATTCTGTCATATCATTCATTTTCAATTGCTTCAATTTCTGTCAAAATGTTTACTTCAGATTCTTCATCATAGCTCTCTCATCAGATTGCATTCTAATTCTATTTTTCTTAAAAATTATTTTTGATTTGATCAAATTATATTATGTGAAGCTTATATTATCGATTGACCAGTTGTTCTCCTTCTTTTAATTTATTTTCACTTTTTGAAAGAAATCTTATCATTTCCTATGTTATCAGTGTGTAATTTACTAAAGGGAAAAGTTAACTTTCGAAAGGATGAAAATTATTATTCTTTTGTAATTTGAATTTAAACAAAAAATTATTGATTTTTCGATTTAAATTTCATTTTTTTTCGCAAAAGCTAAATTAAAAGGTTTTGAAAGGCGAAGAAATAGAGATGGATTCATTCGAGAGTTATATGTAAGGAGCATTTTCTTTCATAGATTAAAATGATCATTCATTTTTCTTCGTTTGTAATAAGTGTAATTTCGGGCGAGAAAAGAGAAGGAATCTTTTCTCGATGGCGCATCTTATATGCCATCACTCTCGAAGTGTCATCATCTACGGTCCATCTCTCTCTCTCTCTCTCGTTAACTTAAAACTTTCCTCTTCCATTACTTCATCAATCCTCTGTTATTCTTCGTTCTTTCTTGAAATTTTTTATTTTTAATTTTTTTTTTTACTCTTTTTTGTTTCGTTAAATTATTTTGCTTCTCATTTTTTGTCTGATCGACCTATCATTTTGAATTACGACGAAGTTACTTTTTTTCTTATCACTAAAGCATTTCAAGGTTATTATTTCAAATTTAAATAATTCCTTTGGCATAATAATTGAATTGATATGAAAGAACTGATAACTAGGAATGAGAATAGAAATGTAAATATGAAAAGTTGTTGAAAATTGAGGAATAATTCTGATAATTGATTAAGATGATCATTGTCTGGACAATTAAATAATCGATATGACAATAATAAGTTAATAAAAAAGCAAAATTTTTGTAAATGTTTGAGAAATAAGCGTATAAATGGATTACATAATTATAGTGTTAACGATAAGTAAATAATTAATTGAGCAATTTGATGATGATTTTATGATAAATTGAATAATTAAGTAAACGATACTGTAGTAATTCCAAAAATAAATAAGTATTTAATTAAGTGATCTGACAACAGTTACCAATTTAGAATTGTTTCGACAGATGAGAAAAATGAAAATGATATATGATAGATTGCTAAGTTATATCGTGATCATCTTAAGAATAATTACCGATTTTCGGTAACATTTATGAGGAAGCTTCCTGTCTCGATATTCCAAACCTGATGATAAGTAATGTACAGTAATCAAATTAAATTATTGAATAAGATGACGAATTTATGAAATTTAATTTTAAAATTTCTTGGATTCTTACTTCATCACCTACAGAATAAATTCATTTTTTTCTACATATTTATGGTGTCAAATTGTTTTTTTTTTCTTTGAAATTTTAAATATACATGAAAAATTTCAACAATTTAAATTACATTCTGTTTATGCATTAGTTTATCTTTTATTTAAAAAACAAATTAATTGCTGTTTTTTTTTTTTTTTTTTGTTAATACTAACTTACACTTTTAATTCTTATTTTGTCTTATCATATGTTTTCTTATCTGTAAAAATTTTTGTATCATTTTATTTCTTGTTCGTCTGTAAAAATAAGTTCATTTGATTGATCGAAAAGTTTCATTTACTTTTCTTTTATTTTGTTCATTTAACCGATTTACCACTGTAATTACTTATATTTATCCATAATTTGCATAGATACTTCATATATTTAATAATTTTGCTTGAATAATTTCAAGTGATAAGTTTGGAAAAGTATTATTTTGAAATGTTATTTTAAATTATCAGAAAATGAAAAAAAAAAATGTTTTGCAAATCATTCATGTTCTTTCCGGATTAAAAAAAAAAAAAAAAGTAAGAAATAATCCATCTGTTAATATGTAAATTTGTTTTTTTTAAATATTTACAGATCAGGGAAGAGATAAAAATGTGGTTTGAGGAACGAAGCTGGTCCAATCTAAAGATGTCATCGATGCTTGTAGAGGAATGGCGTGACCTATGGTCAATCAAAATTGACATGATTGTCGCATCACTTGCGTATGTTTTCGCAACTACCAATTTTCTCAATCTACCTGAACTTATACTTCGAAATGGTGGATGTAAGTTTGATTTTCAATATGAAATGATTAATAATAATAAAGAATTGTGAAATAAATGTTGATAGAAAGGAATTTATTTGCAACAAGAAATTGAACAGTAAGTTATCGATTTTTCGGTGATAATATTGTCAAATAGATAGATAGATAGACATTACACTTATCAGTAATTAAAATGATTGTTCAAAAAAATAAATCATAGCTGAAGTAGTCGCGAAATTACTTTACTTCAGTTTCTTATTTCAGTAGAAGAAATTGTTTACATCGAAAAATGATAAAATTTATATAGATGTAAAAGATGAAAAAATGAAGTATGGAATTAATTTGTAAAGAATGTAAATGAAATAATTATAATAACTTAATTGAAATTTTATCAAAGAAATGCAAACAATTCTATAATTATTTACATTTTTTTATAAAGTTTAAATGAAGTTTTATTAAAAAAAAAAGAAGTTTAATGTAAGTAAAGGCGTAATAAAATTAAAAAGTTAATATTTTTCAGTAGCATTTGTCGCTGCTTACAGTGCATCATTACTTATTTGTGTTTTACCAATTATTGTAATGGAATTTTCCGTTGGACAACTTATTGGACGAGCACCTGTTGAAGCACTTTACAACATATGTCCACTTTTTAAAGGTAAATTTAAAAATGAATTTAAGAAAAAATTAATTTAAAGGTTCCGATTTTTTTTTCTCTCCTTATATTTATCGATTGTTTTCTATTTATCGCAGTTGAAATTTTGTGGATAATTTAAAGTGATCATCAATGATTTAATCGAACAATGATACTGATATTTTGCAAGATAATCTGCCATTCTTGCATGTATCATAAAGAAGAAATATCATCTACAATATATAATGAAAAACAAATGATGATAAATTAATTGTTTTATGATTATATTTATGTTATCATCATATCTAATCTGATTTAGTGACCAATCGCAATAATTTTATATCATTTCGTCGAGAAATACGAATGATAGAATTGCGATTCCTTAAAACTTGTTTGTCTTAAAATTTCGAATATTGAGCGTAAAACCTATTTCTCCCGGTAGCAATAATTTAATAATGCTAAATTTGCATCAAAAGCATTAAAAAGAGAGTTTTATCGTCAGTTGTTCCATTATAGTGATCGAATTTCGTTTGAAAATTATGACAATATTGCTATTGAATTGATAGTAAATATAAATCTTAAAAGTGAAATTTAAATTTTTATCCAATTATTAATGTTTATTTGCTAAACATTAAAAATTATTTAGCGTTTGTCATCCATTTCAAGTTTGATAATATATCATTTTACACGATCTAAATATTATTTAGAAATTTCAATTGAATATTTTTATTCAGAAGAGGTCATTTTAAGGTCATTTCAAGCTTCAACGCTTTTTATATTTCCAACAATTAATTTCAGGTATTGGCGTTGCCCAGATAATCTTTTCTCTCTTCACCTTGGCACATATGACACGATACCTCGGATGGCTTATGCTTTATCTATTTCATCTTTTCTGGGCCATATTAGCTGGACGGCCAGGTTGCTTGCTTGTCCAATATTTTTTGTTGGATTTAAAAAATTCCAATCTAAATTAATTAATGATCTTTAATTATTTCTTTTTTTTTTTTTGCAGGTTTACCATGGTTACACTGTATGAATTTCCCTGAAATTCAAACATTACCATGTGAAGAAGCAGGCTCAGTGGCAAATTTTACCCATGTTAGCACAACAAAATTGAATACTTTAAATGCGCATTCATCACTTATTCAATTCATGACGTACGCTTTTTCCGTGAAAATTAATGTATAAATTATGTGCCAACAATTATTTTATATTTGGAATATTTTAATTAATTTAATTAACAATTTACAGATTGTTAGAACGACCATCCAGTAATATTGCTGAAACAGGTCATTTGCAATATTACATTCTTGCTTCGATGGGAGCAGTTTGGATATTGGTCTTTTTGGCAACATGCTTCGGTGTCCGTTGGTTAGGAAAGGTAAAAATTTAAATACTTCAATTTTTTCTTTTTGTTTGAATTTCTAAAATATATGAGAAGATTTAATTTTTGTATACTTGTTTGCTTATGTATATTTGTGTTCGTGCTATCCATCTTAATTGTTAAACAAGAAGAATTATCTTTTCTTTACTTTTAACTTCTGATGATAGTGTAACTAGCTATTAGTAGATGATGATTAGGAACGGATTAAAATTTAAAATAGTAAGTAAATAGAAGTTTTCGAATTGTTCTGCTAGATATTTACTGAAACTGACTTGCTTATTGACTTATAAAATCTTAGATTTCAATGATTTTTTTAATGATGACTTCTTTATGTCTCGAAGGATAAGGTAATTTGTCATGAATCTAAAGAATTAAATATTGAAATGTTAAGTTTTATTTATGAATCGAAAAGTTATACTTTAAATTAAAGACTAAAGATTATTATTTATTGCAAAAAAAAAAATATTACTATGAAATGTTTATGTACATTTAGAGGAATTTCGAGTATTTTAATTCAATAATTATCAAATCATTTCAGGTTATACATTTCACCTTTATCATGCCTTTGGTTTTGATGTGTTTACTTCTAGTACGTGCTTTAACACTTCAAGGTCTTCCGGAAATATTGGTGAAATTTTATGAAAGTACCGATTGGCAACGGATGACTGATTATCTCGTGAGATTTTTTGCTAGTTTGCTTCTTTTTTTTTTTTGAATTTAGAAGAAAAAAAAAGTTTTTACGTAGTTGAATAATGCTAAACGGTACAAAAAATATTTTGAAATTTTAGCTTTATTACTATTAGATTATAAATAGTGAATTTAATTGAATATTTGATATTTTTATAACTCAATTAATTAATAATATCAATTTTTGAAAAATTTTCAGAAATTTAAATAATGAAATTCAGAATTTTTATTCATAGATCATTAAGCTGAAAATTCTTAGATTTGAATAAATCATTTATTGGCATTAGTATTAGTGAAAGTAATTACATCACATATTTTATAAATATTCACGCCATTTTGGCATGTCAATAAAAATGGATTCAAGAATTATTCAAGTAAACGAATGCAAGAATTACTCAAGTAAATGAATATTTAAGTAAATAAATTACATTAGTAAGGCATACTTTTATTAATATAAATCTTTTTTTTCGCTTCATTAATCCATCTTTTATACTAAAGATGTGGAAGACAGCAATTGAACAGGCGATTTTTGCTACCGGAATTGGTTTTGGCACATTTATTACAATTGCTTCGTATAACAAACGAACAAATAATCTTGTTTGGTGAGTAGCAATAAATTGACCTTTTTTAAGTTTAGCTTAACCTTTGACATTTTGTCTTGACCTTTGACGAAAAATTCCCTATTTAGTTAGTATTTGATTATAGTTGGACTCGTTATATTTCATATTACTGATATTCATTATATTTCGTATCGAGTATGTTTGTCAGTTTTGTGCTTCAAAAATTTGATTGTTCATATGAACAAAAATCAGTAATAATACTTCTGAATTGTATTACATCACGAAATTTGATTAGAAATTAAATTCTACTCAATTTGGAATTTTGAAATATAATAACCTTGCCTGAAATATTTGTTCTTTTTTTTGCAGTGATTCAAAATTTCAGTATTCAATCTGTAAAATAAGATTAAATGAAAAAAAAAATATACATGAGCTAAAATATTTCTTTATACAATTTTCAGATTATTTTCGATTATATTATTATAATTATTGCATTATTTTTTTACATTACATCTATTTTACCTATTTATGAGTTCTTAGATAATTATTTCATTAATTGCTTATTTTTTGTTATTTACTTAGTCTTGCATACTTCATTTTCTTATCTTCTTAATTTCTTAATTTTGATGAAATTAATTTGAAAAAAAAAAAAAAGAAAACGATACTTTGTGTTATTCAACAATGATCAATATTTAATTTTCTAGTTTTTTCTTTTTTTTTTTTCAATTCTTAACACAAAACTGGAAAAGTAAATGAAATTAAAATTTTAAAAATTAGTATTTTATAGTGACGCACTGATAATCATATTTGGCCATGCCGTATTAACGCTGATACAGGTACTTGTAATAATTGGATTTATTGGACATTTAAGTATTCGACTTGGATTACAACCAATCGAGCTTCTTGATCGAGGTTTATTTTTAGCCTCATTTTTTTGTTTCAATTTCCGAACTCAAATTTTTCGCATTAAATTCGAAAAAATTATTAAATTTGCTAATTTTTTAAAATATATCGTGGAGTTCCAAAATTTTCGTGTACAATTAATACATTCTTATATCAATTCTCATCATAAAATATGAATTTTCCTCGAACTTTCTATTTCAAATTATTCTGATCTCAAAACTTTGATTCAGTACTGTTTTAACTTAAAATTTATCCAATTTCAAGGCGGCTTTTTTATTTTTTCAACTCAATAAAGTTCGATTTTGTAGGAGAAGCTCAAATGTGGCATATTCTTGCATATATGTCGTATGTACCGGACATCCGAACATGGACTGCAATTCTCTTGTTTATGTGCATTTTTGTTTTAATTAATGTTTTCGTAAGTTTTTTCTATTAGTTTTCATCTAAATTGCTAACTGTTTCATTTTTCAATATCCAAGTTTTTCGAGTCATATCAATTTTGAGAAATTCAATTAATTAATTTCCAACAATTCTACAAATTCATTTAATACTTAGAAATAAATATCATACTACTAAAATTCATATTTTTTACTCATATTATTCATATTTTACTCATACTCTTTTTTATTTTTATTTTTATTTTTCAGTATCTTCTCACTTTGAACATTTTGGCAACATTTGAAGATTCATGTGGTGAAAAATCATCACGTTGCTTTCCACGTTTTCTACTTGATCTTTTCATCTGTTGCATTACTTTTGCAATTGGCCTTTATTTTGCTACGCAAGTAAGAAAGACAAAATATCGATTTCATCAAAAATTTGATTTAAATTTTCAAATATTCGAATATATTTTATATATCTGTCAATAATTCTGAATTTCTTCCCTCTTTCTGTGAAACTTTTTTTGCAAAATGATGCAAAAAAAAAAGAAAAAAAATAGATAATTAACAATTTAAACAATCATTCTCTTTTCAATATATTTAATAATATTTATGTTAAGAAAGTTTGATTTAACCTTGAAAATTTCATCTTAACTCAGTAATGACAAATAACTATAATATCGTAAAATTATTTTTTTATTTTTAAAATAAAGAGTCTGACTGATTATTGATTGTGATAGTCTGATTATTATGATAATTCTACTAATCTGTTTATGATCACCAAATCTAGCTTTAAACTTTTGCTATAACTAAAAACTTAAGAGAAAATTTTCAAGTATACACTCAAATATTCCATCATTAAATTTCGGACTAATTTAGCAGAAATTTAGAATTGATATTTTCATTATTATTGTAATTAACCTGTTAAGAATAATTGAAATAATGAATTTTAGCTATCATTCAAGAAATCTTTAAATGAATTAATATTCTTACAAAATTATTTAATCTATTTTGCATATAATTTTCACATTACATTGATAGTTTGTGCAGCAATCTTTTTAATTAGAATTCGTTTCCTCTAAAACTAGAATTCTGCGACTAGAAACTTCAGGTTTTTGCAAAATTTCAAGAAACTTCAAATTTTTGAAAGATTTTCGAAATTATGATTTAAATTTTTAATTTATTAATATTAGAATTTCAAAAATACATACAAACTTTTTAAAAATGCAAATTTTTGTGAAATGTTTTTATAATTTCAGGGTGGTCGTTATGCGTATGAACTAGTTGGTGGCTATTTGAAATATGTAACATTATGGGTTATATTGTTCTTTGAATTGTTAGCAGTTGGATGGTTCTATTGTAAGTTTGATAAAATCTCTATCATAGGGAATATTTATCTGAAAAAAAAAAGATTCGTGATATCGCGGGAAATTTATCGAATATTTATCTAAAATACCTGGTAAAATAGATGTTTAATAGGATAAACTGATTTTAAAAATGATAAAATATTGCATGTATTAATCAAATTTGATCTCAAATTCTTCTATCTTTAATTCCTGACAAGAATATTCTCATACAGAATAAAAAATAATTCAAATTTCAACCTGATCAATGTTCGGATGATTGGAGTACCATCAAATCGAATTAATTAAAGAAATATTAATTACAGGTGCACATCGTCTTGGTAAAGATTTGCATACGATGTTACGACCATCATGCTGTTGGTGTTTTGGATATTTCATTCTTTGTTTCATATACCTTCTACCAATTATACCGGCTGTAAGTTGTTGAATTTGTAAATAAATTAATAATTAAATTCATTTTTTCTTTTTTTTTTTTTAAATAAGTCAACAATGAAGTACTTTTTTTCAGCCTTATAAATAGAAGTTTTCTACCTATTAAAATGTCTAGGTTACCAACGTATTCATCAAATATGAAATCAAAAATAACTAAATTTTCCGCTTCAAAAATTTCCCAAATTTTCAACTTTTTTGCTAGATTTCAAAATTTTTTTGCCAGAATATACAATTGATTGATAGCCATAAAGCGATAATATTTCGAAATTAATATGGAATAATTTCTTGATTTCAAATTTCTGATAAATGTCGAAAAATTTGATTAGAGAGAAAAAAAAAAAAAATCAAAAAATTATTGATTTTCAGGCAATAGCTACGCTAAACTTGATGAATTATGATTATTCCACTTATTCTTCCGGAATTCATGAATGGAAGTATTCGGAAGTACTTGGATGGGCAATAGCATTGATACCATTGATGCCAATTCCATTATTTATGCAATTTCGAATTTGCAGGACATGTATCAAAGGACCTGGCGTGACAAAATGGCAGGTAAATACCGAAAATGATGATTTTTTATTTCCAGAATATATCATTTAATGAGAAATTTCGGGTTTAAGTTTTATAGTGAAGTTTAGAAATTTTTTTGTTCATATTCATTTTGTTCTCTGTGATAAAAATGATTTTATTGGTTGGAAAAAAAAGATTTTTTTCATTTTTTTACTTAAATTCAAGCTTAGTTTTCAGTTAATACTGCAATAATTATATTAATTTAATTACAGAAATTGAAAAATGCAATAGCATCTCCTTTGCCTTATGAAGTTAAGAAATCAACATCATCATCAGCTATGCGAAGATATTCAAATGATACACCTGGTTACGTTCTTCTTCCACAAGCTCCACTTGCTGAACCAGAAGTTTTCAGCGAGGTAATTTAAAAATTGAGCTTGGAAAAGAACTCCTAAATATTTGAAATTAACCAAAAAAGTTTGTCTTAAAATAGCATACAGGTTTGCGAATTTAATCCAGAATTACTACACCTTTCACTAGTTTTTCCTTCCATCAACCTGTTTTGGACCGATGTAAGCATCATCACTTAACTCTTTATTTCCCAGTTTTTTCTTCTAATTTCGAAATTTCAATTGTATTTTATAATTGTTACTTCAGAACCGATCATAAATAGAATAAACACAATGATTTCCAACGATTATCATATGCTATGCCATGTGCCAAGGGTATATCGCAAAACTGCCAAAGTTATTTCAGTGACTGCGATTTTCTTTTTTTTTTTTTTTTTTTTTTAATCATACTGTTCTATTGTAAATAACTGTATTTAAAGCATAATTTGATTTCAGTTCCGTGAATGTTGTAATTGTTTGTGAATTAATTCTTCTGCAAATGACTGAAAAATTATTCCATCACATCTGATTAGCCCTTTTCAACGATATTTGGTAATTGGTATTTTCAAATACTAAATGTTTCTGCAACAATTTCTCTCTTAACGAAATGTGATGGAATTCTCACCAAACATGATCACCATTTTAATTAACCCACAAACTCGTATATATTTACTTGAGGAATTCACCTATTTAATTTTCATCTATTTTTTGATATTGTGCCATAGGAAAAGCACTTCATTACTTGTTTTTTGTTCCGAGATCTTATTTCTGAACCATTATCCATTTTTTTAATTTTAATTCCTTCATGAAACCAGCACAAGGATTGGTTGCTTCAATGCTCTGTTTATGAAGTCTAAAATTCCCCAAATTTTGATTTGATAATTGATCATGGAACATATTTTAATTGTAATGGAATATAAAACGATGTGAAATAGTATGCTAATTCTTGTTTTACCTCTTTTTTCTGTAATATTTACTTCGTTCAATGAAAATGAAATATTTGTTAGAAAAATAAATAAACAACATAAAATGCTTTGCTGAAGACATATATACTCGGAAATAAGTATATAAAAAATGTATTCGCAAAATGTTTCAATCGAATTTTAAAACGATATAGGCTATGGGAACTTCAGTTGCTCCGTAAAAACCAATGGGAAAAAAAACAACCAAAACAAACCGACAAGAGTGCTTCCTTGCATATTATATGTACGGGTTCAAAAAGCTAGAAAACACTTAGTCACTTCGAAAAGAGAAGCTGAAATGATGAAAAACGATAAGCGTTAGTCAAGAATTAATTTATCCCGACAGATAGCACAACAATGAAAATTATCCGCTCAGTAATTATCGCGATGAGTGATAAATAACCTTAAATAATCTACTATCGCCGAGAGATAAGTTCTTTGCAAGAGATCCATCTAATAAGGCCGAAAATTAAAATGCAGATATAATGAAATAATTTAGTAAAGAGATTTAAGAAATCAATAAAAGAAAGTAGTCGTCTAAATAATGATAAAAATCTCGGTATCTCACTCATATAGCATTTCTTCCGCCAGATTTTTATCCCCTTAAGAAAGCTATTTTAAATTATTAAAGGATGGAAGAAAAATTCTATCCTGATATTCGTTTCTGGGCCATATTCAAGGTCATCCTGCAATGAGTCTCGAGTTGACAGAAAAAGCATATATGATATGTACATTCCAATTTAGATAATAGAAAAATATGTACAAATTTCAACAAAATAGACGGAATGCTATGCTTCTGGAAAACAAGAGATCTACAAGCGATAATAAATTACATATAAAGAGCACCAGATTCATTTGGGTCAAATATTTGTGGTGCAGTACGATAAAGATATTGAAGTACAGGTATACACTGCGGCTCATTTTTCACCATTGAAACAACTGTCCGAAAAATGCTAACTGTTTTATTGTATAACCAAGTTCCACTTTCGGCCGTTTTTAATCCTTCCTGTAATAAAAATCTGATGCTTACCATTATTTATAGTGCAAAACAATAATGAAATCATAAATTTCTCCCCTTATTTTCACAGAGAAGTTTTTACGTTACATCCATTTTAATCTTTAAGATCTGCAGTTCAAAAAAAAGAAACATTTTCTCGGTAAACCATAGTATTTGCAGTGATATCAGTGAACAAGTTTCATGTCAACTCAATTTGCATTCAGTTTGTTTATTTTAAAAAAAAAATACAGATAAGAAAGTGCTGCAATCACGACTGCTTTTGTATATTGACTTCAATATCAATGCATCCCAGATTATATCAAGACCCTTCTTCTCCCCAGTCTTTCTCAAACCGTATTTTCATTTTTACCAAGAAAGCACCTCACATCTTCAAATCTGAACAGAATGGTTGTGTTCTTCCCTATCTTTCACCAGCGAGCCTAGTAACACATGTCTCTTATCAAAGTTCAGATTTCAACAATTATATAATCGAAAAAAAAAAAAAAAGAAAACGAATTTTTAGTGAATACCATCTATAAGCGCTACTTTCCATCAACTAAATGAAACTGATAGAGGCACTGCCCTTTATTATAAACTACAAACAAACTAACGTTTATCATGGCCAAAAAATAAGTCGTAAATTCGTTCATTCCACCACGCAATTGTACTGGAATCTTTGGCAGTAACGCATCCAAACTTCTGAAGTTTTTAGTGCCAGTTATCAAAGTTATAATCGATAAATTACGCAAAGTATACCAATAAACTATGTCATATATTTAAACGAAACATAAAATAATTCATAGAATATTAAAAGTATACAGCATTTAAACAAAATGCCAATTTTTTTCTAGAGAAATTGTAGTAAAATATATTTTATTCTTAAGTCCAAAATAAACTCCACGAAAATGCATAGTGATTATTCTGACTTAAATAAAGTGTATTTTAAATGATGATACAAAAAGACAAACCTTTTAACGAAAGTAACTTTCTGAGCTATTTCACTATCCATACCTCTCAGCTGGAATGCTCCCATATAAACTGGATCAGTATAAATCGGTTGCAAAGAATTAGCTGAAACAAATACTTTGAATTACAACCATACCAAGAAGAGAGGCTTCGATTAAGAGCTATTACCTACATCAGTCTGCAGAAAAATTCTATTATGTATTTATTTTCTTATCCAGAATTGAAATAATCTAAATGGAAGTGTGTATACAAGAATATCCTGGAAAAGAGCAGTTGCATGGTTCATTCTATGACTACAGAATAAAACAAAGAAATGACAAAATAAATTGCAAATATTCTCGAAAAGATTGAAAACAATGTGAAGCATCAGTAAATAGCATAATTATTATATTAATAATTACTTTTTTGGGCCATCCAAATTTAGACGGTGCAGTTAAATAATAAATAGTAAATAAAAAAGAAGGAAAAGTAAAAAGTTCGTGAAATAAAGAAACATTTGATAAAATACAATTTGGAAGATAATGAATAATGGATTATTCTTCCTGCCATACCGACACTAATACTATTATCAAAGTTTAGATAATCACTACATAACAAGAAGACTAAATCCAGTATTTTGAGTAAAAAAAATCTAAACGCGAATATAAATGCGAATATGTTATAAATTTCATTCTTAGCATCAAACCTTGTTCAAGTAATGAAGCCATGTTCGCCTGTGTTTGTTCTATGAAATTGCCATACATTCCTCTGTTTGGATTTACTTTTTCCCGTTCGTAATCTTCCCAAGCTTCTTTACACTCCTGGAATTTTCTAATCACTGATTTTTCATTTATGACTTTAAAATTATCACTTTCAAAATTAACACTTTCAAAGGTTACGCAAATATGTAAGAAAAAAGTAATGCAAATATGAAAGAAAAATTACCATTATTGGAACATTCTTAGACTGGAGTTCTCTAAACAGCGAAAGAAAAAATTAGACAAAATAGACTGGGAAATATATTTATAATTATACCAGAAATTTTTTGTATGAAACATTATGTTTTAGACTGAAATTACAATAAAAATCATACAGAGATTAAAAAACTTACTGATATTAAATAATGAGAAAAAAAAAACTAAAAATAATGTGTATGAGCAATAAAATTTGAAAAATGAGAATAGAGTTTTCATAAATAGTAGAGAGAGAACATTATCTGTGTCCAGTGATAGATTTTGAGATCTTAGAATATCCGATAAGATGTAAAAGCAATCAAATGCTGTGCTCGTGTTACAGCAATCAAATGTTTTGCCTTTTTCTACCATTCATTTTTCTCTCGAATCTTTGCATAGTTAATCTGGTAGAAAGATATCTCACTCTTAGATCTTATATTAGGACTGAAAAATACGGTTTGAAAACTTGACAAACTATATAAACAATTCTCTCCAAATTAAGAAAAAAATTAAACAGAAACAAAAAAATACAAAACAAACAAAGACTGATTCAAGAATTAAATCTATGATTTCAATGAAAAAAATAATATTCAAAAAACAAAAAATACTCTACTACTAATATCAAATAGAAATTTGCCAAACTCTCTAAGCAAAATCATTTCGTTTGGAATTTTATCAACAACCACAATTAAGTTGTGAGTAACGCAAAAAAAGAAAATATGATCAAATAATAAATTCACCTGCTCAGTAAGTTTTTCTTCTTCCAAATTCTTGAATAATGAATCATGCTGGATGTAATTTACAATGCAGTCACTGTGCGACAAAATAATATCAGCCAATAAGCGATCCTGGATATTCATAAAAATTGATTTCTTATCAAAGTTCTAATCAAAACAAAACAAAAAAAAAAGGAAAAAAAAGTAAATCCTTTTGTAAAATATATGGAAGATGATTGCTTTATTCCCAGAAAATACTGATAGGATATAGACCCAGAGAAATTATTTCTTTCTCACTTTTGGCGGCGCCATCAATGGCTTTTTCGGTCCATTCTGCGTATCGTCCAATTCATCTGGATCAAACTTGTACAACTCCAATAAATCATGACCAGCAAAATGCCTCTCAATTTGGGCCTCATCTACAACACGCATCGATGTTGACTCCTTGGTAACTTGTCGCTTGTAAATTCGTTCTTCCATTGTTCCCTGAAATATGAAAAATGATATTTCATGAAAAAACGAAATTAAATTTGAAATTTTTGGAATTCGACACAAAAATATTCTTATGTAAGTAAAACATTAGATACTTAATGATTTGAATAAAAATTATTTCAAAAGAGCAACTGGAGAGGAAATGTTCCAGCTGGAACCATGATAAAAATCTTTAAAAGCAAAATTTAAAAATTTAATAGCAAAATAATACTTAAGGACTTAAAGGCAACAATTACCTGAGCAATAAATCGATAAATATATACAGGTTTTGTCTGTCCAAACCTATAAACTCGGAATAAAGACTGAGTGTCATGTGACGGATTCCAGCAAGCATCAAAAATAACAACTCGATTTGCAGCAACCATATTGGTCCCCAGGGAACCAGCGCGTGTAGAAATAAGCATTAGGCGAGAACTAAAAGAAGTTGAAGATTAAAATTTAGGATTTATTTTGCTAAAAAAAATTACATAGAAAGACTCAGTTTAGATCAGGGTGCCATTTTTTGCTGTAAGAAAGAAAAAATACAAATATTATTATAAAAAAAAATCGAGTTACAGATTAGTTAGTAACGGTGACAGAATAACGGTTAGATATATGTTACTTTTTCAATAGTGTTCATTATCATGCTTCATGAGAAAATGAAAATTGATCTCAATTGATGTATAAAAAAACAAATTGTCTCGGTAAATGTATTAAAAATGTTTAAATATACCGCAGATTATTGGGATCATTGAACTTTGTTTGTATTTCATGTCGTCTGCTAGTTTGTACTTGGCCATCGATCACCTAAATATTTCGAAATTATTTATAAATTAGGCGAAAAATCGATCAGTACAATTTACGTGAAACTTCTATGAAAGCCAATGAAGACATGATAATGCAAAAATGAGATGACATCGGTACATGTAAAATATATTAAGATGAGAAGCAAAACAGAAATACATGCTACTAACATGATCAGTTACTAAATTAAACGGAATGTTTATACTGACTGCTAGAATCACTAACTACTTTTTCCAAGGATACGTACAACAACCGTTATCGAGAGATGTGTTGCAATCATGTTATTTGACGCAACAAAACTATATCCAAATTTAAGCACATAAATTACAAAAATTACAATTTTTCAAAGTATACGAACCATATAATCGCGACCTTCTTTCCAACCCCAAGTTTCGTTTGCTGCTTTCATTGCTTCATGGCCATCTGTAAACCACACACCATTCTCGTCCATATATTGTAACATCCGTTTAATTAGCGAAATTGATTCGATACTTTGTGAGAATACTAATCTAAACATACATGATATAAAATGAACATTAAATCACAAAAATTAGCTTGAAATATTCTTCTAATATCAACAGCAGTACAGGAAAATTAAAAGATAGAGCAGCAAAAATTACAATAATATGTTGCAATAAATATATTTGTGTGAGAATGATATTATCTTGTAGATCAAAAAACTGTAGATGTCTGAGATATCTCAAAGACTAAAAAAAATTTACAATTTATCCCCAATTCCTTCACTTTTTTTGATAATTTCGACCAGCAGCATAAGTTTGTTGCTAAGTGAGAAATCATTTCGATCCGCTTCTGTGACCAGACCAGTTTTAGTAAACCACCCTTCGTATTCTGGTATAATTTCCTTTTCATTTTCTGCATCTTGGCCCGCAAGTCGGCGTGATTTTCGTGCTGGTGCCGCTGATTTACTATTTGTTTCAGGCTGATCATTATCGTCTCTGAGAAAATATTTCATCACAATTACACTAATACAAAGTTGAAAATAAGATATCGAGCCTAACTAATTTTGAAGAAAAAGATGGAGCGATTTTAAAGAATAGGTAAGCCATGATGCTTTTCAGAAACATGAGAACCGATTGATAATATGTAAGCTCTTTTTTTTCGTCAGTTTTTTTTTTTTTTTTTTGAAGCCACCTGCTCCAAAAAAAAAAACCAAGTTTTGTTTTGTCCCAAAAATTTCTTCAAGAAAAGATATTTGAAAAGGAGAAAAAGAAGGCCTTTTACTCTTAAATAAAAACTATACTTCCCATTCTCTCATTCCCTTTACAACTGAAACTCACAAAGGAACAACGTCATCATCCGAATCAACATCTGATGGTGTTTCGCTTTCATCGTCATTTATGAAATCTGCCATTTCATCCCTATCATCCTCCCAAAGACGCTGTAAGTAATAATTTTTATGAACTATTATAAAAAAGTAGAAAAATTCATTAAAAAGTTTTTAATTAAAGCGTTATTTTCAAAATGCATATGAAAATTGAAGAATGCACCTTCTTCTCAAGTTCAATTTGATGAGCAATAAGCTGATAGGGATGAGTCCATATACGTGATAACACATGATAGTCGGGAAGAAGTCGTCTACTTAACAGGATCCCTTCCGAACCAATACCATCAAGAAATGCACGATAAAGCGATACTTGACGAGGTGTCAAACGAACATTCACCACGTACTCTTGTTTCGGAGGAATAGCTTCCGTCAATACCCGGTAATCCTTACGCTAGAAATGGAAATATGGAATGAATTTTTTATCAAAAAATGATTACTTACTTCAACGGAGTACCACTTGCGGTGATTTGGAATATATCATGAATTGTGGTAATACAATTGTGGTTTTATAATCTTTTTTTCTTCAGATTTTGCCGATCAGTCCAGTCTTATGAATCATAAATCATCAGTAATTGAAAAAGGCAATATTTAAAACTTAATCATACTTTCACCATAATATCTTAAGAAAACCATAACTTTTGAGCAAACTTACATCGACAACATTTTTGAGATGCTCATAAAGAACATGACAGCGTTTCTTCATACGACGAACTTCTACTGATGTTGCATCCTTAGTTCTTCCACGATTGATGATATTTGCGAAACGATTTGCAAATTCTGCTTTGGTACCAAGTAACCCCGGTTTAACAAAATTTACCATGCAATGATCTATAAATATAATCCAATATTTCTTATCAAATGCATTATCAAACTACATTTCCTACATTACAATTAATTTAGGCTAGTATTATCTTCTTTTATCATAGTGGTACAAAAATCAATTGCAGCTCACGTATATGCTGAAATATAAAGCGAAGCTTAACACTTAATGCTGAATTAATATTCGTCATTTAACATTTGAAACCATTTGTTCTCAAAATTTATTATTTAATTTTACAGTTATCAGTTTAATTATATTTTCCTCCCCTTTTTTCGTAATGTTTGGAGATATGTCTTCTTAATTTAGCAAAAAGTTCAAATCAAATGATTCTATTTATATAAAACTTAGGAACACATTAATATTTCATAAATTTACATTCCATAAGATTATTCTGAAGTGGAGTTCCAGTCAAGCACAATCGTCGTTTTGTACGAATTTTCAACATAGTCTTAGCAAGAGCTGAATCGTCATTTTTCAATTTATGAGCTTCGTCACAAATAATTAAATCTGGACCTGAATTCCAAAATTTTGTAAAAATCTGAATCAAAGACAAGTTGGTATAATTGCGATTATAATGATCTAAAATTAACATGCTTTTAGTAAAAAATTATTTGAAAAAGCAACAGTAGCCTTCAGAATTGAGCAATCAAAAAATTGGTATTAACCAGGATCCTGCAGAAACTTCCGGAAATCTGGTTGCAGTTTAGTCAACCTTTTATTCTTCGCTGTTTTCTTCATTCCATCAACCCGTTTCTTGCCCTAAAAATTCTGTTCTGAATCCACTTATTGACCTTTATAAACCACTGAAATCTCTCTTTCAAACTGTTTTAAAAAAAATTCAACATCTGAAACTGTACTTACCTTATCATTATCGCCTTGCGTTAAGATCCTAAACATATCATAACCAATAATCATCACTGATGGTTCATCATTTTCGAACCAGTTTTGTAAGGCTAATCGTCTG
This sequence comes from Onchocerca volvulus, assembly GCA_000499405.2. Classification (NCBI taxonomy): domain Eukaryota; kingdom Metazoa; phylum Nematoda; class Chromadorea; order Rhabditida; family Onchocercidae; genus Onchocerca; species Onchocerca volvulus. The sequence continues at coordinate 225,551 of HG738137.1, forward strand.
CTATTGTAATCTTTTAAGGAATCCAATTCCATAATCTGAAATGGTTTTATTTCAGAAAATAATATATGGTCATTTTGCAAGACTCATGCTAGATTTTTAAAGCCCTTTCATTTGATTTCTAAATTCTAAAACAGCACCTGAGATCGTGAGAATTATTTTTCTTATATCTTATGCACTTTCTCATTAATTGCGTATGGCTTTATTATTACACTAATTTTCTTTATTTTGCAAATGAATGTAAAAAAGAGAGGAAGGAAAAGAACAAAAGAAAAGGAAAACACGAATATATAAATTTTAGGCAAAAAATTGAAAGCCCGAAAAATCAAATTCAGAAAGTCTGATAAGTATGCAGGCGGTGAAATCGCTTTCTTTTCATAATTTTTTTTCTTATCTATTTCACCTTCTGTTGTTAGAATCCATCAATATATTCTGGATCTCAGGCAGATTCGAGCAATGGATATGGTGCAACATCTGATGAGAAGCGAGTATTTAATAATCATTAAACTTTTTTTCTTAATCAAATTTAAAAACAATTCAAAAAAATTAATAATAACATTGATTGTAGCCAAATCTTTGTCGATATTCTCATTATCAAGCCATTTCTCGAATTCATTGTACCAATTTAATACGACGTTTTTGGGCACAATAATTAAGATACGCTTGAGATAATCACGCAACTTTGGATGCATCATTACTGTGTGTAAGAAAGCGATAACCTAAATGTTCCTTAACAAGTTACTCATCTAAATAAAACATATTTTTTTAAATGAAAATTGGAAATGCATGTTTCAGAATATAATGGTCATCATCATCTTAATAACCGGACAAGTCTGTCTGAATGATGAATGATATCATGAAATTCTTTCGGAAGATTAGAGATCGCGTTTAAACTATGTTATTTGCATTACCGCCAAGTAGATGCTACCCAGAATAGCTGGATAGTTACAATGATTTTTGTAGCAAGAAAAATCTGGGGAACTTGAAACGTTATGGAAAATTTTGTGCTAAACGCTTTATACACCCTCAAAAAAATAACATAGGATTAAAATGTTTTAAAAATGAAACACCAATCATTTGCCTCAAAAATTTCCTAAAACTCGGCTGTGTTAACATTTCGATTATCATTATCTACCTTCAATTTAACATAGTAATGATAATAACCTGTAGGGTTTTACCCAAGCCCATACAATGAGCAAGGATACCGCCACCGCCATCTTCATTTAGTCGCTGCAATGATTCGATCGAACTATCATACAAAAACTGGATACCCTTAGCTTGATGGGGTTTCAAGAAAGTGACCAGTGAGGGATGTACGGATACCGGACACGGTGGACTGCCTTTTTTATCAGGATCCAGGACAACACTTTTCAAACGTTGCTGTTTCGTGACCTGAGATGAGGAATTTAACGCAGTCGCCAAATCCGGTCCATCGGCCAATTCGATTCCATTGAACTAAATTACTGATACTCTAAACTTTTGATTTTTTTTTCTTATGCAATGATTTAATATTTTACAAGTAGTTATAAAAGCAAATAAATAATCAATAACTAATAATTAAATTTATGTCTAAATAATTTCTGATATAAATCATTGGATATCATTTCGCATTACATAAGAAAATTAAAAAAGCGATACATGAAACAATATGTAGTCCAAAAAGCTTTTCAGCTATAGCGAGAAAAAAAATATTAAGTAACTTAAAAACAAGAGCATTAAGCTCCGACTAAAACGACGATATCAATTCCAAGCTAAAAGACAATCAAAAACCTTCAAATAACAAACGATCTTAAAAGTGAAAAAGAGGAATAGGAAATATCTATATGTTTCATATTATAAAGAATACGATTTCAGTCATAAATACTATGAAATTATGCTAAGCAGAGAACATGTACTTATTGCTTTTGATAGATAATTAAAAATTTGAATAAAATCCTAAAATTATCGCAGAGTTCCTATTTTCATATTTAATCACGAAGAGAGATGGAATCAATAGTAAAAAACATTCTACCTCTTTTTGTTTTGCTTCCAAACGTTTCCTTCGTTCTTTTTCTGCCAATTCAGCGTCGATAGTATCTTTCTGTAACTGTTCTTTAGCCATAATTTTGCGAGTACCTCTTTTGTTTGTCGATTTCTTGCTTATCTTATCATTTTCGGGATCTTCCGATATATTGCCATCATCTTCCTCCTCATCGACCTCATCATCAATGCGAACACGCTTTCGCTTCAATCTAGAAGTATCAAAAATTTTTCACAACATGCGCAGATTGAATCGTAGACATATGAATTAGTTTTCAGTGAGAAATTAAATTCTTTCTCGAAAATTTCTTCAAAATATTCAATAAAAAAGTGCAAAAGAAAGAATAAGTAAATAAACAAACTTCACACGCGTGTTTTTGCTTTTACGTGATGGTTTGCTGTCATTCTCATCACTTGAATCAGGCAAATCAATATCACTGTCAGCATCAATTAATTCAGAACCCATGCTATTACTGGTATCTGATTCCAGAGTATTAAAGGATGCTTCAGAATCCGAAGAATGTATTTGCTTCCGTCTGTGAAATAAGATAAGAATTAGAATTTCAGCAAATATTTCGGAATGAATCGTAAAATTATGATAGCAAATCGCCCCAGAATTTGTGTAGTAAACTGATTTAAAAATTCATCGATTTCTTTAAACCATATATGGATCGTGGGAATTTAAGAAAAATTCTTACTTCCTATTTCCTCTTCTCTTATCTTCTTCGATATTTTTGACACCTTCAGCTTTTTTTCCTTCCTCTTCATCGGTTGATTCCATTTCGCTATCGCTTAGCAATAAACGTTTGCTCAGAAGACGATCTTTTTTGAGATGATCATTCTAAAAAAAAGATAATTTTAAAGGAAAAAGTACTAAAATATCATACTTTGTTATCTCTATTTCTTTAAAGAAATATAATCAGACATCATAATACGGGAAGGAAAAAAAATTAAATACTAAATTTCTTTTTTTTATTGTAATATTGAATAAATTCGGCATTAATCTATTTAAATATCTGAGTTAAGATAGAAAAAGTAGTATACTAGCTAAGTTTTATGAAATCTTGATAACTGCTTTGGTCTCTATAAAACTTGAAAATATTGATAAAACAAGTATAATGTATTAAGCAACAAGGTTTATCGATAGAAATCAGGATTAGTCAGAATAAATCTTCATTATTAGTAACTGCATTAGTGCAAAATAGGTTTCATTTATAGATTTACAAGCAGTAAATACTCCATTTTTTCTAATATCTTATTCAAATATTTGGCTCCTTTTTTCAAAACATCCCTATAATTCCAATTCCTTTGGGAAATGGAATTGAATAGCAATAAAATCTTTCATCCTTTACTCGGTATTATTATTCTTTCTTGACTTTCTTGTTTCCATGGATTGCAAACAAGTTGTCTTCTCATAGAGGCAACAATAAGATAATTATCAGTTAATATTGGATGTCATAAAAGAATTAAAAACAAGGTAATAACAAACTGTTTTCGATGAGTTATTATCATTTGAAGTTTCATCACTAACATAAGTAGCAGCATCTGAATTACAGGCTAGTCTGAAATACGAAAATTTATTTATTTTATTGAATTCACCGAAAATTTAAAAAAATATCGATTGCTTTTTTATAAAAAGTCAGTGATTTTTAAGCCTCCTTTGTTAGAGAAAAAAATGCAACATGTAAAAAGATCATACTTATTTTTATTTACTGCGGCATTTCGCTCTGATTCATCCGTTTTTATACCTCGATCATAAAGCTTTCTGCGTCTGGTTTCTGACCCCGGAGATGTCATTTTCTTTTCTATTTTCTTATCTTCCTTTGATTCTTCTTTTTCCTTCACATCGTCCTTAAAAATAAAAGAATTAATATTACTGGAATACCTATAAATACCTAAATTAATTTAAAAGTTTAATTAAAAGAACTAATGTTAAATTTGATAGTCTAGGATGATAACAGTAATAATAAATGATTTGTTTTTATATATCTACAATACTGAAAGTTTTTTGTATTAGCAAATTCAATACCAAGCATATGTTGCCGTTTATCGAATAGGCATCTTAGACTATCAAATTCTGACATTAGTTAAAATTTCAACATCTACCTTCAGATTGTATTCAGAGGAAAACATTTCAAAAAAAAAAAAAAAAAAAAAAAAACGAAACTTCGGTGAATTTAATATCATCGCCTTTCTGTGATAGTCATATTAATAGCGGCAGAAAAACATGCAAGATGCAGTGGCGTAATAAATGAGATTTCATGGTAATATGACACTGAAAATATTTTTGCACAAATTCCGAATACTTTACAGCGAGATAAAATCTACCTCACTATGATCCGTCTCAATATAATCATATTCTTGTGCGTTCCCATCCATAGCCTTCTCTCCAGAACCGCTATGTGTGTTTGTTTTATAGTTTATTGCCTTCTGTTTTTCATTTCTAAGTAAAACGGTACCAGCCTTCAACAAGAAATCACCTTCAGAATTTGATTCATCAGAATTAACTGCTTTATCCGATTCTTCATATGCAATCTGAATTATATGAATATATAGTGACTGAAATACTATGAGATACAATGGCGTTGAAATACAGCAACGGTTATTTTTCAATAAAATTAGCACTTCTTTGGAAATACCAGACTTTCAAATCACCAACATTTCCTTTTCACTTTTTTGCAAAATAATCTCATCAATTTTATGATGCTTCGTAGACTTTTAATAAAATATAAATTCAAAAATACCTTCTGCAAAGAATCCATCACTGCTTTCAGCTGTGGATCTTTATCACATTGTATCACTTCGACATATGATGGACAAACATTATACTGTTTTAAAACCTACGATTGGTGTATAAAAACAATTGCTTATCTTTATGAATTTTTTTTTTTTTTTTCAGTTCGTTTCACAAAACAATACTTATCATCTGAATTATATAACTGCTTATTTCACTTTCTATTAACACAGTTGTTACTTCCATTCCAATGATTAAAAAGTTATATAAATAAAGTAATATGCCAAGTACAGCCTGATTTCCTTCAAACATTTTTTTGCAATTTGGATTTACTATTTATACAATATAGATGTGCAAATTATTCTGATGAGAATCAGTAATACAATCATGTTTGTTGTTGCTCAAAAAATGCTTGCTGGTTGCTGTTTTCCATAATTCATTTTAAAACAAATTTATTTTATATTTACAGCTCATTCTAAAACTGATTTTCAGATTTAATCCATTCCCATTATAACTTACTTTCAAATCTTCTTCGGTGAAATCTTCGATACCAACAAAATCTACAGGTTCTTCTCCTGCATCATTTTTTTGATCTGAAAATAATTTATCATAAAATCCAGATATTGGAAATTCGACAGTGATATTAAAGTTCTCATGTGCAAATGAGCGTTTTTTCCAGTATTTCATGAACAGGATAAATTTTTGAAGGGATTTTTACCAAATAAAACAAGGAACTAACCTTCATCGCAAGTTTCTCGCTCTGAGCTACCCCAAAAAGAAACAGATTTCGATAAATCACACCGATCAAAAACCTCGCTGGTATCAAGATCCTGAAATAATATTTGTATACCATCATTCAGTCAAGGCTATTTTGAAACAACTGAACCAGTTTTAATCAGTATTTCTGGATTAAATATAACGAAGTGACATCCTAAACTATCAAGAAATTCGATTCCATGTTAAGCTAAATATTATCCATAGAATGATGGATTACAACCAATAACATCAAAGAAACTATCAAATCTGCATCTCATTGATCCAGTTAGATATTCAATAATACCTACAATTCAAATATTTGAAAACATTGTCTTTACTTAGATAAGAAAAAGCTTTCCATTCAATTAGATGAGTCCAGAAGTTTAATAAATATAGTTTCCACAGTCCTTTGTTTAAAGTTTTTGATAACTTATCTTCTGAAACCTGGTAGTAGAAAGGTAGGCTCAAAATATGTCCATTAATTCATATAAGCTGTTGAGAATATTTGGGACTAAAATTCAAATGTTTGAGGAAATTGATAAAAACAAAAATAAAAAAGAAAAAAAAAGCAAATATATGCCACCACTGTGATCAAGAATCTTAGTTACTGAAATATATAACGACTGAAAATACAAATAGGAGAAATATCAAATTAACGAAGAAGTTGTAAGAAGTTGCATCAAATTTCTCAAAATTTCCCAATCCTTCAGGAAATCGGTAAAAAACTCAATAAATATCACACAATTAGCGAAACTAAGAGATTAAAAAAAATATCATATCAATGTAACGGTTAGAGTTTTGGGAGCGCAATGCAACGTATAAAATATTAGCTGAACCTAATAATAAGAAATCTAATGATAAAAAATCAGACTAAATCTAAGAAAGCGACTTTATTTCGTTAAACTACATTATCAATTAATAAGATGCCTCATTCAGTGGAAGTACAAATATATCTCAAGAATTAATTTATGTCAATATTTCCACAAAGGTTCACGAATGTTGGCTGCTAGCCTTAATTTACATACTTCTTTCTAATCGATCGGTCATAAATGATTCCAAAATCACAGCTACAGCTCTGTCTTCACTAATTACATTCAGGCTTCGAGGAATATATCATAAAATGGCTTCATTTAAACCGTGTTTAAGTCCTCATCTTAGATAAGATAAGTTTTGGGAAAGGAATAACTTACAAGCAATCATAATACACAGATAAATTTTTTTCCTTTTATAAGATATGATGAAAATAATTAACAGCAATATTCGATTTCTACAACTTAATTTTATTTTCGAAATTTCTATGGACGCTACAATGATTTAAATAATTAATCATCAAATTATTTAATAAATTGTTCAGTCCAAAAATAATCGAATTTTATGCCAATGAAATTCAAAAAAAAAGAAAAAAATCAAAAAATATAAAAATCTGGTAAAGTCAGAATTTTTTCCCATAAAATAAAAAAGAAAAAAAAAAACGGAAGGATTGCTCTTATTATCCAAATATTTTCTAGAAAAAGTTGAAACAAAGCAAAATAAACTGCATTTGAGAAATTTTCGAATTTCTTACCAATTCTACTATTTCATCGTCCTCAGGCGTTTCAGCATTATCTGATTTATCTTCGTCTTGTTCAATATTTCCTTCCATAATTTCAGGATCTTCAATGTCCTTTTTAATTTCCTCATTGATATCATTATGCAACTGATCACCATCCATTCTTGTTTTCTTATCACTTCCAGTTGACATGCCAACTTCATCACTATTTCTCTCGGAATTCAACAATGTAACGTCCCACCTATTTGTAGCTGACTCCATCCTATTTTCAGGATAAAGCATGTTTTTGGTATACATCATAGTAACCATCTAAGATTATTCTATATTTCCGAAAACTTTATATTGCATGATATATTAAATTTGTTTATTTGTGAATATGCGAGTAATCCAGAAAGATTTAAGTTCTGTAATTTTTTCAAATGGAATTTATGGAATGGATGCATAGCCGTGCACAATATAAGGAAATACAATAAAATGAAGAAAAAATAAGGTGTATCAGTTGGGGAAGATATTTGAAAAAAAAAAATAAAAGTTGTTGGATTATTCTAAATATTTCTTTCTTACAATATATCTCTCTGTGACAATATAACATAACATTATGTACGGCCGTGCACACATTCTTTCCTAGCAATCAATAATATCAAATATCAATTTCTGAATTCATTATATTTCGTATCTTTTTCATGTATTCAATATTCGGTTATATATTTAATTAAATCATACAGCAATGTAGTCTGGATCAAATTTACAAATAAAAAGAATTCTGAATTTCTTAAATTTTAATTTTTTCTAATTAAATAAATTAAATTAAAAACCTGTTATAGTTATCGTTGAAATGGCTACTTTCTACGACGTCACGTGAGCTTTTCAATGTTTCTATAATTACATCCATTTGTTGGATAAAAGACTTTGCATGTTCCCGGAGAATGATCGTGTAATCTTCTGAATCATTTTCGTTGTCGTATGTAAATAATGTTTGACGAATCTACAATTTCTTTATTAAAGTTTAATAAAAAATTTATTGGAAAAATGGAACTATTTGATCTTTATATGACCTGAAAAGATATTACATGTAAAACAGTAGAATTTATTTATCTAAAAGTTGAAAATAGTGCTTTATTGACAACATGACAACGAACTGAGGATTAGATGATCTGTGCAAACATACAAATTAGAAAAATAAAGGATTAAAAATATCAGTATTGTTGAAGGATCTCGATTATACTGATATTTTTTGAAAATTATGATGATTTTCTTGATAACTTAATCAATGGACAGAATGAACTTATTACTAAATGAAAAAAATCTTATTATTGTTATTCATTTCTGGGATGCTTACGCCCAGCCTTATACAGTGTTATCAAGTTGAGATTTCTTTCTGTCTGAAGTTTCGTATAATTAGATTAAATACATTTGGCTCTCAAAGTGGCCCTAATATTTTGGTACTACGCTTCTAAGAATTAATTACAAGTATTTCGAGAGCTAGTAAATATTTAGAAAATAAGCTTGGTAGAGGAAATGTTCGATTAAGTTTGATATAGTACTGCAAAATGAAATAATTTCTGTATTCAAAAATTTTGAAATTACATTATTCTCTCTTAAAAGATGATTCGAATCCTCTTTTGAAAAGTAATTCGAAAATAGAGAACCAAAATTATCTAAAATTATTATTTGAAATCATTCATCCGAAACTGGTGATAAATTTGAAAAACGCTATAATATCGAAATGTTAGAAATATGAATCTTTATCTTTTAAAAGTTATAATTATGATTTTGGAAGACAACACGCGACATGAAACATTTAAATATCAAACATAAGACATAAAATACTAAATTAGAGTATGAAGCAACGCAAAAAAAAGGCGAGAAAAAAAAATTGAAAGTTGAAGTTTTCTATATTCTTAGAATTGTTCGATTTTGAAAAAAAGAGCTGAATATATATGTCACACATTAAAATTAATTGAAAATAATTTGAGCCAAAATCTGCCAAGAACATTAAGTACTAGTTAACAGTCCTTAACTAACAAGTTTAACAGAGTTAATAGCGACTAAAAGAAACATATTTTCAAACGGCAAAACGGCTGCCTTTTTTTCAAATCCATCTTCTGATTAAGTTATGAAGAAAATACATCATATACAGATATTAAACAAGTTAATTTTTCATTCTTTACAAATAAAGTCCATGCATTTATTACTAAATTTTGATCCTATCATGTTTTTCCAATGAGAATCCCTATAGAATAGCCTATCAACATTCCATATATGTATTGGAAATCATATCAAGTTGAATTCAAATTAGAAAAAAAAAAAAAAGAAAAAAACCGCTATACAGAATAACGGCATTAACAAGAACAGCAACAATTTGATAAATTTTTTGTTCGAAATTTCAATCATTTTGAAAGTCCTCAAAAGTGATTAAATATAGATACAGCAATTATTGCTAACCTTACTTAACTCGTCCAAACTATCAGTGAGTGTTGAACTGACTAAATCGATGGAATTGACCAAGTTATCGAATCCAATCGGAAGGACAGAGAAACCGTTCGTACTCATAACCGATTGAGAAATAATATTCAATTGCTGGAAAATAGCACAAACTTCTCACGATTTCTCCAGATTCCTTACAGCGAGAAGCATTCCTTAAAATAATATAAAAATTCATTGTTAATTTAAACAAATCTATGACTTGATCTATACATGATCGATGATTAGTACATGATGACATTAAAAATACTCTTAACATTGACATATACACAAAGAATCCCAACGGATCTTTTGTGCACATATGATTCGCTGATAAAGAAAATAGAGTGTCTTCTGATAGGATTAGATTTCTAGATCAGATTTCCGTAATCCTTCACGCACATTAAATTTATCTTGTCTAGATGATTTTTTTTTTTTTAATTTTAGGATAAATTATAATCGAAGTTAGATCTCTTTGCAAAGATAAGAAATCCCGCTGATGTTTAATATTATCTAATATTTGTAATATTGCAAATTTTTTCAACAATTCGCCTATTTTGAAATGTCACATAAAAAAATGAAAGAAAATCGATGTAAATTCTACATAAAGTAAACAAAGTGAATCAACAATATAATGCTCTTCATTCTAAATCGAGAATGATCTATATTGGGACATTTCTGCACGATGTATTTCACAGAATTATAAACTTAACCAGGAAGTCTAACTAACTGCACTAAATAAACACATCATTTCACAGGAATGAAACTGAAATTCGACAGCCAACATATTAATCCAAATGAATTTCCTTTCTTTTCATTTATTTGCACGAAAAATAGGTCAGACAGAATGACGAGCAAAATATCAATTTTATCAGCTTTCCGGGATCAAAAATCAAAGAATATCCTAATTTTAGTTATTTGAATCGAAACATTTGTTGATCTAAGGCAAAAAAGGTCAGAAAAAACATTTACAACTAAATAATACAATTAAATATTACTTGATCATACTTTCAGTAATATAACTAAATTTTCTATTTATTAAGTTTCAATTGTGAATTCGAAAAGCAATAAAACTCCAAAACAAAAAAAAAAAAAAAAAATAGATTCCTAAATCATGAGTTAAAAATTCACAAGTTCTCTATCGCTTAAATTTTATCGCGAGTAAATTCCTTAGAAATCTATTATTTTTCATTAATCGAGTTATTCCTCGGATTGATCTGGAATTGAATGCAAAACTAGAATAAGCTTCTGATTTAAAATTTCATATACAGCAGGAAGAAATCAAAAAAGAAATTACAATAGAAAAAAAAAAAATCGAATCAGAAATCTCCAGCTGTGTCTACCTGAAGCGAGACAAAAATTTGGCAATTATTTTTTTCCAAAGTCATCTTCAAACCTAATAAGAATTAATAGAAAAATGAAAAGGGAATTACTTTCGAAATTTTAAAATCAAATAGAATTGGAACTAATTTTTTCTAGAATTTATGCATGATAAAGAAATCATAAATTACAAAAAAAAGAAAAAAAAACCTTCGCCATTAGTAATTTAAAAATTAAATGATTCTGCTAGAACTAATTCTGAATCAAACGAGATAACGAGGTCAAATCATTTGGAATTTGATTTAAATTTAAATAAACTGACTAAATTTGAACAGATAATTCACAAGAAAAAATATGCAAAAGCATTTTTCAATTGCAATAAATTGTATACACTGTGGATTCGCGTCATTGTGATTGGTGACTGATAGTCACGACTAAATTTAACTTAAGATCGAACAAGAAGACGATATTTGAATTTATTTGAAAAAAAAAAACTCGGTCATTCGTCGAGAATTAATTTAAAATCAATTTTCCCTGAAATATGATGAATCCATATTAATCAAAGGAATATACCAGAAATCTCTCGTACTTCTTTACCAATTTCCAATTCACTCACCGCGGAGTTTGACCCGTCCAGTCAATTCTTATCCATCAACCGGATTTCTAGGACATTAACCCTAGCATCTAGCTCCTTAAACTTGACCTGACTCTCCTATGAGTAAAAACAGAAACAGCGTGCAATATACTGAGAGCGTAGACAGCAAAAAAAATGGAAATAATATAACAGATATTAGTACTCATCTTTATTTCTTTATCTGCCTCTATTAAGCGATAATGTAATCGCTAAATTGGTGAGGAAATCTGCGACGTTGTTGTGATTTATTGTGGAATATTACTTATCACCAAATAGTCGACTGATCGCTTATCTCTCGAAGTTTGATTCAAAGGTAAAAGTAAGATTTTGTCAACTTGTTACGTAAGTCGTCTGATTCCCCTCGCCATTTCCATCGTTTTCGTGCATTTCTCTGGATACCTCTTCATCAAATTATGAATTTTCATATACTAAATCCCTTTACTACCATCTCTCTCTATTCTTCTAATTACCATAACTATACTCTCTCATAATTTTCTTGTTTCTTTCGCTCCTCTTTTACAAGATTTTTCCCGCAGTAACGACAAAATAGGAAGTGGAGGAAACGGCAAAAAAGACGTAAACAGAGATAGAGAGACGAAGATTATTCGCTTGATATCATTGGTCAAGAATTATTTTTAGCTAGTCGAGCACAAACCGGTGTTGAGGTGTATCACCATCATATGAAAATTTTACGTCCCAGGGGTGCAGATTAAAAATGTATCGGTTATTCCGGGGCGATCATGGGATATATTTGATGGTATTCGCGGAGAAACTTTCGGGGCGGGGGGAAGAGCACATTTTCGATTCTACTAATGCCTTTGCCTCATTGAATCGCATTTCTTCCAAATGTTATGAATTGGAATGAAATGAACGATTCGAAACTTTTCTTCTCAGAATTTTCTCATTTACTTGATTCCATCACTAATAAAAAGCTGGAAAGAAACAAATTTGTCAAGTTTTATCAAATGATATCAGTTTTTACTTTATCTATGTCATACAAGTCATTTAGCCAAGTTTATGACTGAAGATATTTGGCTAAATATGGTATGGAACAAAATGAATTATTATTGCTTTTGTTATATTTACTTCACACCAGCCATTTGGCCAGGGATTTTTATATATAGTTGCGGACAATATGGCTAAGTTTGATATATAGTAAAAAATGTTGAAGTAATTTTATTGGTTTTCAGAAGTATCATCGATCACCGATTAATGCACGAATCATCAGAAGACAATTGGCCAAAAAGGCAATTGAATTTACCAAAGAACAATATCTTCCTTTTTTTATTCATATGTATTACAGACAGATTTATTAATATACCATCGTTTAAATTGGCTTATTTTAAATGATCGAATTTACAAAGCTTATATACATAATGATGAAATAATTGGAAAGGAATGTGTCGATCGGTTTCACTTTAAAATTTATAAAATTTTTAAATTTTTCGAAGGATTTAGAGAAAAAAAAAAGCGATAATTGTCCCAATCAACATATAAAACAGTATGTACAAAAAGAATATAGTAATGGCTAAAAAAAAAGGGAAGAAAGGAAAAAAATTTCTTTAAAATTCTCGATTTTCCGATCCAAAAAAAAAACCAATCAATTTAGGAAGGAAATTTTATTTTCGGTACAATTTGAACTTACAAAAGGCAAAATAATTTTTCCATTGGAGAATTTTCCCGTAATTGGTATTCTTTTCTGAATATTTGTTAGATGATAAAGATTAAGCTCATTCGAATTGCAAAACTTTCACTAATAAATTAGTCATTCAGTCAGATTCTGAACAACTTCGACATTCCGCCGTTATTCGACCTTCAAATACCGGCAATACGGCACAATCATCATCAATTATGGTCCACTGATAAGGTGCCGAACAATCTTCACAATCACTTTTAAAAAAAAACCTGAAATATAAGACTTCCTTCTCTTTTATTTTTTTAATTTAAATTAATTTCTTTTATTTTAGTCAAGGCATTCAAAATTCCAAAAAGGAAAAATTAGTAAAATAGTATTCAGTTACTTTTGTTCAAATTCATACTTTCTAATCATATATATAATCGTATATTGTCTAAATAAGTAATAGGGATACCAAAAAATATTCCTATTACTTATTTATTTATTTGATTATTTAGATAATTCTAATTAAGATTATGAATTCAGATTTTGTCTACGTGATATCTCCATTATTTATTTTATTATTTAGATAACCATAATTACAATTATGAATTCAGTTTCTATCTTAATATCTCTGTCACTTATTCATTTAATTAGATAATTGCAATTACGGTTATGAATTCAGATTTATATTCTGTCTTATTTTTATTTTTAGTAATTTGTTCAGAAATGATCATTTGCTCTATCAATGATATTTTACTTTCGTTTCAATATATTTTCTTCACTGTATATGTCTTATTTTCTAGAATATTACCTTTTGGTTGTTTTTGATGAGATACCGAAACATCGACGAAACTCACGAAATGTAATATCACGCATTTCCAACTTGGCTACAAATGGTGCTTCCGCATTTTCTTCCTTGTACGAAATTACTAATTGTTGCTTCTTTGGATAAAGATTGTTCCTGAAATTATTACTAAGATAAATGTCCAAATTTTTCTTTTTTTTAAAGCTTTATCATCTTATCAGAAATATACGCAACTAGCTGATAAATGAATAAATTTACACAAATAATGGTCGCTTTTCTTGTTGCTCAAATGGAAATGAATAGTAATTGAAACTGCTAGTTGATACTTCGCTGCATGCTGAAAAAATGAAATTTTAGCAAGATTTTCTTAAAATTCTTTCTGAAAAATCTCGAAAACTTCTTGAAATTCAACAATTCTTCAAATTATCAGATTAATCTGCACGATTTCTTCTTCTGCAAAGATCGCCAATATTAGTAATCATATCAGTTATATTTGAATATTTCTCAGGCTTACATTGTGGAAAAGAAGTAGTAGTCTGTGTGGACATTGCCATATGACGTGCCTTCTCAAAAAGGGCTGCTCGATTGATGATATTAGCCGATTCGGAACTACAGAAACCGGAACTATCCGAATATCGATGGCCACCATAATCATTGCTGAAAGCTATAATATTAATTTAACAAAATGATAATTTAATTTCTTTACTATACAAATTTCTTGATGTTATTATATGTGTCGGAAAATTGTTATTATCGACAAAAAGTCCAATTTACCTGGACAATGGTGTTGTGCTGCGTAAACTATGTAATTCATGATTTGTAGCACAGTTACGATAATTCTTATATGTAACACCACCAGGAGGTGGTGCAAAACCATGTCGTCCGTATGGATTTGACATATTCTCGACGTGAAGAGTATTTGTGAAGCGTATCGGTGAAGCGGATACTGAAGAAAATAAAAATGAGGAAAATAGACGTGTGAAAAAAACGGATTCCGGATAGATGTGTAAATAAAATCATTCCGCCATTCCGTAGATGAAAGAAAAGAATTCAGGATAGATACGGAAATAAATCCGGTTTTGCAATACCATTTCGCAAGCTTCTTTCACCGGAAATACTTGGATTGCGAGGTATTTTGGTGACGAAATAGATTTTTATCATGCTACTATGCTATTCATATTACGATGCTGGAAGATTCGTATTACAATTCTGTAGATATTTCTGTTATGTACTATGATATCATAATATTGATATTTTTTTAGGTTATCACAGGGAAATGGGATTTTTATTTATTGAAATATAAATTTTTAGGGATTTCTGAAAAAAAAAAAAAAAGAAAGAATAACCTGATCGTCGATTTTCTTCCTTCGGAGGATTCATATCACATTCAGCATTCATCCTTTGTTCATACTTATCCAACGAATCATTGCTTATCACCGAATCAACTTCATCATTTCCTTCTGTTGTTGTTGTTGTTATTGTTAATTGATCCAAATCTCTGCAATTAAGAAATATCACATAAATACACTTATTGAAGTTGCTATCTGTAGGAAAATTTAAATTGATGTTTTATTTGAAAATTAAGATAAAACTAAAGTTTTTAAATTTGATGAAAATTTTTACACTGTTAATAGTAACATTAAATTTTACATGATAGAAGGTTATAAAATCAAGAATGAGTAAAAGAGAAACAGGAAAATCAAGAAATAAGTAAAAGAGAAGCAGAAAAGTACCTATGATACTACTTATCTAAGATTATTAATAATCAAAATTTCAAACATTCCAAGCTAGTGAGACAGTTTAGACTCTTTTATAAAATCCAAAATTCGAAAGGATATGATAAGAAAAAAAAGAAAAAAAGAGAGAAAGATAAGATAATGAAACAAACCGAGCGAATATTTCAATTCCGGTTTCATGTTTATACTGTTCCAAACGATAAGCAATTTTATCTAATTTATAACGCAAAATTTCCGAAAATCGTTCTCTTTCTTCCGGACGTTGATGCTTAAAATCACTACCATCCGGTGGACAAGTAAGTAATGCTTGTTGTTGTTGATGCTAAAAAGTAAACAAAATTTTCTCTTACATTATCAATTTTGCTTATCTTTGCAATTTTATCAATTGAATTTTCGATGCAAAAGGATAAAATTTTGCGAATTGCAGGAATTAATAAAAATTAAAATAAAATTGAAAAAATTAACGAAACTGAGCATACTTGAAATGTCAATATTAAAATTGTTATTTTAAAAATATTTTATGCAATAAAAAGAATTTTTAAAGAAAAATTTCAAAAAAAGGAAAAAAACTTTCTTATTCTATCCAAAAATTGGTACTAATAAATTTGAGTACGGATGATTGTTCATGTTTTGGAAATTTAGAGCAATTAGAAGTAAGCATTTCTATTTTGCTTCTAATCATTGATTGTGACATAGATGTTAAGTTGGTAGTTAAATAATATCTTAAAACATGAGAAAAATAGAAATATCCCGAAATTTTAGTGCTAATTTATCAAGTTTTGATTTGTTTCTTTTTTTGATAGTATGAAATTTAGGGTGCCAATTTTAATTAATATAATATTGAGAAAAATCCAAATGAATAAATGAATAAGCAAATGTATTAAAATTAAAAGTAATTAATCGAAAATATAAATGAACTTACTAATTTCATAATTATTTGAAGTTATTGATAAGTAATATATATTATCATTAAATGATAAAAAAAAGAAGATAATTACTTACTCCATGAACCCTTTGTAGCGGTAACCGTTCCGAATGACGTTTCGAACTACTTCGTTTATTTCCGCTATCTTCACTTGAAACAGCGCTACATGATACAGAATCACGTGAATCACGCTTACTTACGTTTTGTACGCCGAAATTTCGTCTCGGCGGTTTCGACCTGAAATAGTTATTTCATTTGATATATATAATTCGATTCATAGAAATCTTTGGTAAACGATATTTGGATTGTATGGTAGAATTAAGATATAATCATATTTTACACCGAGATCTGAATTGAGATTATTCAACAAAATATTGAATAATCAAATATTTTAAAATTTCGACATAACTTTTTTTTTTTAATTATGCGAAAATTGTTATTGTAATTTAGTATTATAAAATTCAATATATCAAAAATCATTCATTAGTTTACTTTTTCCAGATTGAATTTCGACCACCGAATCGTATCGAAATGTCATCACTCGTTGAAGCACATGCATGACATCCGGTCGAAGAAACTATCGGATCGTTTTCATCGAAAACAACTGTTGGTTCAATAATTTCCGCATTTTGATTTAGCAACTTAAAATTTAAACAAAATTGAAAATTTAATTTAAATACTAGTATTGACAATAAAATTAATCTCATAATTCGGCAATCTAAGCTGTCAGGTAGATGATCCAAAGTATACAAATTCAAATGTTGAAAGGAAGAAAATGACAACTCAAAGACAACTTTTTCCACAATATTCCAAAGAAAAAGCTATCAGATAGAAGTCAGGTAAATAATTCGAAGATGGAATGAATTATATTCTGATGATCCAACAACTTACGTAGAAGTGATGAATTTAAAAATTGAGGAAAATATTTGAAATCTTGCAAAGATTAGTGTGATTAATATACATTATAATAATCATTATAAAGGCAACAGTTAAATTCTATCCAATTGAATTCAATTAATTTTTAACAGTATAAGAAGAAGAAAGAATTAGTTGTACCATAAAAATATTAACTATTGAGAATAATTCATAAATAGTCTCATTTTTGCATTTTATTTTTAATTTCAAAATTTCAACATGTTATAGTTTTAGTTTTCGACTTTAATCCATTCAATCAATTAACTTTTCTCTGAATTTTCTATAAATCAAGAGATAGAATTCAACTGGAAAACAATGATAATACAATAATGAAGGATTCTGTGATCCGGAAATTCCATCATTGCTCATGTCAGAAATTTCCGACTGGACCAAATGAAATACTTGAAAATGTTTTTTTCTAAATTTTTATTGAGAATATCATGCCGAAAATTTAATAATCAACATTGTGTCTCAAATGTAATTAATTTTTTGATTGACAAATTATCAATCGTAGTACCGTAACGTTTCAATTTCGCATATACGTGAGTTACGCTTATTTGTTTCGAAAGATTCAAAATAAATTCTTACGTTGTAGAAATGATCCGAATGAACGAAGAGTACGTGTTGCTTGCGTAAATACGCCAGCAATTCTTCCTGACAAGATTCGAATAGATTTCCGTGCGGTAATTTATTTGCCGATAAGGCATGAATCCGTTCCGACATCTCTTTCCTGATAACATCCGGAAGGAATGCACACGTACCACTACGTATACTGAAATAAAATATTACGTCATTTCCTTGCGTGATACAAAAAGTCAAAAAGAAGAATCTGTAAATAATTATGCAAAAAAAAAAAGGAATTACTTCAGTGAATCCACGCGTTAATTGGGATTATACGTGATACGTGAATTTTAAATGAAATATTAATGAGGAAATTATTTTTTAAAAATAAAAAACCTGATAAATCTACGATGTATTTTGCATGCTATTTCGGCACATTTTGGATCATTTCGTTCTATCATATTCCTATAAATGAAAAAATAAATTATTAAAATTATCGAATATTCTCTTGAAAAACAATTTTATGAATGTAAAATTCCGCTATTGAAGACAAGGTAAATTTCGTTGTTGAGATAATTAGTGCGAATTTTTCATATTATCCGAATAACTTCTATGAATTAGTTCGATTGATACAAAAACAAATTGATAAAGTTTTCTTCTTATGCTCCGTTTATAAAAAATTAAAAATTAGCACGAAAGAATTTTGAAATTACGCACAACCAATCTTTTAAAACTCAAATTTAAATATTGAAATTTCCTCTTAGCTAAAATTTTTTTTTTTTGTAAATATTTTAAAGTTAAAAAACAATTTTATAAAATTCATTTTCTTTTTTCACATGTTGCTTATAAGCAAAATGTTATCAATTCTTAGCATTCTGTCAACAACTGTTGGCAAATTTCACTTTTTTTTTTTAAACCAATTTCAAAATTATTTATTTATTTATTTTTTTGAACAAAGTCAGTGAAATTTACTACGAAAACCTTGTGATGGCTTTGATGTTCGAACTAAATTAATCGTTGTTTGTAAATAATTTTTAAACTGACAAATTGGTCGGCGATATTTATTGTCTTACTATTTTAAAAGTTATAAATCAAGAAAATATCATTGTCTATTTTGCTGGTTAATCAGTCAACAGTTCCTTTTCGTAATGAATAATTGAAAAATTGAATTTTCAAAATTTTCAGATCTGTGAAAATTTGCAAATACTCATATGGCAAAGGTAAGAAGATTTAAACCATCGACAACTTGGCCAACAGAACAAATTGGCACCACGAATATGTTCCAGAATTTCCGGAATGTAACAAATTGGCATTATGAATATTTTCCGGAACTAATTAACCAAGTTATTACTATATTTTGTGTGCGGTTATATTGTCACCGGACAAGATATTTATCGAATCAGTGAATGAAAACATCTTCAGTAACAAAAATTTTCGAGAAATTTATACAACAAATTCTTTTCAGTTCTCATTATATTGATATTTTCAAGTTTTTATCAGATTGGAATTTCCTGAAATTTCAATTTAATGATCCGTAAACTTTTTAAGTTAAAATTCAATTAATATTTCAATAAATAAATGTTATATACTTGAAAGCTTTGATAGCAAAGTACAAGTCGATCGAATCAATTAATCTTGTCTTATCATCTTTGAACCATTCCTTGAAGGCTTCTAAAGCTGAAGCATCTTCCAGAATGCTCTCCAAACTATTAGACCAAGTCTTATATCCATCCATGAAAACTGTAAAAGAATTGCTTTATTCTATAGGTAGGAATAAACGTAAATTACGTGAATGATCGTATATGTAGGAATAAACGTGAATTACGTGAATGAATGTTCGACAAAGTAATTAAATTAGGTGACAACGCCATCAAGCCTAATCCTAAATCTAAATTGTCCCTTAAAAGATTGCATATTGAAATTATTCATAACTTATTACAATTGAAATAAATTAATTTCAATTTAAATGCTGATGGGAATAGCTTAGATTCTACAACTCAAACGCATTTTCTAATATTTATTTTAGGAAAAACGTCAATTTAAAGAAGACAAAAACTTATTGAATTCATGAAATTTTAAACATAATTTAAAAGGCATTCAAATTCAAGAAATTCAGAATAGCAGAAGGATACGAAAAATTTGAAGTAATCATAAACATAACAACATAACCTGAAAAGTTCATAAATTTGGAAGAACTTAAAATAAGATACCTAATTAGATACGGAAAAGATTGAAATTTCTAAGAATTTGACGCAAACTGTTCGCAATTTCTATTTAAAATTATGACGCAAGCTGTTTTGATTTTTAAAAAAGTCTAAATATGAAGTGATCGTATTGTAAGTATTCAAAAAGCTGGAAGAAATTTTGTTGCTTAGTGCAATCTTTTATTTGTAATTTTTTCGTAAAAAAAAAAAAAAAAAAAAAAAAAAATTCTGTTGGCGCGAGCGATCAGAGAGCTTTTTTGTTGGGATGAGAAACATTAAAGAGAAGCGCCGAAACGAGTTCTTCTTCGATAATACGACTCATTCAAAATGAATGATTCAGTCAATCGGTCGATCGGAACCGATAAACTGGTTGGACTGGATAGATTGGATAGATGGACTGATAGATTGACGGATCGATAGATCGATGGATTGATTGATTGATTGATTGATTGATGAGTGGATGAATGGATGAATGATAATTTGTTGGATGGTTAATTGGTTTGAAACGAATGGATGAGAACATCATACCAGCATAAGGACAAAAAAAATTTCGCATTTTTGAAAATTTTATTTGAAAAATAAGAAAAAAATTAATAAATGTGACAAAAAGAAACGAAGCGAAATGAGAAGAAAAAAAAAAAAAGGCTTCCCAAATAATGTCAAGTATTGAATCATCATCATCATCATCATCATCATCATCATCATCCATTCAAAAAATTTCATTTTATATATTATTTTCATTTTCTTTGAAAAAAAATTTTTCAAATAGAGGAAAATACGTAATTTCAAACAAACCGAAAACAAAATTTTTCATTTTTCAGAAAAAAATTTAATTTCATCCAATGTGTTCGTTTCTTTTTTTTTTTTTTTCAAAAAATTTCAGTTTATTTATTGATGAAAAGAATGTGATTGAATGATTTTTTTTTTTTTTTTTGGATAAAATTTTAATCTGTTTAAAGCGGAATAAAATAACAGAAAAATCCTTCTTTTATCTCCAACAAAAGAAAATTTTTGAAGCTGTAAAGCTCTCAATATGAAGATGGCATTATAAATCATAACAAAAAAAAAAAAAAAAAAAAGATTTTGTTAGTATTTAAAAAGAAAACTGCTGTGTAAATAAGGCATAACTAGTTAAATGAAATAAAATTATTGCAAAAATTGAAATTCAACGCGCAAATTTTTCAGAAAAAATAAATCGCGAAAGAAATAATTCTATCAAACGAACAAGATTATTACTTTATCGATTAAATTAAATTATTGAAAAGCGAATATAACCAATCAAAGTCAAATTATTTAGCAAATTAAATTTACCAAATAGTAAAAAAAGAAAAAAAAAACTGAATAAATAAGAATTTATTTTGCAAGACGAAAAATTTCGCTTGTATAATAGAATATTGCAGAAAATGATAGGATGAAATTTTATTATTAGTCTTAATTATTATCCTCCAAAAGAATCATTTGCCAATTGTTATAGTTGAAATAACTCGAATTGGCCTAGTCATATGTAAATTATAACGAGAAGAGCCTAGGGACAGAAATGGGATGATGAATAAATTGAAGTAGCAAAGGAAACGTTTGTTGTTCAATTAAAGCCGTTTTTTAAAAAAAAAAAAAAGTTTCAAATTGCAAAAGAAATTTTAGGACAAAAAAAAGAAAAAAAAACTTGTTAACTGATATTTAACACCATGATCTTTGTTCGTAATTGAACATTTTGCTAGAAATTGTAACTTACTCGAATAGAACATTCGAATGATTGACAATTATGAAATTCATTTCGCAAATTCCAATTAGTTGTGCTTCATTTTAGAATATTCTCAGGTAATTTTCATAACTAATTAAACTGGATGTTAGATTCACAGGTAATTTTCAATAAACTAATTGACAATTCAAATGAATATTCGAAAAGACGTATAATAATAGAATGATAAATGGCCATTATGTTACAAAGATTTTCTTTATCGTAATTCTGCCACGTTATGTTACACGTAATACACGTAATATATATATATCTCAATTCTGCCACGTCACGTTACACGTCTTCCTTTATCTCAATTTATCCGTCATAAGCGTTTTAAACGGCAAATTCTTACTATCTAAGGTAAATATATGCACCTTTCTATAAATGTAGAAAATACAACATTGATGGAAAAAGGAATGAAATTGGAAAACAAGGCGGAGGTATAGGAGGAGGAGGAGAAGAGGATAGAAGAAGTACTGTTGTAAGGTTGGAACTGGTGGCGATCACGACGGTGGCAGCGGCATGTGTCTTTGAAGTTGTAAGGCGGCATTTTGTGGATTATTAGAGGTGAGGCGGCGGTTGACATCAAAAGAGCTCTCTCGCACTTCACCCTTTCTCTACGAAACCGCTCTATTGAACATATTTCTCAATTTTGATCAGCCAAACTATTCAACATTCATCCACCTTTTTCCTGTTCTTTTTCCATTTTTCTTCTTCTATTTCGTCATTTTCTCTCTTTTCCTATTCAAATCTTTTAGCTTTTAACTCTTAACGATAGTGATAGAGTTGGTAATACTAACTTGACGATATGTTGATCTGTCGGCATTTTTTCATGTCACCAATACAATATGTCCTATCGTTGAAATTGCCTTCTTCCTCATTTTCCGGCTCAAAAAAGCTCCACTAAATCGTCGCCGACGCCATCGTCGCAACCACATTGCCGCAACCGCTGTCGTCGCTGCCTTATTTTTCAATTTACCACCAAATGGACGGATCAATTTGCTTTCTTCCTCATCCGACAAATGTAATTTCATCGATGAGATTTTCCGTTCTTTCACCCTTTCTTTGACCTTTTCGCTTTTCGATACGATGTTATTGCTTAATTTATTCATTAATCATCAACTAAATTATCATTTATCTCATCGATGTAAACTCATCGATGCAAAAATTAGTATCGCCGAAACGATGTCAACTGAACAAAATATCACCGATAGCAAGAAATTCCTCTGTATCAATGATCAAATGAACAATCAGTGATGACCACTGACCATTATTAATGCGTGACCATTTCTTAAAGGTCACATATGTATGAAATAAATGTCATCGTCATACTTTTCTTTGACTGTAACTATGATACAAATGAAAGAAAAGTGGACGAAGTGAACAAAGAGTGAGAAATATATATATATATATGAAAAGTAAAAGATTTTGAAATTATAATTAGTAGTGGATGATATATTGGAAAAAAAGGGTAATCATTATTATCAGTGATAAAAAAGATGAGAAAAAAATGTGAAAGAATGGAACAAAATGAAAATGATTGAGTGAAAAAGATGGGAAGAAAAACGGAAAGTTAGTAAATTGGATGAAAAGATTGAAAAAGAAGGAGAAATAGATGAGGGAATTACCAAAAAATAAAAAAAAAAAGTATTTTTACAAAAGTATTAGGCGCAATTAAATTAGATTAAATGGAAATAAAAATTGGGAAGAGAAAAAAGTTGCCCTTTATGGTATTGTGAAAAAATAGCTAAGAGACAGGTAAATTAAAAATATTGTCATCTTATATGTCCCAATTGAATTATTTCTTCTTCCGGAACTTTTGAATTCCTTTAGGTGAGATTTTTCCCGAGAATTTATGGATGACATTATAATTTCTTGGAGAAATCATGGATAAAATTATCTAAAATTAATTAAATAATGAAAATACGAATCCAATGTCCAGTACGTTCTTCTTTCCTCCTATTTTAATGAAGAAAAATCGATAAGTTCAAGTCCGAGTAGATAAAGCCGACTAGGCTGGTAATGGTGGTGGACTAGGCCTGATGGTGACACTTCAAACTCTCTTCTTTTCGTCCTCTCTTTCTTCGTCATCAAATTGTTCCAAGCAATCGATCTTTGAGCTGTCAAATAAAAGGACGAGGCTCGTTCTCATCGCAAGGCTACCGTCATTTCTCTAACAATCCAACGATTGGAAGGAATATTCTATCATCGTCAAATTGAGTTGACCAGATAAAATGTCACGCTATGCACATTGGGGATAATGTCCTCAAATATCGAGACAAATAGTCCTAAGAATATCGAATAGGCCATGTAAATAAATGTCCATTAGAACGAGTCAATAATGAAATAATTGGAAATGAAATGAGTGGAATTTTAATTTCAACGTAAATTTATAGCATTTATATCAAGTTCGAGTATTGAATTAAAAAAAAGTTCAAGGATAAATAAAAAAGAAAAGATGCACATTTTTTGTTTATAACAGCCGGAACTTGATAACTAACTGATAAGAGATGATTAATAAACTATCTATTTTGTGTAGTTCTTTTAGTAAAATCGAAAATTTCTTTTAATTTCTAAATGTTAATTTATGAAACGATGTATAGTTTTAAATAAAACTAAATGAATGAATTTGCAAATGATGATGAAAATATTTATCAAATTATCAGGTAAATTACTTTGATCATTGAATTTTGCTAAAATATATGAATGATATAAATTTCGCTTAAATATCGAATAAAAAACGAAAGATATTGCTTTCGAAAAACTGATAAAATTGCTGGAAATTTGCTAGCTTATATTAATCATACGAATTGTCATCATTCAACACATTTCAGAAAGAAGAAAAAAAGAAGCAAAGATTAATTGTCAAGTACCACTCGTCCATTTCGATTCCTTCATCGTCGGTAAGTTAGTTAGAAGAAAGAAGCGACGAAACATCAAACAAAGCCGACATGATGTCACGATATCGTATAATGTTTATAAAGTAAACTAAA
This sequence comes from Onchocerca volvulus, assembly GCA_000499405.2. Classification (NCBI taxonomy): domain Eukaryota; kingdom Metazoa; phylum Nematoda; class Chromadorea; order Rhabditida; family Onchocercidae; genus Onchocerca; species Onchocerca volvulus. Next base: position 250,518 of record HG738137.1, read on the forward strand.
GTTAATAATACAATATTCCAATTCAATTGCTTTACATTTTTTCTTTTTTTCTTTGTTGGATTAAGCATAAAATGATGATTCACTTTGGGAATTATCACTGGGAATTATCACAATCAAAAGGATGCAATTTTCATTTTCGTTTTTTTTTTTTTTTTTTTCAAATCATTGGAATTGATCAATTGATTCTGAGCGATAGATAAAGCAATTCATTCATCTGTATTGGAAAAAAAAATGAAAAAAAAAGCTTAAGTAAATTATTCGGCATGATTTTTCTCTTACAATTGAATTTTATAAGATTCTCTCAAATATTAAGAAAATATCCAGTCTTCTAAATGCAAATCTTAATTTTTCATTATTTAAAAGGAAACAAATATTGTTTACATTATTTCCTTTTATTTGCGAAAAAAATTATTATTTCGATTAATAAAAGTTATAAATTTTATAATTTTGCTATCTTCAAATTTCCACAATTGTCATAGAGAACTAACTCATCTATTGAGTTTAATTTTCAAAATTTTTAGAAGCTAAGCTTTCTATAACTAGATAGCTTTAAATCTCATAAAATTTTGAGGATATTTGTACCGACGAGCATTTTGATCAATAAGATAGATCAATAATGATAATATTTGATCAATAATAATAAAATTTGTCAATTTTTTCTGATTTTCGAGATAATATGGTTCGAGATTTCATTTCACATTTCAAAATTTTAAATTTAAAGATTGTTCCATTTACTTCTCATTTCTTCTACTTTTGTGCTCACACTGATAGAATATCTAAACTTTGGATGATAAGTATCCTATAGCATTTCAATATATTTCATATGATAACTATACAGATCATGCATCCTTTTAAAAAAGAAACTACAGTATCGACTGAAAAAAAATTTGTTTTTAAAACAAAAAAGAAAAAAAAAATTAAAATAATGTGTATCAATTCAAATTAAATCTAATACTTTACTCAAAATATGAAATCCAAATCGAAAAACTGAAATATTAACAATAGACTACAACAATAAATATATTTTTAAATTATTATGATAACAAAACAAACAACAATGGTAGATTGAAGGAGAGATATCTATTTCTATTCATCTTGAAGTGGTTTTCCGGTTCAATTTTTGGTTTAACCTGATTAAATAGGATTTATTTCAATTGTTAACAATTGATTTCGTTAAATCTATCAATTTGATCAAGATACTGATAATATTGAAAATGTTTGGCGCTAATTTACGCTAATGCTATCTCCACTTTCTAACACATCAAAAATACATTCATTCATCTCAGCTATTTTTCGTCACTTTTAATTTTTTTTCCCATTGCTTCAAATATGGGGTCAATATGAGGTCAAATTTTGAAGAATATTGCATAAGTATGATTTACTTCAATTTTAGTAGTATTTTTAAGTAACTGGAGCCAAAAAAAAACAAAAAACAAATCAAATTGAACATCAAACAAAGAGCATATTTCAATAAGAAGAATTGGTTTGAAAATAAGCGAATAAGGCTGCTGCTGCTGCTGATGATGATGATAATGATAAGCGATTAAGAGGAAAAATCAACTTTTTTAAAGATCGATTATCATCACAGCTAAATTCTGATGGAAAGAAAAGAAATGGAAGATGAATGGATTGAGAAGGAATGCTTGATGAAGAAGTATCAATCTTTTTTTTCTCCTTCCTTTTCCGGCTTGTCTGTTGAATTTCTTGCAGGAAGCCAAAAAAAAAGCCTAGGCTAAGGTTAAATTTGATTTTCTATCCCTTTTCTGAGCATTTATTGGTGAGTTCATTTGCAAAATGATGATAACAGCCTAGGCTCCCTAGAGGAGAAGAGAAGGAAAAAAAAAGAAAGGAAAGGAATGATAAAAGCTAAAAGCTTTAAACAATTTTATGGAAAAACACAAGAAAGCAAAATCAAATCCAATTTATCGTTCGAGATTTTGCCTCAAACGTATGGTATAGCAGACGTATAAAGCAATCTTCTATACGAATAAATAATCCAGATATCATCACCATTATCATATCATCATTATCATCGTTATCATTATTATTACTATTATTGCTATTTTTCATCATTATTATCATTATCATCCTTAAATTATGGTTAAGCTATGCTATAAAACGATCACTTATGTCTGCTTTTATGTCTTCATGTACTAAACATTGATTTACATCCTTGGCCTAGGCAGAGCTTTTTTTTGGCCAAGTATTAGAAATAGTAAAGAAGCCCAATCAGCACCACATCCTTCTCACTAATCGACTACAACGATGATGATCGACCTACATACTAACAGCCAATTGCAAAAATCCATTAATTTTTCCACCATTTACTCAATATTTCGTTCATTTGTACGATGAAAATTAAATGCAAAAAAAAAAAGGAACGAAAATTAAATTTTCATTTAATTTTATTTAATTTATCAAAAAGATGAAGAGAAAAAATTCATCTTTTTTGCATTGAAAATTTCCATATGTTAGTAGTATCCTATTAAAATTATAAAAAAAAATGCTCAAGTTATTTGCAAAAATTGGAATTCACAGTAAATTTAAATGGATTAAATTGATCAGAAACTTGAACAATTCAATGGTTGATATTAAAAGTTTCTTTTATATATTATATTTATCATGTTATCATCCGAAAAGAAGCTATTCTTGGATAATCGTCTAATTTAATGATTGGAAAAATTTGAATTAATAGGAATGGAAATAAATTTCTTTACGTGAAAAAAAGTTCAGTTACGTGGTACTGAATTGACTATTATTATTCAAGAGTATATTACTTTTACAGTATATTAGATGGACTTATACAACTTCGTAAATTGATGACCAGAGAAGATGAGAATTTCATAAAAGTTGAAATATCATGCAAAAATTTTCTATAACAAGATATTCACTTCAATGATAGAAGACCAGAAAAAATGATAAAAGAAAAATTAATTTTGAATTAGTAAAGAAAAAAACTCGAACGATTAATAATGTTGAAAGAAATAAATAATTAAAAAAACATTAAACAATCGATTCTCAAAAAAGAATTCAAATAAATATTAATTAAAAACTTTTGAACTAATTCATTCTCAAATTACTATCGAAGAGTAGGCGAAATTTTTCAAAATCAGAAATAGAAAAGAATTGAAGAGAGGATAATTTAAAAGGTAAGTTTAAGATGAGTTAATGATTTGACTCACCTAAAATTATCTAACACAGATCAATCCTGATTTCTCCTTTAATCAAAATTCGTTATCATTCGATTCGGAAGAACTGTTAAAAAAGGAAAATAATGTTCATGAAAATTCCTTAATTTTATAAACATAAAAAATTATACAAATTAAAATTCATAACATTAGTCATGCAATCATTACTTAGATATTGCCAATTAAATAATTGTTCGAACAATCACAATTTGATTCATTAATATAAAATGATATCTACGTGATAATCATTTATGTATACGTGAATTTCAATAATTTAAATTCTTTGTAATATTTTTGTAAACTGAACTTCTTTAATGAGAAAGATGATGATTTATGTTAATCAATTTAGTTTTACAAATGTATTTTCCTCTCTCCACAAAATCATTCAAAATTTGTTCTTTTTTCTTTACGAATATTTAAATTTTACAAATGAGTGATAACTCGGAATAGCTTGTAAATTTGAAAGAGACGAAACGGTAATCGTTTATGGATTATACTACACCCCACAATAGGGTGCATTCGACAAAGAGTTGATAAATGATCAATTGGCGGTGAACTTCAAAGTCGGACATTTGAGAGGAGCAAAAAGGAAGAAAGGTTGTAATTAACGAAGAGTGTTCCGCTAACGGTTTGCTAATTTGCGGCATAGTCTTTGATCTAATAGATTAGCTTAACATGTATGTATGCATAATCCGAATTAGTTAAATGATTTTGAAAATATTTATAGGCATAAATTTGAAAACGAAAATTCGATCCATCTGTTTTCCAGATGATTGATCATTGATTGATGTAGACGGTATGATTGATAATGACAATAATTAACTGTTTCAAAAAAAAAATCATCCAAATATCATCTTTTGTTACTAATTTAGTCTAAGTTAGCTTGTAAAAAAAAAAAAATTTTAAATCAATTTAAACTTAGTTAGACATTGCAATTTGCGCAACAATAAAATGCCAAACGGAAAGAAATTTTCATAAAAAAAAAGATAATCAATTTTATCATAATCTTTTAACATTATTTAAAAGCAAGCAAAATTTCCTATATATGAAACATTTCTAATAATTTTGCAGTAATTTATAAATTTTAGAATTCTATTTGAAGTTCAGAATCTGAGCAATACGATATCGAGTAAATAAATCTGTAATATTCAATAAATCTACGGTATAGTTTAGATGATAATGGTTACTCAATCGCTTTTTTTCGGCTCTTTTTGGTTATTTTACTTTTTCACTTTTTAAATATAAAATACACTTATTGATTGCTAAATTCAGGCTCGGAATTTAATTCGAAAAATAAAAGTTGAAATTGAAACATGCAGTAGATAATGATGAATGGTATGAGAGTACTTTATAAGTTTCAGCATTTTCAACTGTAATGCATTTGAAGAAAATTAAGCAAAATTTATATTACAGGCAAGAAGATGAAAATCGATGCATACAGAGAGTAAAAAATATAATTTTTAAAGACAAAAATACGAAAAATTCCAAAGAATAATGAATTACTTATTAAATCACTTTCAATATTTCAATATTTAATATCGATCAGTATAGTATAATCTTTGTATGTTACTCAAAATTAGATATTAAATAATTAAATATTAAAAACAAAAATTAGACGAAATTTTGCAAAAATTTCTTCAATTTTTAAAACGAATTTTTGGAAAAGATATTCATCGTAAATTTCTTTTACAATTACAATTACAAAATATTTTACGAACTGATAATGAATGAAGAAAAAAACTTTGTAAAATCAAATTTTCTTGCGAAATGCTTTATTGTTTGGTTAGGTCTATTGTCAAGACTTCTGCTCGAAACATTTAGCCAAGCTCCCTGAAATATTCCAATAGATGAAAATTCCAATTTTTTTTTTTTTTTTTTTAATTGAAATTCCATGAAATTTCTTTCCTTATCAGGAAAAAATAACAATCATTAAATGAAGATAATGAAAAGGGCTGAAAGAAGTTGCATTTTCGGAAGTTGGAAAATAAAACTTACTCAGAATAAATGGTTACATTGGTGTACATACGAAGCATATATTCACCTTCTTCACCAGGTTCAAAAGTTGATGGAACTATGATGTAATTACCAGGTCGAAGGCGGAAACGGCCAGTTACCTGTAATTATTTATTATTTGCGAACTGTAATTACAACTTTTATTATTGGTTTCGAATCATGTTTTAATTAAAATGTTACAATAGATTAAACCTTCTTAATTAAATTATGGTTTATGCCATAAAATCTAACATAAACACTTTATTGAAGACAATAAAAATGGTAATAATTGAGTAATATTGGAATGTATTACTCAATTACACATTTCAGTTTCAGGAAAATGAAACTATTTGTTTGGGCAACTAAAAGGCTAATCTTTTAATTTGCACTATCAAATGATAAACAAACAATTTATTAAAAGTTGACATAATTAGTCTTTTTGGATAAGGTCATGTACAGTTTGACATATTATGTTAGTACGGAAAAATCGAAATGATATGCATCACCTAAACTGGACAATTTCTTAGCTGAAAATTACAATTTATAAGTAAAATGATACCTCACGAAGATTGATAAAAGCAGCACTTCTTGCACATGATTTACGTGATGCAAAAAAGTTCCGATCCAAATGACCGTAAATTTCGTCAACCTTAAAATTTTAAAAATTTAATTATTTGAAATATTTGTTAGTTAGTAATTTAGTAAATTAGAAAATTCCATGAAATGCAAAAATAAATATACTTCATAGAGGGCAAAACCGATAGCAAGATTATCAAATCCTTGTCGTTTCATTTCACGACGATTCTTTTGTAGCACAGCAATGATTACCGTACAAAGATCATCCTCATCTTCAGGATTTGGATTAGATAAAGTCATCGCAAATTGACAATTATTAGCGAAACTATCTGAAGAGAAATTTTATAATACCTAAAATTACATCAAAATATTGAAATTAATAAATTTCGATAAATGGATTAATCAGAATAGAGAATTCTTAATTTATCCTTTACAATATAACCTGAATAAATAATAAAATTAAATTTTACAATCGGCAATCGATTTTATCCTATTTACTAAACAATCATTTCCTATTAAATATTCAGTCCTTAATTAAATGTTTTTAGTAATGCTTGTAAATACTAAGTTAGATACGATTATTCCACATCATTTTCATTCTTCTGCATAACACTCAATCTTACTCTCTTCGAATTTATCTTTTTTTTCCTTGAAAATTAAAAAATAAAATAAAATAAAATAAAAATAAAAAACAAGAAATAATTTCCAGAAATTAATCATACAATTATATATAATTCGCATTTTCTTGCGATATTTTCCTCTTTTCATTAAGACCGACATTTCCTTTCGACTGCGAAGTTTTGGTTACTCCCGGTAGGATACTTATATTGCCGAAAGTAATGATGTTTAGATGATTACGTGATTTATATATCACCAAATATCTTTCTTCCTTTCTTCTCTTTTTTCAATTTCTGCTTTCTATTTTCATCTATCACATTTTAATATATTTAATTTCCATCTACACATAATTACTTCCTGATAGCTTGAAAATTAATGTTAAACCATTTCAGATATTCAAATTTTCATTTTCATTCGAAAAATTCCTACGAATTGTTACCATTATTGCGATTTATGTTCAATATTCCTAAAAAATTACATCGGATAATTAATAGTTTAATTAAATTAATAAATTAATTACTTAAGTAATTTCGGCAACCACCAGCTGTTTCACCTATCCATGCGCCAAGATGACAACGAGTATTCCAGCGTCTGTAACCAGCATCTTCCATCGATACACCGGTCATTTCTCGTACTTCATCCATAACATCCGGTCCCAAATTGCAAATTTCCATTTTATTGAAATGTCGCATGAAATCATCATATGACATCCTATAAAATCAGATAAACTCAATTTCTTAGCTAAGCAAAGTATTGATCAAATTCGAAATATAATATGATTATTTAATTGTATAATTTATTTTTATAAATTCCTCGATTACTATAACTATTGCCGTATTATACAGAGTCTTGTATAGCAAAAAAAAAAAAAAAGTTAATTGAAAATTTTCCAGATTTTACATCGTAAAACCGGAAGATTAGATTTATAAAATGTTCATTTTACCTTTACTCGAATAACCAACAGATTCTATTTTTTGGCCAGATTCAATTAACTTCTAAAATTAATTAAAATTAATAGCAAATAAGAGCAAACCAAAATTCGCCATCATGTGCCAAAACAAGATTCATATCTTGTTTTTGCTCTCTGGAAATATAATTCCATAAATCACTATCATCTGACCAATCGCCATTCCATTCCTGCTCATTACCCCATGGATTACGAATTCGAAGGAGCGGAATTTTGCCTCTTCGTGTTTCAACCTAAAATATGGAAAATTTCAATTTCCAAATATTCATGAAAGATTCCATTGTTCTGCTAGACATCAGAAAGAAAAAAAAAAAAACACAAGTATTAATAATATCATATTTACAAATTCGGCCATTTTTTTGTATGAAATTTTGTGAATTACATAATAAATTTACCATTCTCATTCCGGTAATGCTATAGGCATGACCTTTGACCAATCCTTCAGGTGTACGTGCCTCAAATTCCATTGGTGAAGCCTGAAAGACATGAAGATATGTATGAAATATATGAAATTTTTCTAATACGAAATTTGATAAATAAAAAATTTGCTATTTTCGTATGAATGAAATCCAAAAAAAAAAAAGTTTATCTATTCGGGAAAAAATTTAACATACAAGAATGAAAATATTTCAAACCTCAATACTGCAACCAAACAGAGAACCCATTTCGAAGCCACGAAACATCATTTGTAACAAATTTGGTGGTGGTTCTAATAAATCAACAAATTCAGTTAAACCACCAGTCATATCTTCCAATGCTTCCGATGTTGTACCACCTTTTAAAACTTCATAATTACCGTATAATCTGCAAATAATCAATTTTTTCTAAATTGAATTTAATCAATAAAATAAAGTAAATATGATAATAGTTTAAATTATTCCGACAAAAATTACTGATAAATTTCAATGAATTTTAAAATGGATTATGAAATAATTTTTTTCTATCGCTCTCTTTTTCCTCATTTTCCTTCTCTCTCTTTCTCTCTCTCTCTTTTTAAAAATTTTCAAAATTAACTTGGCATATGCTTTTTCCATTAGAGCACTCCAGAATTCGTTATGTTGACGAGAATGCATGTACAAAAGTTTTCCACCTGATGTTGGCAATCTGTCATCAACAACTACATCCACCCAATTACCGTAATGCCAGAATTGAAAATGAAATATTCCTGTAAAAATGGAAATTCTGAAATTTGATAAGAAATTGAAATTTATTAGAAATATTTGGCGAAAAAAAGAAAAATTTAACTCAAGAATTATTTCAACTATTCCTTTGCAACATTTAATGATGAATGAAAGAATGAAAATTAAATCATTGTCAGAATTATTTTTAATTAATCATTTCCTACGATATTTCGATATTATTGATATGAAATGAAAATTATGACAAGATCTATTTATGATAACTTATTGGAATTTTTCAATTTCATGGATTTTTTAGCTTTTTTATCACTTCTATCTAAAGTTGATAACGTATTATTACTTTATTAATGTTACTTTAAATTTAATAATCAGAACTTAAAATGAAATTTTCCTATATGAATTAGATTTTATTTTATTACATATTAAATAGTACATTTTAGTATATAGTAAAATTTTGCCTTTCTTCCTTTTCGTAGTACAAATATAATTTTATAAATAAAAGAATGCAATTTTTAAAAAGAGCGGATGAAATCTCGATGAAAATTGAAGTAGCGAAAAGATAAACTTCAAATGAACTCTAAAGTAGTGTTTGTTGCCAGCATTATCATATTTATCAGTACAAGAACTGTTTTACTATATCAAATTTAGATTATCAATAATCCTTATTCCTTTTCATTATGAAGGTTTCCCACTAATTTGCAAATGCTAATTTTCTTGCGACCAATTTACTATCTTTTCTTCAATAGTTTTTTTTTTCTAAATTTGTCAACAAATTGCTCTTGTTTAATTCAGGATTTAAAATTATATAAGTGAATTTACGATTGACCAGCGTAATTTTCGGTGAAACTTTGATCCGGTGGAACAACACGATAGAATAACTCATCACGTAAAGTTATACTTGCAGCACCAGCCATCAACCAACAATCACCCAATTCACCTTGAATTACATCGAAACGTGTTTGACCTTCCGCAATTAGCATTGGTGCATTGACGATTTCCTTCAACAATACAAATCGTATTTATTACGATCTATGATCGTAAGCAGAAATCTGGATGAACATACACTTACTCCTGGACGAAGCCATTCCACGTACTTTGGTGGTCGTCTACTGAAGAATAAACTGGAATCATCAGCTGGAAATTCTGGATCTTCGAATAAAGTGTTGGACTGTAACATATAAGTAATAGCTGAGAATATTAAACTGCTAGGATAATTAATAAAATAATAATTTGCAATATTTCTAAAGAATTTATCGCTTTTTCAAAAAATGCAAATTTGCTAACGTTCACTGACCTTTAAACATCGATCACGCTCTTCATAAAAGTCAAGTGCTTGTGCTCTTTGACTTGGTGATGGTGGACGTGGTATCAGACGTGGTTCTTGTGGAATATAAGGATCAACCTGAAGCGAATAGCAAATTTACATACAAAGAGAATCTTAAGTAAGTATGGTTTAAAAATGCCTATTCCAATCAGACAAAAAAAGAAAAAAAATTGTTTTTCCTCTTTATTAGGCAGAAAAAAGAAAAGAGAAAAATTAACCTTTCGACGAAATTTTCCCGAAATGATGTTATCCAGGACAATTTTACCAATATCTGATAATTTGTTATCTTTTCCACCAAGTTGAAATAGCACATTACCGGCAACTGCACCAATAATACGACCTGTTTGTGGATCAACACCAAGAAAATGATGTGCTGCTTTACCGATCATATCCGATAGCACCTCGATAACACCACCAGTCAAAAAATCCATCGGTACATTGTCACCTGAGAAAAAGAAAGAAAGTTAAAAGTTATTAGAAGTCAGAAGTTGGAAGTTTAGAAATTTTTAAAATTTAATTTAAAAAAATTCAATATAAAATGAGAGCATAATGCCAGTAATATAAGCAAATAATTTGATGCAAAATGCTATAATTTTTTGTACGAACAGATAAATTACTTTCAATAATGATATATAAATATATCTATAATGATAGGTAATAAATCATAATGCAATTTTTCATGCCATAAAAAAAATGATTTTCAATAATTTCACTACTTTCATCCTTTACTTCATCTGAAAATTCTATTAATTCCACCTTTCATTTCATCTGAAAATTAAGCTTACATTTTAGTATTATTTTCAACAAATCGCCATAACTTTTTTTTTTATCAAACCTACTTCATTTTCAGATTGCTTTTTACAACATCATTTTACAATTTCCATTTTTGAATTAATTAATTTCTTTTTAATTTATTCTTTACCACATCATGAATCATAATAATTTAATTCTTCATTATATATATAACAAATATTGTTCATTTGAATAATTTATCATAAACCTCCTCCTCCACCTATGCCTCCTCGACTGCCACCTCCGACAAATTGACCAATCAAATTTGCGATATCAGGGCCACCACCGGAAATAATATCAAGAAAAAATATTTTTAAACTTCAAAATTTTAATATTCCTATGTGAGACAAAAAAAAAAAGAATGTAAATTGAGATTTCAAATTGATGTTTGCAATGCTGCATTGTCAACGATGATACATATCGACTTGAAATATTACAGAAATATAAGATTACTGTAATGGTAAAAAATTAAAATCTATTATTACTTATCATCTCTCAATATAATGATAATCATCATTATTATAATTATAATAGCCTCGATCTATAACAACTTTTATTTGTTATATCAGATGTGGCAATTCTGTTATAATCGAACAAATATTTTTTATTTGAATAATTTATAACAAACCTCCTCCTCCACCTATGCCTCCTCGATTGCCACCTCCACCTCCAACAAATTGACCAATCAAATTTCCGATATCATGGCCACCGGAAATAATATCAGGAAAAAATATTTTTAAACTTTAAAATTTTAATATTCTTATGTGAGACAAAAAAAAAAAGGAATGTAAATTGAGAATTCAAATTAATGTTTGCAATACCATATTGTCAACGATGGTACATATCACATCGACTTGTATTACAGAAATATAAGATTACTGTAATGGTAAGAAATTAAAATCTATAATTATTACTTATCATCTTTCAATATAATAATAATCATCATTATAATAATTATAACAGATTTGATCTATAAAACATTTATTTGTTATATCAGATATGGCAATTCTATTATCATCGAACAATGCTGCCATTATCAGATATTGCAATCCTGTTATCATTGAAATAACAATGGCGCAATAATTATAAAAAATTATTTGCCTCAGTAAATAAATGTTTTATTAATCATCAATATTATGCTAAGAAATAGATCATATCAACAACTTCGAGATGATGAATAATTTGAAATTAAAAAAAAAATCAAGAATTGATTTACCACGATCTAAACCGCTTCCACCTCCTCGCAACAATCCACCAAGAATTTGTCCAGCGCCACCACCAACTTGACTCTCGATGAAGTTTCCCGCAAGTCCACCGATCAAACCAGCGAATTCATCTTCACCCACGTGAATTTTTCGCATTTGTTCTTCATCTCCAGCCATTTTATATTTATTTCGTGTTTTTCCTTTTCGTTCACTCTTTTTTCAGCACATCAAATGTCGGATGATATCCTACAATGATAACAATCATCTTTCCTGCTGCCTATCATTGATGAAGCAAAATTTAAACGCATTTGCAAAATTATTGCATACTGTACTTTTCGTTATTGTAAGGCAAGAAAAAGAAAAAAAAAACACGCAAAGAAAGGTGGGAAATTAATAAACATAAAATGTAAGTTCAAATTTAAAAAAAAAATTTAAGTAACAAATTTTTGGAACAGCGTCGAATAATTGTTTTTTTCTTTTTTTGGATTTGATTTTTAATTTAAAAATAATTGGTAAAACATCAAAGTTATGTACATTCTTGTAAGTATATATAGGCAATTTATAATGCGAATGATTTAAAATCAAACAAACACTTAAATTTGCGAACTACTTTTTGAAATTATTTTATAGCCTTTTGGAGTAGTAAGTTTTTATTTCATGAATGGAGCAGCAAAAAATATGCCTTTATCTATAGTTGACACACCAATATGTGAGAAGAAAATAAGTACTTAAGTAAATTAGTGACTAATTAATGTTCAAATTTTGATTAATTAATGTCATTAATAAACTCTTCTATATGAGTCATAACATGCTTGAAAACTATGAATATATAAATGCAAAAACACCTAAAATTCCACACCAGCAGTAACAAATCACTCAAAAAAACAAATCACTTACGCATTTTAATAAGTTTAATCTTCGTTTCCAATCAATAACTTCTATGATAAATTCGATAAAAAGGCTCATGCATAAAAATTTTTAACTATTATTGAAGAATGATACCGAAATGTCTTCCTCAATTTTGTATTTATATTTGCTATACGGTTATCATATCAGTACAAATTAAAAATTATTATTCTATCCTATTCCAATCGTATAATATTTCTATTTTTGGATTGTCCTCTCTTCCAAAGACAATGAGATTATCCGTATAAGATAACAATAAAAAATTTCAAAATTAATAAACAGTATTATCATAAGTTTGCAAAAATTAAATAAAAATTCTTCAATGAATCAATAATTGATAAGGTTAACTTTCTTGGAATAATTATGATAATAAGCTTTAAATGATAATTGGATGGTTACTTTAAACTGATCAAATGAATGAATAATCATTCAATTGAATAGGTAAATAATTAAGTGATAAACTGGTATGCTATGCTGATCAATATTTATCAAACTAAAAAAAATAGTGATTCAGTGGCTTGCAGATACACAATGATCAATAAAAAACTCATTAAATGAATAACTATTCAACAGCTGATCGACTGACTCAACTGTTTGATCAGTTTTTTGATCGACTAATCAGACATATGGATTTGGTGATCAAAATGATGTAGAGATCTGATAATCAAACTTAGGTGTATCGACGATTTGTGATTAAATTGAAACATGTAGGTCTAATGATTAAATCGATAAAATGTAATCTAAGTTGAAATGTGTGCGTGGACTTATTATTGGACCATTTTGGAAGGAAATACAATGCAAATTATGTTTCTTGGTAATTTAAGATAATTCGAGAAAACAATATCACACTTGATGTTACGAGATTCGCATCAATGTTACGCGAATCGCAGCTGGATTAAACAGAATGGATGCAATCAATCATTTTAAAGATGATATAAAATCATTTCGGTATATTATTCACGCTAATAAATAATAGTCAATACATGATAGTATTAGTTGGAAATTATTTTATCAGAAATTATAAGAATTACATTTCGTTTTGAAATTTCATGAAACCAAGAAAATTTATAGAGAGACTCAAATAAAAAATGGATAAATGAATAATACAATTTTTTATTATATTTCCTTCTTATATTTTTAATATTCAATGCAGGAGTATTGTCGTTCAAAAAATTCATATTAATTGCCAGTTATATAGCATATTATTCTCGAAAGATGACTTTGATACTTACATAATACTTCAAACCATAATCAAAAAAAAAAAAATATGGTTAAAAGTCGAAATAAAAACTTCCTTTTTTAATTTCGATATGAAAAACATTGACGTTTTTCAAGAATATATCAAACTAGTTTAGGGTTAATTTGTCATTTCGAATCAAAATCATTTTTCGAGAATAATATTCTATAAAATAGATGGGGATTAAAGTTCAAGATATGTCAAAAGATCAAATTAAAACGAGATAGTAGATAATAAATTCAAGTTGAATATGATCATAAAGCTAAAACATGAAAATATTTTGAAAGTATATCTTTGGTCTTTTAGCAAATCCTGAGTAAAATATTCCAAAGTATTGATCAAAATTTAATAATCCGGAAAAAAAAAAGATTTTTGGTGAAAATTGAAACGTTTGCAAATTCTGACGCATGAATATGAAGAAAAAATTAGAAAGCAAAATTGTAGTAGTTAGATGAACGTATTAAGATTAGGTATTAATTAACGTTAATATTAAAAGCCATTCATATTTAAAATCAATGGAGATAACATCGAAAATATAACTTCAATAACAACAACAACAAAAAAAAAGAAATAATCAAAAGTTAAAATAGACAGAGGTATATATTGTGTAAAAAATAAACAAAAACAAACAAAAAAAAATAAACAAAGACTTATTTCAATTTTAATAGATGAAATATTTCAAATAGACGAGAAATCTCATTCGTTTCGACAATATTGATTGATTTTTGTACATTTCGAAAATATTGATTGATTTTTGTTATTCATTTCGACAATACTGATTGATTTTTGTTAATTTTTATGTATCGATCAACAATGATAATCTATGAGAAGTATTGTGGAGCGAAATTATCTTTAATCCTGTGTAAATTCTCAAAATATCATAATAATCCATTCGGTACAGATAATCTACTTTGTTTGCATTCTCTAATAGCTGTCGAAATTGATTGATCGACAAAGTAGACATCATGCATGATTGATACGACATAAAAAAATTGATACGTATATCGATCGATCGATCGATCGATTAATTCATTCATCCGATTTCTCGGGAGAAAAGAAAAGAATCAATTTTACGCTCAATAAATATAGCAAATTGTATGCTCAATAAAAGTGGATGAATGAAAGAGGAGGAAAAAATGAAAGTGAAAGAACTAATAAAAGGAAAATATGAAAGGCAAAAACTCCGATGAAAAGGTGGAAAGTAGGAAAAGAGCAAATGATGGAGAAAATTCTAAAAAGCAAAAAAAACCTGAAATAGTGCATTAAGGTTGAAAAGAAAAAAACACTCATTTCGATCAATTTATTCGTTTTGAATCAATAAAATTGAAATTTTCGAATCTTTTAATTCCTTTTATTATTCTTTTAATTGATGCCTTTAAAGCATTAGCTTTTCTAAGCTTCTTCCGACTGTTTTTCTCGATTTTGCCTAAAAATTTCATAATGAGTCTAAAAAAACATTCCATCTGATTCGCTTCCTTTCTTAGTCCTAGGCCATAATTTCATTCCTCTTTCTTGGCTTATTTATTGAAGATTCCGAGTGAGTTTATTATATTATCCAGTTCTTTCACACTTTTTCACAGTCTATGATTCATAAATTTAAACCCAGTGTTGAAAATGAAAAATATTTGAAACAATCAATCGTAAAAACAGTAAACATTCTGTGCCTTTGTTCTCTTTAAAAAATGCAGACAGAGAAAATCTAGGCTAAATGATTCATCACTTATTTCGTCACTTTATGGCCTCAAAAATGTCGCCGAAATATGCCTAAAATTGAATCTAGCAATTAATGAATTCCAGGCTGCTTAGGTGACAATTTAATTTCTTATTTAAAGTATTTATTTGATTTAATCATATGTGCAATTGTGCTATAATTGTGAAAATTGTGCATGTCTTAATTATGCAAATTTTACAATTATAGCACATTTGTATAATAGCAAAAAGTTAAAATATGTACAATTTGCACAATTTTTACGAAAAACTTCGAAACAAAGTTTGTTATTTTTTAAGAATTGAAGAAATTTCATTCATTCTTTAGTAGAAATGTTTTTCAAAATGAGTCAGACTGAAAAAGATTGGAAAACTGTAATAAAACATACAAAAAAACACAGAATCATAAATAAAAAATAGAAAAACGATCAAATTAACAAATCCTGAAAATAATTACGGATCCAGAAATTTACCCACAAAGAGAGGAAGAGGGAGAGAGAGAGGGAAAGAAGACAAAGACAGAAAAAAAAGTTTGATACAGACATACCTCAATATGTCAACTTGCCAGCAAAACAACAAACAACAAAATTGAATGAAAGTTGGTTATACATACATATATATGCACAGTCAATAATTATATGCTTGTGTATTTGTGTATGTTTATCTATATGTATGTGTGTATGTGTATGTATGTGTGTATGTGTGTGTACGTATGTTATGTGTGTATGTATGTGTGTATGTATATGTATGTATGTATATGTGTGTGTATATGTATGTGTGTATGTATGTGTGTATGTATGTGTATGTGTGTGCTTCTACTTAATGATTGAAATGGATATTTCGGATTCGTTTTCTTCCAGTTGGTTGACACACAGGAGACAAAACGATTTGTTCTAAAACAATTATTGAACTGATATTTTACGACCGAACTCCTCTCAAGCAGAAAATGATAAGCAACGGAGAAGAAATCATTCCTTCCACTTTCTTCACTCTCCGATTTTTTCCTTTCCTTCGCTTTCTTCCATCAAATAAAATAAAAAATCAATAATTGATAGTGAAACTGCGAGTGTTTTGTATATTTCCATTACTATTTGCACATCTGGTATCACGTGGCTTTTGTCACGTACCACGTTTTTGCGTGGATTTATTTAAAGAATTTGTAAAAAAATTGCCATGGAATGTGAGTAATATCAATTGTGAAATCAAATATATTGTTCGAAATTTTTCAATATTTTATCTATTTTCGCTGATTAGCATAAATTACTACTCGATTCGAAATTACAGGCATTTTCATTCAAATTTTTAAATCTATGAAGTAATTGAAAGTATTAAAATTCAAATTGCGGAGAAAAAAAATTCCTTAAATTGAAATTTGAAAAATCTTACATCGTATCCATAGTTTCTTCGGCGCAATCACAAAAAAGTCATCAAAAATGTCATGGATATTTTTCGACAATTCCGGAAGCAAAAAGCTGTCCTGTTGAGCTTGAACAATTTCTCAAATTTTTACGATTCTAAGAAATCACATTTCTTGAAAAGCGAAAATATCAGAAATACGCGAAAGATCCAGCATGCAGCGATTCCAATGCGATTTCGATAAAATTACGCAACTTTGAGTTTGGTTAGTACATGGATCGAAACGGCCTGGGAATTCCAGGTGTTCAAAACATATTTTGTTCTCGAGAATTTTCGCAATAGTAATTTTTTTTTTCACCTCTCACGCCAAGAATTTCACCTCTCACGCAGCGATACGAATGCCCCCGTCCGTCCCTCTTAACCATTATCTCAGATCAGAAAACCAACAAAATAGAACCGAGATCCTATTTCATTATTCCATGCACGAGTATTCAGGCATTAGCCCGCATTGAGCACTCTAATTTTTTCAAGGTAAACTTGCTAGCCACCATACGCAACCGATCAAGGTAACGTAGGGAAAACTGGCAATATTAGCCTAGGAGCCCAGTTCTCATCCAATGGATGGACCAGGTCCTGAGACGCAGATCCAACTACGAGCTTTTTAACCGCAGCAATGACGATATACACTTTGAGAGCTGGAATTACCGCGGCTGCTGGCACCAGACTTGCCCTCTCATAGATCCTCGTTAACGGGTTTAAATTGTACCCATTCCGATAATATATATGTAAAATATAAATACATACGAAAAAAAATATATATATATACAAAAATATATATATTATATGAAAAAAAATATGTATATGTATTTGTATTGGAAAATATTTCACATCCATGCTCATAAATATATATATGATTTTTGTGCATATATATATTTTTTCTCTCGAAAAATTTGTATATATATACGAAAAAAATATATATATATAATATATATATTAGAAAATATTTCACATGCATGCACATAAATGTATATATGTATACATATACTAGAAATTATTTTACATCTATGCGCACAAAATCAAAGAATCTATCGTATGGAGACTACTCTATCTACTTATAACATCATGATTATATTTAATAAAAATTAAGATCTACTTTGATATTTTCGAGAAAATTTTCCAATATATATGAGAAATTTAAGAAAAAGAGAAAATATAGATTCTGGACAGTATTTTTTAGTATATATGAGAAATTTAAGGAAGAAAGAGAATAGATTCTGGAATAATCTTTTTTTCTTTTATTAGCCTTTGCAGCTCGCCTTAATCACAATCATCAATAAAAAATTCACCTTTAACATAGAAGTATCTGAAATCGATTGTTAAAATTCTTTTATAAACTGCAAAGATCTTTATCATCTTTGATATAAGTATCATTCAGCAATTTATTTTTAATTATTTCATGCATATAACAAAAAAAAAAAAAGATCTAAAGCAAAGTTTTTCTAATATATGAAAAAAAAAATTATTTTACCTATATTTTATATATGAGAAAATATTTTCTAGTATATATGAAAAATAAAAATAAAACAAATCGTCCAATCAAAGGATAAGTCTCAACAGATCGCAGTATGGAGGCTGCTCTACTGCTTACAACACCTTGACCAGTAATCAAGTCGTCTGCAAGTGATTTTGCGCCCCGACATTGTACCAGAGTAATCCGGTTTTGGCAACCACTTAACCATTCGATTAAGTAGCAAGACCATATAATGGGGCATTAGCTGTAATAAAATATTTATTACATAATAGTGCCTCCCGACTGAAATAGGATCTCGGTTCTATTTCGATATAACATTGCATTGAAATTGGGACGTGTATTTATCTATCTATCTACATTGCATTCCTTTCGTGTATTTATCTATCTATCTACATTGCATTCCTTTCGTGTATTTATCTATCTATCTACATTGCATTCTTATCTATCTATATATATATATATATATATATAGATTTTTTTAACCTGTCACACCTGTGGCAGGTAAAAGTAAGTGAAATCATGTCATCGTTGCTGTTACTTGGCTCGTAAATTTGCAACCTCTTCACCGATTTATTTCAAATTTCGACACAACCTTGTATTCGAATAGACGATTTTTTTTTTTTTTTTTTTTTTTGCTATATATATTCATCGTTTTTTTTCTACTGTAAGTGAACGGACTGATTAATTGACCGCGTCTACACTTCTCATTTTGACACAATGTTTCAAGCTCACCGATTGATTTGAAATTTTGAAACAACGATCATTCAAATAAGTTAGTGTTTCTATTATAGATATATCTTTTCTTTTTTTTTTTTCAATTTATTACAAGCGTGACAGGTTCAAACGAAATTGACAATGTAAAATTAATCCGTTCATTTCTATTACCAAAAAATTTCCAGCTAGTTGAAAATTAAACAAAAATAGATGATAAGAAGTTAAATCATAATATCTATTAGAAAATTAATGAAAGAGCCAGTTTGCTGAATTTTATTTTTTAAGAATTCTTGGATCAAGTTTCAATTGTAAGCAAATAAAAGTAAATGATAACAAGTATGAGGAAAAAATCAAAATAGATGATCAAGGTCAAATATTGATCATCAGATTAAGGGTATGATAATGCACTCATCAATATGTGGGCGTGTATATGTATGCATGTATGTGCGTGGTCTTTCTGTAGGATTGTTTAAACCTGGTGTGATGGCCACTCCATTGTTGATGGTCACTCCATTGCAAATGGTCACTCCATTGCTGATGGTCACTCGGATTGTTTTTTCTCTTCCTCTTTCACTTCTTCGCTGTGCACATCAATGAATATATATATAAGTACTGTTAGTATTGACAAATAGGAATGGGAAGTGCATAACCTTGACCTTCGACCTTTGATCTCAAAAATTGTACAACTAATAAGCGAATTTTTTCAATGAGATTTTATTATTTTTGCGACTAATAAATGGATTTTTTCTTTTTCAAGGATTTATTATTGTATATAAATGGTGACGATTGTTTTTTTTTTTGGTGGGATTTTTATTATTTTTAAATAGTATTTTATTAATGGAAATGGAATTCAAGATTAATGACAAAATTATCGAAACTTCTTGACAGTCTTGAATAGTATATTTTTAGTTACAGAAAAGCAAATTTAGGTCATTTGCTAATCAGATTATCGATGATTTAAAAATCAGCTATTAATTTATGTCTTTCTGAATTGCTTAAGCATTTAAGATTGTTCAATTCAGGATGAAATGCTGAAACTATGTGATTATTCTGTATAGCATCTACAATTAAATAAATAAATGACATAATTCTTTAATAAAAAATTGAATTCAATCATAATACAAAAAGATTTACTCATTTAATTACTTATTTCGAGTACTTATGATGATAATAAATGATACTGACATGAATTTAACAAAATAATTGGATAAATTCAACAATCTTCAATAAGTAAAATTTCAGAAAAAGTTTCATTTTCTCTTCTTTTTTTTTTAAATCGAACTTTTTATCGCTTGATCTATGCAATAAAATTTAGGTTTATACTTGAGCCAAAGAACTGATTCAAATCGAAATGAACGATGAATGAATATTTACTTATAAGAAAAAAAAAATGAATTTTTATAAATTCGAACTTTTGCTAAATTTAATTGATTTAATAGGAAACTTGGATTTAATCATGAAACTTGGATTTAATCATGTTATCAGTATTTAGTATCGAGAAAAATGCAGTGCACATCGGAATAACCGAAATATTTTTACAGAATATAAATATGATGAAATAATCAAAGAATTCTTGTATTATAGAAATATCAACCTTTTGACCTTTGTGCTATTTTAACAAATTGTAAATTTTGCTAGGGTTGACATGTAATAAACAGAGGAACTTCCACTATAAGAAGTTAGGATCAATCGGAAAGGTCAGTGGAAATAAACGATCGGAATGGCTAGTACAAACCTCAACTGGGAAAATAGAACAATTGTAACGATCACTTCGTCGCTCAAAGAAACGAAAAAAATTAGTTAAAGTAAGTGTTTTCGAATGAATGAATGAGATTATGTCGGGATTAATTAGAAATTTGGCAAATTATCGATTATCAATTTATGCAATAAATCTGTTTGAAATTCAGATTCGTTATTATCGATGTATATTGCTGCTGTTGGAACAACGACTTGCCAAAAAATGACAAAATGACAGAGCGGATGATTGTCATTTTTATCAATCTTTTATCACTCTAACTGCTGCTAATTATCAGTGAAAACGGTCGAACTTGCAGACTGGACAATTGGACCAATCATTCATTAATATAAAGAAGATTTCAGAAGTAATTTTTAGTAACGTTTTTGGATAATTGTCTGTTTTGTAACTTGTACGATGAATCTTCGTCAATAAATAAACCTTTATTCGTTTGTCCAAGCATCATCGAGAAACTTTCTCGATAATATATAAATTTGAATTTAATCGTGAGATGAAAATGGAAAAAGTGTTGGAAGAAGGAACTTCCCAGTAAGTTCTTTCAATACAAATTTTCATCTGAGAAGAAAGTTTCGAAAATCACTCCGACGGTTGCATCTTGTTTTTGTTACCTTTTACTTTTATATGCGACTTTTCATCGTTGATCAATTTAGCTTTATAATAATTTCAAAAAATGAAAGTATAAAAACATAGATAAAAACACATGCCTCTTGAAATTCAACGTCGGGTATCAAAATTTGGAAACAATCGGTGAAGAATTTAAAATATTTTTATCTATAATTTTCTTTAGAAATTATGAGAAATGAAATTATTCGGACAAATCTCGGCTACTTGAAACATTTTTTGACACTACCTAAATCATTCTGCGAAATTTTCTTTCATTTTCCTTTTGTTACTGAGGAATGAAGGAATACTTCTTATGACAATTTCGTAGTTTTGATAGATTAAAAAGCTTGAAAGAGGTTGACTTTAACCTTATTCAAATTATAATCAAAAGATTTCGGCATTTTATTTTTTTTGGTCTAAAAAATCAATAAAAATATCAAGAAAAATCAATGATTGATTTTTGTCAAGTAGCAACTTTTTTTTTTCAGTAAAAATAATGCGGCATCAGTTTCGTACTATCCAAATAAACTAAAATTGCTATGAAAATTTGATTTTAAAAATAATGATAACCGGATAAAATAGGGTAATCTGTTCACGGTCCAGTATAGGACAGAAAATGAGTGCCAATAATTGAAATTTAAAAAAAAAAAAATTGTTTTGTTTAAATCTTCGATTTTTCCTAATTGACTATTTCAACAAATCGTTAATCACTGAATTTCGAACACTTAACAGTTAATTTTACTGTAATACTTTTTAATAACGATAATTGGCAAGTACCAATATGTGTAAATTAATTGCATTTAATTTATTTCAAAAAAAAAAAAACCTTCTGAGCTTTTCACGAATTTCCCCGGAAATTTACCGCGAAAAATTTTGAACTGAATAAATGAAGACGGATGTTGTATTATATGTATTGATTTATTTATTTAATTATTTACTTATTTATTTGTTTACCTGTTTGTTTATTTATTTACTTATATTTGCGCTTGTATTCATGCTTGCAATGCTAAATAACATATTATTTGATGTGACTAATTTCTAACTCGACTAAAATCTAATAAATTAATGAAATGATACGTCATCCACACACAGTTTGTAAATGCAAAAGTCTTTTCGGGAAATAGTTCACTTTCCGGAGAGAGTAAAGGATAGATTAAATTGAAAAATGTCTTTGTTAAAAAGATTGAGAGTAAAAATAAAAATAGTGAATGAGAAAGGAGGGAACTAAGATTGATGAATATTCAAGAAATGATGTGCGATAATTTTTTTTTTTTGGACAAGAAATAATGAAAAGATGGAGATAACGCGTGAGATCTAACGTACATGGAATTTCAACAAGGAAATGAGATTTAGACGGCTGGAAATATTCGGAATAATTTCAGAATTTCAATTAAATTTTTTATAATATCAAATGTGGAATTTTTCCAAAGAGCTGTAATTTCCAAATTAAAGTTTTAATAATATCTTTCCGAAATTTGATTGATAAAAGTTTACATTGAAGCTTCTAAAAAATTCGAATATTGTCGAGATTTCTTTCTTTTTTTTATTTGAAAATGAGAGAATAAGATAGAAAGAAGACTAACAAAAAAACAAGTTTTTTTAGGCACTTTTAAGTGACATTTCATTTAACGTAATTACATTTTTAATTGAATACTTAATTTAAATTGCTGATGAATCAGATAGTATATGAATGTTATTCTTTGTTGATTCTGATAGAATCTATGATTCTGATGGACAAATGATTGCGTGCCAGTTGTTGCTTACAGAGAATGATATATCTTGGAAAGAAAAGTCATTGTGCTAGAAATTTACTCGCTGGTTAGGTTATAGTGGCATTTGGATCGATTGATTCAATAGGTCAAGAGGTCAAGAGAGTGGAAAATCTTTATGTGTGTGCAACGTTTCAGAGAATATATTAAATTTCATTATGCGATATTATAGTACTAAAATATAAAAAATGTTAAAATTCATTTCTTTTTCTTTTTTTCAGTTTTCATGGTCGAAAACTTGAAGGATACAGTGAACTGCGTTGCATCCGGTAAAGAGCAGCATATTACTACAACAGAAGTTTACGAAATATTACAAACGAAAAATAAACAATCGCGTTGGGAACATGCTTTTCAATGTATGTTTTTTTTCTTTTAGCAGATTTTTTACAATTTATGTGATTGAAATGTTTTCTGCATTTCAAAAACAAATATATTCTTTCCAAAAATTTTATTCTTACTCTCTTTTCAACGAATAACTGGAATTTTCTTTAAAAAAAAAAAACTAAAATTTTATTTTCTGATTATCTAAAATATATTTTCTAGTTCCATCAGCACTTCGAAATCTTCCAAATCATTCGGACTTCCGAAAAACAAATTTGGATGAGAAAGGTAAAGAAGCTATATTTTTCTAGCAATGTTAATTTTGAAAAACATAATTTAAATTGCATCAAATTACGCATATAATTAGGTCTTTTTTTTTCTTTCAGCAGAATTGAATGCATGGATTAAATTGGATTGTGCAGAAACAGCTATAAAACTCAAAAAATATATAACAACATTTGAAGTATGTTTCGATTATTTTTATGCTACTTTTATTTAAAATCATTATTTTTTCAAAAAAAAGAAAACTTAGACTTGGTCCGGCTTTTATGTCGGTTTCTTTTGGCTATAATTCTTTGTGATAAAGAACATGTCAGAAATTAAGGAATGCTCTGAATAGAACAGCTGTCGTTAAAATTATTTCTTAATTTCATGAGAATTCGATGAAAATGATTCGAGCTGCAGCACTGAGAAAGAAGAGATTACGCAAACAAAATGCCAGTCATTTTACAAATATTCTGATTGATGTAAGAATTGCTTCCATGATTCATTTGTCATTTGAGATATTTACACTAAATTTTTCAAATTTTAGCAGTTTATAAGCTTTGTTTTGTTCATTTGTTTATTGATAATGATTCGTTCATTGATTTGAGTATATGATGTTATTATGAATTAGTAATTCGATACATTAATTGTTGTTTGTAGGAAGGAACAAGCGTAGAACAACAATTCACTGCTTCATCCAAGAATATTCAGAAGCAAGTATTTGTTGCAGCAAACAATGATCAATGCTATAGTCAGTCATGGTTATCATCAATCTCACCTAATTCATCAATGGAAACAAGTATTACCACTCAGGATTGATACCACTCAGGATTGATGAATGCTGCCACAGAGTTGAGTAATTGAACCATTATTTTGTTTTTATTCTTTCTTATCCGGAAATTTAAGATCGGCATTGCCTATATGTTTGGTCTGATATATTTTTAATTTTAAATTTTCCGTATCAACCCATATTTGCACCAATAGTTTGCATATTATCCTACTAAAGCAATCCATAATTTGTGGAAAACTGAAATGCATTTAGCAATGCACTGATGCGTGATATGAATAGTAGATTTAAAATATTCTTCTTAAATGAATAGAAATGAGTGTTTGTTCATTTTGGATTCTTTGTATGCAAATATTAACCAGTTTAAACATGTTAATTACGTTGATCAGTAACTTTATGTCAAATTCGGAAAAAAAATTTATGTTTCTGGAAAGTTCTTTCATTTATCAGTTAGAAGACATTGTTAAAATAGTCTGAATAATGGAAATGTATTAAAAAATTTCCGGATAAAAAAATTGTTGTATATTTTACTGATGCGAGAATTTTCCATATTTAATTTCTTGAATATATTTTCTCTGTAAATATTGAATTATATTGCAAAAAAAAAAAAAAAAATTGCTCTAATTGTTGTAAAACATTGTTAACAATAATATTTTACCGAAAAATTTAAACATCTGAGTTTTTTGCCGCATTTTCTTGTTCAATAAGTGTTTTATGATTTGTTTAACGGAAATATATGTATTTGGAAATTTTTCCTCTAAGAAAATTTCTTCAGTTCAATTTGCTTATTGTTTCATTGAATAAATCCTGTAAAAAGTCTTTTCTGAATCCAATAAATCCATCACTTCTTGAAATTCCTGAATTTCTAAATTTTTCGAGTCTTTGCTAAAATGAGTTAAGATTAAATATACAAAGGATGACATTTTATCACTGCTTGATTGGCTAAAGTTTTAATATCATTTCAGTGTAGTAACTCCTTTTATTGCTGTTAATATTTTCTTTAGCGGCTCAGTAATGTCTAAACTTTATAGCAATAGTAATTACCATAATTCATATCTTCCATTACTTTTTGGTAGTGGAATAATTACATGTTGGACCAAATAAGCGCCATTCCTTCGGAAAAACTCAAAATGACTACTTTTACTGATAATAATTTTAATTGGTTAAATCGAATGACAGAATATGTAACAATCCATAAAAGATGGAGGATATTATTTTACTAAAAATTTCATGATAATCATCAAAATATCCGGAAAAATTCCAAAGCAGAATACAAGTACAGAAAGTGAATCCTTATCATTTAGTGCCATCGAAGAGGAAGAATGGTATCAGTCGTTTTACCTAATCTGTCATATGCATCGAAAGTTTGGAAATTTTTTGAATTGTCTTTACTTGTTGCTCAGTTCAACGGTCGTTTTCACTTTTAGCAATATCATTCACAATTTTGTAAAATATCTAAAATAAATTGCAACTTCGAAATTTATTCTAAAATGATATTATTCTTATTATTGAATAAATGTTAAAATTTTTACTGGCATTTAAATTTCGGCAATAAACTGTTTCCAAAATTTCCATTATTTTTCGAAAATTGATACTTTTTTTTTTAATAGTAAAATAAGAAGCAAAAACTAGTTGTTCTTTGCATTAATACTTTTGTTTTGGATTTAAAATATCAAATTTCACATCTATATGTTAGGATGAAGCTTACATTAACATGTAAAACATATCACTTGCGAAGTTTACTCGAAATAATCTTGGCTGCTGTAAATTCCGTAAAGATTTCAAATTAAAAAAAAAAAAAAATTAATTAAAAAGTAAAAAAATTTCATGTATCGCCTTTTTTTTTATAAAAATATTAGCTTTATAGAAAAATTTAGAAAATGAAAATGACAAAACTAAACACATGAAATAAATTGATAAAGAAGCAAATAAATAAAATGTTAATTATATATTATAAAATATTTTTATTGCGAAGGATCGAAGTTTTCAGAATTTGTCTCAACTTATTAAAGTATTACAAATTATCATAACATTTCAAAACTTTCTTATCAGTATCGAAATTGCAAAGACATCTGAATTTATAAAATGAGCTCAATAACAAAATATTCTAAATTCTTCAGGTATATTATCTTAAATTTTCAAAATTATTTTACAAATTTGTTCCAGTCGATACAAAAACAAATGATAGATGAATTTGATCAGCAAGTGATACCAAAATCGATAAAAAATATTTTGATCTCCAGAAATTGCTGAACACCATAATATAGCAACTTTACAATATTTTTGCGCTATCATCCTTTCGTCTTTGATCAAGCTTCTAATTCAGTAGGAGATGCATAATGAAGAAACATCTTGGCTATCTCTGTTGGCCATAATTTTATCACCAGTTTCGAGACAGTAAATACCTTTCACTTTGTATATTTTGTCCAAAATTAGATGTTTCAAATGAGTCAAATTTTTCATGTTTTATAGATCAAAATCCTACACATGAAATCTCAATAATATTTTGCATGTGAAATTTAAGTAAATCAATAATATTTCATGCTGAAATAAAAATGAAATGCTAAGATTTTTGTTATATATGTTAGAAAAATAGTTCAGTGATTCCATGAAAATTAAATAGTTGAAGTTATATTAACTTTACATATGATTATTTCAAAACATCTTCAATCAATAAAAAAAGTGAAAATATGTAAAGTGCACATATATATCTTTGTTCGGCACTGTTCTCAGTATGCATTGTATCACAAATCAGAAAGATTTAGTGGGAAGAAATAAATCTTTTTGAAAACTCTTAAATGAAAATTATATTTCTATTATCAACTGGATTAATCATTGATCAAATTAAGTAATTCAATACTTAATCTAATCTGTCATATTTTAATTTCATTAACTTTGTTCTATCTTTTTTTTTTTCGAGTTTTTTTCGAAATTTTCTACTCTGAAATTTTATCATTTTTATTTTCTATTAATATGCTGAAAGCATTAAACAAGTAGCATGTCTGGCAGTCGGTGTTATGTAATCCATCCAATCTTGACCCCAATAAATTCGTTCGTATCGTCGATCCTCCTCACCTATGAAATTTGAAGGATAAAATAACGCACCAGCTCCAAAGACACCATGCAAACGACCTAAAAAAAGGAAGAACGAATATATTTAAAAAAAAGTTTTTCAAAATTTGAACGATATTTAATTAAAATTTTCTCTGTCGTCCTAAATTTTTCAAATTTTCAATTATTTAATTTTGCAAAATACAACAATGAAAATAATTAACTAACCTCGCAAATATAAATTATAATTATCTATTCTGGATGTTGATGTCGGGAATTCGTTCAACTTTCGATAAGGTTTCGTTTTCAAATCAAATGAAGCCTATAGCGTTCAAAACATTGAAAATATTAAGCGATATTTACTAAAATTATTTTGTTATAATAATATGAAAATATTCAGTCTCAACCGATTTTCTTAATTTAAGTGAGAATTTAAACAATAAAGCTTCAACTTTTGCTAGATGGAACAAATATTACGAAAATAACATATTCAAATAAGTATAATTAAGAGACACTATTAAGAAAACAGTGATAACTTCTTTCATCATTCAAAAATGATCTTTAGTAATAATACTAGCTTTTTTTTTCTCCTTGTATCCCTTCTGTCTTGGATACTAATATTTTGTTTTTTATTACTTTTTGTTAGAAAAAAAATGTTTCACTGATTCCTGATAACTCGAAATCAACGAGTCAAATAGTTTCAGAATATCAACACGAAACATCTGATGGACTTACTAATAATGCATTTTATTATAAGCAAATTTCAAAGGGTGAATTAAATACGAAAAAGAATCAATTAAGCAAATATAGTCATTAATTGCCCATGAAATGTTAAGAAGAAGTTCGTAAATAGGTTAATTTAATTTAATCTGCTTGCTCTGACCTGCTTTCGATCTGCATGCTCATCGATTTTTGAATAACTTGAATAGTTTCATATTTCAATAATTTCAGCATTATGTGTAAGCAATACACTCTGTACATTTATTTGCTATTTATTATCGGCTAGAGAACTACCTTGTTCATATCAGGTTTCGTTTCCAACAAATGTTTTCGGGAAATTCTTGGCTTCGAGTATTTCTCCATAGCAAATTTCCATTCCGATTGTTTTGGCACATAACTTTGAAATGATCCAAAGTATCGCTGGACGGCACGATCTCTTCAAAAATCACAATGTATTATTGCTTTAACTAATAAGTAAAGGGATGACTTCGAACATACTTATATTCCAGATTAGTGCAAAAAATAATATGAATCTAAGTCAAATTAAAATTAATTTTGTGGGTAAAGTTGAAATAGCGAATCATTTACAACACAACAAAATAGACAATAACCGAAAATCAAAGAATCAGTAATAATCGGATCAAGTTGGGATTTCTTAAAATCGCCTAAAATCACTTCCCCTGAAGAAAGTTTCTCTTTTACAAGATTTTTACGAGAAAAAGTTCAAATTTTGTAGAAAATTGTTAAATGAAGACATACTCAAAAGGCATCCCATAGCTTGGTGCTAACGAAGAGAAACTTTTCGACCGGCGATATTCGCCTAAATCTGGTTGATACATTTTGTCAAGTGTACAGTAACTAGCTGTCCTCCAAACATTTTCAACGGGAAAAAATCTGAAAAGCATACTATTTTATGACGACACATTTTTATATTATTTCGCTTTAACATGATGAAAAAATTGTTGAAAATCGATTTAGTAAAAATAATTTTCTTAAGAATGTTAAGTTTCCCTTGACAAAGAGAAGGTAAGAGAAGGAAAGAGGAAGAAAAATTCAACAGAAATTTAGAAAAATAATTTTTAGGAAAAAGTTTTTCATAACATAGAGAAAGAAAGAAAGAGAGGGAGAAAGAGAGAGAGAGAAATTCAAAAAAAATTTTCTATCGTCAATGGCGCCATATGTTTGTTTTTAGATATCAATGACGCCGTATGTTTATTTTTAGGTATTTTAGAATGCCCGACGGAAATTTCAAAAAAATTATTTGAAGAAAAGTAAGAAAATGAAATTGGTAAATTTTTTTCATTTCCAAGTCAAGAAATTGTGGTTCTAATGATTGGAATGTTTCATCTTTCACATTTATCTAGGATTAAAGCGAAATAAGGATTAATCTGAAGAATACCGAAAAATCTAACTTATATTAACCCTTTTTACCTTTATATTCATAACGATATATTTAGGAACAAAGTGAAATTCGATTGTTTTCGAAGATTGGAGAAAAAGAAAAGTTGGCAATGATCGAATGAATAGGAACGTCAAAAATACATCATGCATTGCCTTGTGATTTGAGATGGAAAGGAACTATGAACATGAACGTGAGGAAGTTCGTATTCGGAAAAATGAAAAGATCATCTACCTTTCTTTTAAGCAGAAACATTTCACTATTTAAAAGAAAAATAAATAGGCATGAAAAGTTTTAGTCTAGTTGACAAGTCCGAATGAATAATATTACAAATAAAATATTCAGATTCCTTAATTCTATCATTCAAGCACTTACACCTTTGAGACGATTTGTTTATACGTATCGGTAGGTGTAATATCAAATCCATCATGCACTTTATATCGCCAATTAGCATCATCCACTAATTTACGAACCTGAAAAAATATTCATTTTTCTTACAATACAACAATCGGTTGCATCATTTTTATCTCATTATCATTCTTTTCCGACTGCAATTTCAATCATATGATCAGTTGTTCATGTTATATTTTAAATGGTTGGATGCCGGATGTAACCGCTTGTTCGGAAAAATTATTTCTAATGATTGTAGAATATTTATGAAGAAAAAATGTATACCTCATGGAAAATGCTCATTCTGAATTTGTGGATGAGAAATTTTAAAAGCAGATAATAATAGAACAAGCACAAATACACCACTGAAACATAAGAATAGTAGAATTCGAGATGATAAATTTAGAGGAGAAACAGTTGGGATGATAAGTTAGAAATCGGCTGATAAGCTAGAAATCGGCTGATTAGTTCAACGGAGAAAATGAGTGATACATACACATACAAACATCAATTAAAAGTACACACATACATACATACATACCTACATACATACACAAACGTGAGATATTTCATAGAAACAAGAAAAGTTTAAGAAATATTTGCTAACATTGTTGATTGATAATGAGGTAGAAGAAGCAGTCTCGAAGTTAATAGCTTAAATTAAAAATATTTAATGCTTCGAAGTTGAAAACAAAAAGCAAAGAAAACCGACCGATCAGCTGATACCAATTAAAATTGTCTTACATTAACAAGCTTTCTTATATTTGATCGAATTTCGATCCCCTTTATCTGATCGTTTAATTTGCCATTTCTTCTTTCTTTCTTCATTCACAGACTCAATTTTTCGATGATCTCTATAATAATCTTTTGTCAATTGTAATTCTCAAATTAAAGTTCATGAATTTGATCAAGATTATCCGAATTATTGGATCAATAATTTGAACAAACTTCGCATACAAAACCGATCATATTGAACGTGAACAAATTATTCATAAAATTTTCCAGATAATTTTCACAAGATTTTTGGACATAATACAGTTGATCGAATGGAAGAATTTAGTTTTCTCTTCTTGTCACGAGAGAATCTCGGAAAAACAAGAAAATCTCAAAAAAAAAAAAAAAAAAGAAAGAAACGACAAATTTGAGTATCAGATGTTGATCCTTAAAGCGCTATTAAACGACAATTAACTAATTCAAAAAAGAAGAAAATTCAAAAATTCAGCAAAATCATTAAATTAAAATATACAATTCAAAAAATAAAGTGAAAAAAATGATGATATTTTCAATTACGTTCAAATTTCTCACAATTTGTTTTGTGTCATAACATTTAAGGCTTGAAATGTAATAATTAATTAATGTATAGTAATTAATAAGTAGTACGTGTTACGTGACTTTTTAAATACTGAAATTCATTCGTAAGAACTGAATAGAAAATAAAATGAAATTTTTGACTCTTTTTAACTCTTCATATATGATTCTGGAATGGCAGTAATATGGAAGTGTGACAAATGTAACGGTTGAAATGCCTTACGTTTTACGTGACACGTTGAGCTGTCGGAATATAAAAAGTTAAAAAAATTGTCAAATTTCGATTTTCGCCTCAATTTTTCCAAATTAAGAAACTGCACCGTATCCTTTACGTTTACCACAGATGGACAACGTTTTTCATAAAGCGTCGGAGTTTGTTACATTCAAATAATGGTGTATTTACACAAAGCACAAATATACGTAATTGGATGTTATTGCGTGGTACGTGTGAGTCACGTTTTTGCAGCTGACGTGCTCGTATTTCTGCAGCTATCACGTGAGCAGTTAAAGGTTTGAGTGGGTTTTGTAGCTACTACGTAAACGGTTATCATGTTTTATTTGTTTAAATTAAATCAATTTTAGTATACAATTTCTTCTATGGTAATCATGAAGCTAAAATAATGATGCGAAGTCAGTCGATATTTGACCAAAATTTGTCGATTTAAAATACACAGAATAAGAATTTTGGCGTAGTTGACATGTTTGAAATTTAACAGGTAAATTTTTCCCAGTTGCTATGACTAAATTCATTTTACAATTAGATGATATATTTTTATGGAAAGAAATAATTAATTTTGTTGCGGTTCATATTTTCATGTACGATGTGATGCATCAGAAAAAAAAAGTACGTCAGCAAAATTGGGAAGTTGTTGTATAAAATTTAAGTTTTTTATATATAAAATTTGTCACATAAAATAATTATATAGAAATACCGGCCTTTCTATTAGAAAAATGTTAATAAAAATTAAATTTATAATTTTCTAATTCAGAAAAGCAGTACATAACGTGAAATGATGTATGCTGCATTGAAAAGACTTGAAGAATACGATCGAAGTGACCAAGGAAACATCGACCGATTGTTTTTATCGAAATTCAATCAGTGGCCACATATTTTCAATCTTGCCAATTGTATTGTTGGTGTTAGTATGCTTGCTATGCCATATTGTTTACAGCAGGTATTTATTAAAGAAAATTTGAATATACATGTTGGAATGTTAGGTCTGTGATAGCTTGAATTTATGAAATAAAATAAAACTAATTATTATTTTTCATGAAATTATAAGTGTACATAATGTGTAATTATGCCATAAAATTGCAACTGTTTATGGGCCATGTAATTAGTATAATGCTTAATGCCAATGGTATGGCATAATTACTATATCTTAAAAACTAATAATTTTTTTAGTTCATGCTATCAAATGACACTTAGTATATCATAGTTATAAATATTTTTGTAATGTGGTGGAAAAGTACAGCAGTTATATTATAAAGTGATTACAATGCCTGAAATTATTGGCTGTCCATAATATAGTTTATTCTGTGAAGTTACTAAATCACTAATATTATTTGCGGTATAATTAATATAATATATGTGATATAATTATTAGAATAACGTCAGAAATTTTTTTCTAGCTTATACTGTCAACAATACGCTATATAAGGCACTCTCGTAGTAATATTATTATATTGGGCAGAATTATGGGTAATGATTTATATATATATATATATATATATATATATATGTATGATATGTTCATAGTTGCCTCATTACTTTTCGATTATTAGTTATGTAGTTTTATTAAATTTCTTTTCCAGTGTGGCATTTTACTTGGTACCATTCTAATTGGAATTTGTTCAATATTAACCAAAATTACTTGTCATTTGTTATATCAAGGAGCGCTTCTGACACGGTATGGATTCATAATTATTTATTTATGTTATTTTTTCTTACGTCTTTTTTTTTTCTTATGATGAATTGCATATTCTGTTACTTTATTTTTATCCATTCATATAATATTTAGCTAGCTTAATCATTTCATAATGTAACTAACTTTTCATTATTTCGTAATCTTTTTCTTCAAGAACTTAGCTCACATTCTTTCGAAATCCATTTGTTTCTGGTTCCTTTTTTCGAGGATTAAAGATCACAACTTCAATCAGTTGACTTCCTTTTTTTTGAAGTTTAGTAATCACGGTATAGAATTTAGAAGGCCTTAAGGAGCGAATTTTGAAATATCAACGCGAGCTGGGCTTAGTTTTTGAAGTTATATTTTTGAATTGTTGTTGAATAGTTCTTTCTACTGGATTGAAAAAGTTTTACAGAAGCAAAATTTGCAGGCGCCGAAGTTATGAATCTATAGCATCATACGCTTTTGGTAATAGTGGAAAACGTCTAGTTGAGGTTAATTTTGTTTCGTTTAAATAAATTACAAAATTATTATATTACTTTGCAAATTTTTGATTTAAATTAATGGACTGTCAGAAATATCCGATCATTTGCTGGGCATAATTAAAAGTTTAAATTTTATTGAAGGATTTTATAAGCTTACAATCAAACAGCATGATTTCGCTTCGAATTTTTATTCCAGTTTTTCATTTGCTTTTTATTTTTTTAATTAGTAACAGCCAGTTAGGAATTTAAAGTCATTTTTATGTTTATTTTTTGATTCATTAATATTTAAAAACATTTTAACCTGACACCAACATAGTTTGGTTTACAATTTTAATTTCAAGTATCACTCCTTTATATTTTCCTTCTTGAAAGCATCAAGTTTATCTTGAAATGATTTGATTTAAATTTAAATTTCAAGTTCAATTTGTCATATTTAGAATAAAACCGTTTTATTTTGCAGTTGCTCATGATTTTATTTTTAATGTCATGTATCGTATCATTTATGGTTGTTATTGGTGATATTGGTCCTCATGTGCTGGCCGATTACTTGGAATTACAGGCACCTACTCAAAGATTACGAATTCTTGTTATGGTAAGCCATTTTTTTGTCTCTTTTTTTTGAGATACTTCTAATTTCAGGAATTTGTCCCGAAATTTTCGAAATTTTTTTTCTAAAAACTTCAATGGTAAAAAATTTTTATAAAACAAAATTAAATAAATAAGAAGCTTTAATTCTGCTGTTTGCTATTTTCACAAATCAATCAAAATTTATCGGACTTTTTATTGAAATTTCAGGTAGTAATTTTCCTCTTTATTATATTGCCATTATCACTATTTCGTAGTGTAACCAGTCTATCGAGAATTAATTCAATAACCGTATTATTTTACACTGTATTTGTATTGCGTATGCTAGTTGAATGCATTCCACGAATCTTCGATTTTGATTGGATTACTAATGTACGTTGGTGGCATCAAGAAGGTTTACTCACTAGGTTATTTGTTTGTTTATTTATTCATTACCAAAATTTTAGAATTACATTGATTGACTTTTTTCTGAAAAGTAGAACTGATGCATCTGACAAGACCAAGTAGAACTAACATTGTCACCTTTTTCCTTCTCTTTGGTAAGAAAAGTTCAGTTTTTCCCAATTTTATTTTAATTTAAGGATATTTAAAAACTTTTCCAGTTCTTTTTTTTAATGATATTTTGATGATGTGTCTTTCTTTGTTTCTAATCACTTATCAAGAAACTTTTCAACTTTTTGCAGCTTGCCTATTATATCGATGGCTTTATCCTGTCAGACACAACTGTTTTGTGTTACTGATTGTATAAAGGAACCATCGGTTGCTAAGGTATATTTCTCATTGGATTAATATTTCCTGAATATTCTCTTAGTTGGCTTTCTTTATTATAAGGGAAATTTATCTCAGCGAATAGTTAGGAAAAGCACAAATAGTTGAAGAAAACGCAAATGTATAGTGCAAGATATTGTAATATATTTAGAGTAAGCGTGATATCATAAATACGCATATTTTCCTTGCAACTTATAATGTCTTGATTTCATCGATCTTTAAGATTATTGCATCTTAAATTTTATTTGGAAGGCAGGAAATTCAGTAACTATTAAATTTGAAATTGGAACATCTGAAAATTTAGCGAAATTTCAAGTACAAAAAATACAGCAAATAAATCAATGGTCATACAACTTTTTGCTTTTAATTTGATGAAAAATTTTCGTGTCTGTCTCTCTTTTAATTTCCATATCTATCTTGGGCCTGTATGTTTCTAAGAATACTGAGAAAAGTTTCTCTTTTTTTTTTTTTTTTTTTTTTTTTTTTTTTTTTTTTTTTTTTTTTTTTTTTATCTAAAGCAACAGATGAATTATTCAACAAAACGTAAACATCGTAATGAAAAAAATTAAAATTTATTTTGACTAACCTTAACATTCTTCAGTATATTTATCTATTCTGAAGATAAGCATTTGCTGAGCTTTTATTTGAAACTTAGAAATAATTTGAAAATAGTTAATTTCGAATTGAACTTTTATTTTTTAAAATCAATAGTTTGAAGTTTAAAATTTAGGTGGATACAATAGTTTCGGGAGCTGTGAATATCTGTAGTAGTATGTATACAGCTGTGGGTTTATTCGGATATATTGCTTTTTACGATGTCGAATTATATGGCGATATACTCCTATATTTGCAAAATTCTTTACTGACCCAACTGCTGAAACTAGCTTTCATGTTGTCGGTAGCTGTCAGTATTCCACTTATGTTGTTTCCAGGTCGAATTGCGTTCTACAATTTCCTCATGAAACCGGTATTTTTTGATGCTATTATTAATTAGATAGTATCAAGAATCATTGACGCCGCATGATAACTGTTATGTTATTTAAAGGGAATATAGAATTACTTTTTTTTGATTAAATCAGACTAAGATATTTGAAATGTTGAAAAGATAAGACCTTTCAAAGCATTGAAAGAAAAAATCCAAAAAATTCGTGAAATATTGAAGAAATAAAGA
The DNA here is from genome assembly GCA_000499405.2 of Onchocerca volvulus. Taxonomy (NCBI): domain Eukaryota; kingdom Metazoa; phylum Nematoda; class Chromadorea; order Rhabditida; family Onchocercidae; genus Onchocerca; species Onchocerca volvulus. The sequence continues at coordinate 287,054 of HG738137.1, forward strand.
AAAAGTTCAAAATTTCTAGAAAAGTCCACAAACAATATCTGAAAGAGTGTGGAAGAGAGACTCAAATATAAAAGGATGGAGGATTTGGGAAGGTCATGAGAAATTTTCTTGAATAATTCTTTTCTGTGCACCTTATAGGATGCTTGTGAATTCGCTATGCTACGTGTGCCTTCATTAGTATTTATTTCATTAACCGTATTTCTCTTATCTTCATGTTTATTAGTTGCAGTAATTGTACCAAATGGCAAGTTTCATATTTTTTAAATTAACGTTATTTCGAGAAAAAAGGAATAAAATTCGATGCATTGTTTTTCTATTAGTATCGTATCAAAAAGGAAAAATCTCCTCTTGCATCTGTCAGCAAAGTTCAAGTTGTCTAAATTTTCATTCGAAAAATAATTTTCTGTCCTATTTCATATTAAATAATCATAGTTATTACCAAACCAAGATAAAATAGTTAAGACGTTTTGTTGCAAGATATACTAATGTTACTCTTTCATGGTTTTGGATATGGTGCTTTTAGTTTTGATATACTGTAATTGTATAATTACTAAATATGGCCATGTATGACTCTTTTTGTTCAAAATAATCTTATTCTAACAATTGCTTTTGTTAAATTATTTACCATCTTCCCGAAGGAATCTGATCAGTTCAGTGACTTTTCGTCTCACCATGCAGATTTACATCATTGAAAGCAATTTTTGTAGTTTTTGACGTCAAAGAATATTTCTTTCCTGACTTACTGATATAGGTTACTCTTTTGGCGAGGAATTTAAGTAATATGAGAATCAGTTAAACTAAGAAACTAAAATAAAATTAAAGGATATATTAGTTCAAATAATTTTACCAATTCAAAGTAATATTAAAGTTGCCGAAATGTTAATTGATATGATAGGGTTGAAATGTTAAATACGAAGACAATGCCTGAGATAATTTTTAGTTGAATTTATTCTCGGAATAACAGGCGCAACGATTGGTTCTCTTGTAACGATTATCATTCCATCGATATTATTTCTGTCAATATCTCGTGGCATGGAACAATATCGTTCTTTGATATGTTATGCAAAAGTATGGTGAACTTTCAAATAATGAATATGAAAGAAACATCTATTTTATTGAAGTTTGCACTTCGGATAAATATTTTCCTAAAATTTTAACAAATTTTCCAATAGCATTTGGGATTTTGTATATTTTTCTTCTCTTCCTAATAAATGTAAATTTTTTCAGGTATCGATAATAATCGGTTCACTTATGCTCGTCGGAAGTACATGGGCAGTTTTACATACGGAACAGGAAACGAATGTTGTTGATATCATTTTACCTAAACGAATAGGTTCTGTTTTTAAATGAGTTTCGGCCTAATTTAAATGGCCTTTTTTAAAAAACATGTTTTTAAAGTCTTGAAATTGCAGATACTGAAAACTAAAATATTTCACTTTTTGAATTATAACTCATCTATTAAATTTGTTATTCAGCTTAGGGGACAGCATGAAATTTATGCAAACATTTTATAGTGGCTAGGACTTAGTGAAATTCATTATTTCAGTGCATTTTCGAAAAAGAAAATAGCATTCATTTTGAATAGTTCTATTTCTTGAAGAATTAGTTTTTTTTTAGATGACGAAAAAGTGGAAATTGCCTTAAAACATTTGGAAAAAATCAAAATTGATGACAATAGCACGAAATTACAGGCTTGTCTTCAGATATATTTTCTAGTGCTCTCAATTTATTAATGAAGACGAAAAGTTAGTATCATAAGATGGCATCTGAAGAAGAAGGTTAATGGGCTGTTTTAATTTTGGATAAAAATTAGCAGTGTTCTTGAACATATGGCAAAGACTAAATTGCTAGAACATTAAATAATATCTTCAATTTTACTGAGCCAAGTAATTGTCCATAAATTTCAATCCTAAAATTTTTAAAATTTTTCGAAGATTTGATGAAAATTACGAAGTTTTATTCGAAAAAAATTCCTTTTTTAGAATACATTTTCGGAGAGAAAGCAGAAGGAAGAAGCGGTAAGATCCGGGAGAGAATGGAAAGGGAAGCAAAGTGTAGGCGATATTACTAATCAAGAAACGAAAACAGTATCACGTGAAATTAAGGAACAGCGCAAAGAACAGGACAAAATTTTAAAGGAACAAGAGACGACTGTCGATAAACTGAAGAAACATAATGAAATGCTAGAAAAGGTAACAGTAACGATGGCTGGCATTTCAAAAAAAGACGTAAATGTTAAGCAGACGAAGGAGGTCAAGACTAGCTCGTAAATATTGATAAGAATGAGAAAGTTCGGCGAAAAGGGATAAAGGAAGCAATTCCTTTCTTGATTTTGAGTTGCAAACTATTTGAAACGATAGCTGGGAATGTTCCGCCCCTAACTACTGTTTTATTGTCGGATTTTCAAGACAAATCCATTTTCGATGAATTACTCTGAAACGATTCCACTCACTGCTAGTTTATTTCAATATTCTTTGGAATAACGATAGAGGTACTCTCAGTATTTGGAAAAATTTAAACTTCAATTCAATCTATTTCGATTAATAGTGATTCACGTAAAAGCAATATGCTGTAATGTGGATCGAGAGATTTTACAATTCAGTTGTTAAGAAATCTAATGTTTTTCTTATTCTTTGTTCTCGAAAAGTTAATTATATGGAAAGTCCGAAGTGTTGTCATCATTAGTTAATGGTCCTTCTTTGATTAGTCCTAATATGCAGCTTGCCTAATTCGATCACAGCGCCGATTTGGAAAAAATTAAAAGCCACAATTAAGTTTCAGGTTTCGTATATCATGAAATGTTATGATATATTACCTTGCAACTTTTCTTTTAAGTATAATAATCCGAGTTTCAGAATGGCAATAATGTTCAGACGCATTAATTTTTTCTTTCTATTCGATTGAAATGTATTTCTAGAAAAAGTTTCACAAGTAAAAAGCTTCAATAAATCAAACACAAAAAACATTGCAAGAATGCCAAGTTCATGTCTTAAACTTTCTGGATTTGTCACCTAATAAGCACTTAATTTTTCAACATTCGATAAAAATAAGCAAAAGTTAAAATGAATATTGCATGAAGTCAGTAACAAAAAAGCGCGAGAACATGTAAGTTTTTTAGGTCAGTTACGAATTGAGATTTCTTCACTTGTTGTCGCTTCCGGATCACAACATCGTTCATACAGGTAGACATAACCCAAAAATTTAGGTGGATTCTGGGATATAGCTACTTTTTCATCATTGAATAGATACCATTTTGAGTTCTAAAAGTTAATCAACTTTATCATTTTTAAGGTATTCCGCTGTATATTTACATAATATATATGTAATGATTATCCTAGTCATAATAAAGAAATTTCTTACTTTTTTCATATGAGCAACATAATGCCCTGAAAATGGTGAACTTCCCATATGTGATATGAAACCAATTAAGCGGTAACGCTCTTTTCCATCACGGCATTCTTTTGGCACGTCTACCGAAAAAAAGTAGTCTTCAAATAAAAAAAAAGTCAACAAATTATTTTTAGAATGTCATCACTTAATTACTCATTCAATGACTACATAAATAGGAGTAAAGCAATTTTTCTTTACACCTATCGCGGGTATAGGGCACCAAGCAGTGATGTCATTATTGAAAAAAGAAAATGTGATTATTTGCATCCAAACAATCTTATTTAATTTTGCATACCCTTAATTTCCTGATCTTTCTCTTCAGGTGGTATACTGTCCACATTCGAAAAAAGCCAATCGGCTGCATCGTTTATACCAGTATTGACTTTTTGAAGAGCATAACGTGCTTGATAAACAGAAAATCCGAGGTTTGTAAGTTGTTCAATCGCTATTCCGTCAACAGCGCTTGCCTATAATAATGATGAATACTTGGAAAACTATAACAGAATAATTCAGAAGAACTTATAAATCCTCGAAATAAAAAATTTCATAAAATCAGCTTTATAAATCAAACTGCAAATATAAATAGCAATGATTAGGACAAATGTTGAAGTTTAGCGAGATATAATTTTGAATTCTTCAATAAGCCCAGAAAATAGTGTTACAAGTTGGGCTGGTAGAAAGGCAGTTTGAAATACTGATGACCTGTAAATTAAACAATCGGTTTTCGATTGGCATCATGAGAAATCAAATCATATCCAATCTATAATCATCTTAGTATCAGTAAATATGCTAATACCGACCGGAAAAACAGTCGCGTGTTTATTTTAATATGAATTTGAAATGTTAGCTAAAAAACTAGCAATGGAAAGACCTTCGTCCACAAATCAGGATGCTCCTCGTTGATATCCCTATCACCAACACTATGCATGATCCAATCTAAAGCTGCATCGAAACCAGTATTCTTAGTTATATGAATAGCACGACGTGCAGCTTCGGGTGTAATTCCTGATCTACAGAGCTAAACTTCAAGAAAACTACATAAGTTACTGTACTATGATATTTAATTATCAAAAACTATCCAATTCTTATTTTAAGAAGTCCGTCTATAACTGTTTCAATGTTCAGCTGCACCAATATTGAAGAAGGATTACTCAACTATATTGTTCAACAGTCCATTGATTTTATTAAATTGAAATTATCTGAAATTAATTAAATGCAAAATACGGATTGGGCAGTTTAAATACTAACCCTATTAAAAACCTGAGGATCGATACCAGGAGAAGATCGATTCAACGTTAACTCCGATTTAGCAAATTCGTGTGGAAGCAACATCTCTTCAGGCTGTTTTCCATGAGCACGAAATGCTCCTAAATCAATTTCGTCTGGCATTTCCACATTGACATCCAACTTTTTGATACTGTAGTCCTCCGCCAGGGTGAATTTCTATGAGAAAAAGAAAAGAATCAGTATTCTGGAGAATAAATATTTTAATTTGTTTTCTTTTTTTTGTAAATGAAGAATCAAGATTGATGCTAACTTTAAGCTGTATGATCAGATAATCCGGAAAAGTGGCAATCCTGTATTGCTCGATGGCTCCTTGTACTTCGTTCGTTATTGGCGACCGGAAATCAGCAATCTCCTGCCTTCCAAATGTTGCTGATAAGCAATCAGCAAATGATATCGTGGATCGCACTGGTGCACCCGTTTCTACTGTTTGCTAAATGTAGATTCGAGCTTTTTTAAACCCAATTAGATATATAACTTATAAAAAAGTCACTTCCAATTGATTAATAGCAGTATTTCATTGTTATAAATGCATTTTCAGTACTGACATTTCTCGTGCACACAAGTATCAACATCTTGAAAATATCTCAGCAAAGTCTATTAAATCAAATTATTCCCAATCTATTTATCGAAATTCCTTTAAAATTACACTTCTACATTTCCTCATTTTTTGCATGATTAACTATCGATGATCCCAGAAATATGGTGGTCTTATTTTCATTTCCGAAATTGTAATGGTATAATCAAAACAAATTTGGAGATCACTGATTACTAAAATGTGAATGAACTATCTTAAAAATAAGATAGTTCATTCTTTTCAATACGTGAATTTTTTGGTAACAGTTTCAGAAATAAGCAAAAATTCAAATTATCAAACACAACAAAGGTAAACCATTTATGAAAAAAACGTACTTCGGATTGTTTAAAAGCGCTTTTTTCTGGTACATTCAACGAAAGAACGACTTCTTCTGAATAGCTATAACGGACTCTATTTGTTGCCTGATCTTCTAAACGTTGCTCTAGTTTAAATCGCACTGCGTCAACTGGTTTCGGTTTCTTCAAAAATTGATCTATTCGGTCAAAAAGTATTCTAAAAAAAGAATGGAATAAAAATTCGGACGAAAAATGCTGAGACCAGAATATTATACATTCTGTATTTGATCAGACATCGTTATCCTACGGAAGAAATAAGTTGATCCTACGAAATTTGAAAATCGTTTTAGCTGTAAAATCTCTACTTATTGGAATTCCATTTGATCCTAAAATGATGTTAGCACAATTTATTTAGGATCGCTCTAAATTTATGATTTTCCATTGGTATTGGAGATTTATAGAAATAACTATGAAAATAATTTCTTTCCAAAAATCTAACAAGCAAGAGTCCAATTTTGGCTAGTTTTCTAGATTTTCTCTTTAGAATACTTCCCTGATGCAGAACAATTCTGTAATTTAAATCTTTCTAAAGAATAAAATAACAAAATTTTTTTCGTTTCTTTTTTATTGCATTTAATTTCTTTTAAAATTCAATTTTATCCACCTTATGTATTCATCAGCATCTTGTTGTCGTGTAGTTGAAAATTCCGCATTTCCTCTTCCTACTATTTTTCGAAACTGCACTGGTTTGATACCGTTGCAATCACCGTCTTTCTGAAATTGTTCATGCATTTACAATTTAATACAATGGGCCAAAATAATGCGTGTATGAGTTTATATGTATATTTGAGTGTATATATGTATGTGTGTAATAAATCTAATTACTTACTCGGGAAAATTCACCACTTAACAAACTCGAAAATACTTTTGCTGTCTGACAATTGAAATCATAATGAGAATTGAATATTGAAACGTTGAGAAAATGTTTTTCGCATTCTATTCCATAAGCTTGTACGAAATCAGGAATTTGTAGCAGCATTTGTAATGTCTGAAAATAAGTTATATAAGCTGCGACTTCCCAATAATCTACCAATTAAGTTGAAATAGTGTTTACGAATTTCAAGACTAGAACTAGATATAACCAAAGTATAAAAATAAAGGATACAAATAAAAAACATATACAAATTAAGTATAAAAATAAAAAATCATGAGATAATGAGAGAACAGACAATTTTGTGACAAGTACTTATCGAAGAATTGAGATTTGAAAAATGGAACTTCAAAAAAAAAAATAGCACTTACTGCACTAATATAACAAGATGAACCAATGTTTATGATTCCAGTAAATCCTGGGCCATAAACCAATTCCAGATTTGCGCCATCCTCCTGACACATTTCCCATTCCCATCTTTAAAAAACAAAGTACTGTGAAAAGACTTTTGGTAATTTAGAGAATCAACTTCCATGAAATTTGATTTGGATAGATGGTGACAATATGACAATTACAACAACTGAGTAATGTCAGGCAAAACGCATCTTCGGAAGCTTTCAAAGCAAGCCGAAATAGCACTGCCACATATTGACCGATGAAGACCAAATCGTATAAATCATGGACAGCTTAACCGCAGAAAGTTAAAACGTAATCGATCGCTTAGGGCGTGCAGTTGTACCAAGATCGGGAACGCATTGTACTGAATAGCCGGGTAATTTTGATAATTATAGGATCGAATTCTCAGCTAAAAAAAAAAAAAAAAAAAAATACTTACTTTTGATTAAGATCAAGTTCCATTTCAAGTGTACTTTTTTCAGTCTTTTCTGTTTTATCCATATCAATACCAAAATGAAGCAAATGCTGTTTTAAGTTTGGATCACGAACCGATTCGTCTTCATCGTAACTAAACACATCCGCATCATCTTTCGTAATTGTGCCTAATTTCACAACCAAAGGATAACCAGTCCTGAAAATACGACAGGACATAAAAAATCCTTTTTTCACATTGACTTTTGCAAAGAATAATGATTATTGGCCTATCAGTAACGAATCAAATAACGTTTTAAGTAGGTCAAAATCTCATTGAATGAATCCGACATTTAATTATATAAACCTAAGTCTCTGCTAATTGCCTAAATTAAACATCTGATTATGCGTACCTAAATCTAATTATGTAAGACTACTATTTTATTCTATATCTAATTAACATTTAACTTATCCTTCTCGATGGTACTGACATGCATAAATACGGTAACAATAAATTTAAGTGATACCGACCAAATAAACAATTGTCCAACGATAGATCAAAGCTTAAAAAGATTAATTGTTATAGATAACTCATACAAGTCAAAGTGTAGTCGCGCATGATTTTGACCTTTGCTCATCACTCCTTCTTGGATATACTGCGAACGACCACACATAATCGCACCATCAGTTAAATTCAACCATAAGTTCTCTTTAAGATCACATCCTTCTTCTTCGCATTTCCAACCCCATGGAGGTATTCTTTTCCCATTATCGATCTTTATAAATAAAATTTATTAAAAATTGTTAGGTTTCGTCAAAATGCAAAAAAGGCAATGATATTATTAATAACAAAACAACTGCTTCGGCTCGTTCAACATCAATTTATGGGGCTAGGCATACAATTCTAAATCAGTATTATCCTGCCGGAAACAAAAACGATTTTTGTAGAAATTTGCATACTTGCTCCAAATTTAAATGCCTCGTATTCACTCGGGCTTCACCTTCCCAAATCTGCATTCCTGCTTCCAATATCTCCTGTCTTTGAACCCCTTCGTTTTCGATAATTTTATGGCAAAGTTGTGCCAATTTCGATGTAATCCTGAAAAAAAAATAATCACAAATTTCTTATTCTCAAAACATATTCAATTCTACTTTTACTGTCTCTAAATTTGGGATTCACAAATTCGTAATCATAGAAATACTATCGGGAACAGACCTGTTAAGAGGAATTTTCGCATCGAAATCTGGTGCAAGTACGACTGCATATTCGCTAGTGATATCATATTTTGGACCAGAGCAAAAGCCTCCTTCAACACCAATCGCAAGCTGCAAAGAAAAGAGCTCAATAATTAGAAATTTGAAATTCATTGCAGTTGCTAATTTAATAATGTACTATGCCATCCATAGTTAATTTTCTTGGCAAGAAAAACGATAACGAATCTATTTTATAACAGAAAATTTGACTTAGAGAAAGAGGAAAGAAAATTAGGAAGGATATATTTAACTTTTTTTGATAGTTCTCTCAAAAGTCGTCATATAATCAATGAAATGAATTTTTTTTTTTTTTTGTTCTGTACTTTTTTTTTTGATTTCATTTAGTTTGTAACTTTCTTTTGGCTAGTCCTGCCCAGGTTATTACCGAATGATATTTTTTGTTCGCTTTGATTATTTTGTGCTCTGTTCTAGTAAGTTGTTTGGTGTGATTTTAATGTTATTTCTGTCTTGATGGCCCTTATTTGGCTAGGTAGTTATTAATTAAAAGTTTTGGATAAATTTTTGTATTTGAAATGAATATTGTAACAAGCAGTGAAACACAGAAAACTAGAACCATTTTTTAACAAATGATTATCAGTTGCAAAACAAATAAAAGCAAGAAATTTAAAAACATGATTATATAAGCCTCTTATTTCATTTACGTGATAATAGATTGCACTTCCTCTTCAAGTTGTTTTAATTTCTTAAAAATAATAGTAGTTCAGCGGTTTCTTCCAAATTATTCGGATTTTTTTACATTAGAATAATTAGACATAATGCTTCAAATATCTCGATCTCTTCTCATCATAATTCATTACTTTATGGCTCCTCTGTAAGCCGTGCTGATTCTTATACATATTAGCTTATTTTAGTGACCTTGTAAAAATTGATTATCCACTTGATAGCAGTTTGTAAACTTTCCACAAGCCACCCATGTCCCCCTATATAAAAAACAAGGTGGAAATAAGGTGATAAGATCGATAATTCTGGACAATAAGTAGGTAATGTATATATGAAAAACAAAAAAGGAACACGATGCATAAATTGCACAGAAAAACAAATTTCTTCTAAGCTATACATATTATAAGATTTCGCAAACCTTGGTAACTTTATCTTGTGGTTCTTCGGCTTCTGGTAGCATTTTTTTGATTTGCTTACACCATAGAAAACCCTTTCGTGCCGTTCGCTTATAATAACCCATCACATGATCATTACAAAAACCAGCAAATCTCTCCAGACAAACATACAATCCATCTGAAAATAACTGCATTTCCATATCTTTCTTTTTATAGATATGATTTACCAGATAATTCAGGATTTGTCTAAATTTATCCGGAATTCCTCTAGGATTCATCCGAGACACATCCAAAATTCAATTGATATTGTTCCAAATTATTTCAATCCATTCAAGATTTATTCAAGAAATACTTCTCCATAAAAAAGATTTCGACTAATTTTCACAACTAATTTTAAACTACTGAACAATGCTACTAAAAAACAATTGCTAGCTTATTAATGAGTAATATCAAGAAACAACAAATATTAGCACCAAGCATCCAGGCTAATTCTTGGCATTCGCTTTTTCTCCAAAAATTTTCTACTTTGCGACTTAATCATCAACTACAATTTAGTCGTAACCTAATTATTCCTAAACTCTATATTTTTAATTAAATTACTCCGTTTAATCTAAAATTTGAATTGGATCATATTTTCAACAGATTAGTACTAAATTATTACCTTTAATTTTATAAATTGCTTAAATTATGCTTCTTTCAATATGGGAAAGCCAATTTATCATTCATTTTGAAAATTTAGATAAACATCTACCTGAATGCAGAGGTGTCTTGAAGCAGTACATACATTCATCCTTGAATATCTTATCATCTGATTCTGGAAGATTATAGTTTAAGGAGCAAATCTTCGATACAATATCCAATTCAATCCATCTATCTGTTGACGATGACGTTGATGTCCCACATGCTTCAGCCATTTCTATTATCAAAATTCGGACTAAACTTTTTCAACTGATTTCGAATCAAGAAAAACCTTAAATTTTTAATCAGAAATCACGGATTAAGAAAGAATTTTCGTAGCATCGACTAAATTGAAACGAATGAAAGGAAAAGAAATAGAAAATTTTTGAAAAAATTTGAAAATCGAAAAATCCTTCCGAAATGCTAAATATTGATATTGCAGATAAAACCAAATTCGTCCAGTGAACAAAAAAAATTTGCAACCATCTTCTTTAAATCCATGCTTAAAAGTATTACAGCAAGCGGGTGGCCAACAAGAAGCGAATTAGCTCATAGGGATATTATATATGCCGAAATGCCTGGAAATTTCGAGATCGTGGCATATAATGAATACAGGGTTCCTGTCCCGGTTGATCTCGGGTTCTGCCATTCCACGGGGGTTTTTTCCTTCCTTTTATGGGATGGTAGAAAAAGGAACTCGAGAAATAATTATTCTTGAATGCTATGAAACGGATTAGGGATCTTGAAGTTTTTTTTTTGTTGTTAATATCATGACATCAACTATTCATAGCGTAAATTCATGTTAATCAAAACTACCGTTCTACAGGCGAAAGACGTGAGTAATTACGTTCCGCGTAAACAACACACGTAAACAAAAAAAATCACACGTTTAAGTTTAAAACTGACCTTATACTAATTTACACATCAAAAAAAAAAGAAAAAAAAAAGGAAGTGAATGGACATTAAAATTGTCCATTGAGATAATCTACTTGCAATAATCAGATTTTGAATTACTTCCTTTTTTGAAGTCAACTTTTCGCCATGAAATTCGTGTCAACGACACAAACATTATTCTCACTATTCCAACGGGATTTTAAATTTTGTAAAATTTATCAACAAAAACAACAATGGCACACTATTATGTTAAGAAAAATGAAATCGGAGGTGGAAAAAGCTCAGAGTGCTGGTCGAGAGAGTGACACAATCTTTGGGAAAATTATCCGTAAAGAAATACCTGCAGATATCATTATGGAAGATGATGATGTAAGTAAATTTTTCCTCAAATTAGTATGAGAACAAAAACTTATGGGTCTCCCGGTATAAGGTTGAATCGCGATAAGAAGACTTAAGATTGTAATCTCCGGACATGGTCGTATCGATTATTCTTCAAGTGTGTTTTTTAACTTCATCTCGGTATTTCCAATCCATGATTCTTTAAGAATACACTATAATTCACAATTACTGGGGTAAATAAGTAAATAGATTTTATTTGGATTCATTCTAAAGCAAGTAATGATTTATTTGCGCATTGCTCATAAAAAAGGAAATCACGGCATCTGAAACAAAATTTTTCTTTGAAACACTTTTTCTTCATAATTACATATCAGATATCTTCTTCGTCTTTTGATAGTCCAGGTTTTGAAATAATCATTTTTGCTATTTTAATCCTTTTTCTAGACTTGCTATACTTTAATTTGAAATAAATTGTAGTTTAATAAGTTTTAGGTTCTGGCTTTTCATGATATTAGTCCGCAAGCACCAGTACATTTTTTGGTAATACCCAAGAAACAAATCGCAATGCTGCAAGACGTCAAGAATCAGGTTTTGGTTGTTTTTAACAGTTAATTATTACTATATTAAGTCAAGATTATCTGATTATTCGGGCTTCGATTTATTATTTCCACTGCTACCAAGATACAATCGTATTCTTAACAGCTTCCTACTAATTAGTTTACTACATATTAATTCTTGGAGACTAAGGATTATCAATGCATACTAAAGAGAAGAGAAAATTGGTAGTGAGGAGCAATCATTCCAGTGCAGGACTAGTGAATGGTCTAAAAGAGAGAAGGCTAACTTTATAGAGCAAATAAATTAGGATGATCAAGATCATGTGGTATATCTCGGGATCATCTAGAATAGAATCGAGATCATGAAATAGAATGGTTTTTGCTAGTTTTTTCTAAATTTCATTGTGTTTTGTCATTAAAGACATATACGAAATTGACCATATTGATTTCAATGATTTTTAAGAGTATGACGAGCATGCAAAATTGATCGATTTAAGATGTTACATTCGTCTTTTTTACCATCACATATTTATTTTTCACTTTTACAGACATTATGGAAGACTCCTGTTTTTATTAAATTATAGGATAGCGTATAAAGTTGATTTATGCTTAAATTATAGGATGAAACCTTACTCGGAAAACTGTTAGTAGCAGCAGCCAAAGCAGCATGTAAATTGGGCTTAAAAGATGGTTATCGAGTAGTTATCAACAATGGAAAGCATGGATGTCAGAGTGTTTATCATCTTCATCTTCATGTGCTCGGTGGACGTCAACTTGGCTGGCCACCGACATAAATAAGAATTGTCAAATTGCAGCAGTTGGTTATGGCCGCAGAAATGTGAAATTTTAATTGAACTTTGTGCTTAAACTTGAAAATTGCTATTTTCATGCTTGTGATACGAACTGGTTAATTTGAAGTTTGGAAAAAAGAAAATGATTAGATTATGCTATCTTCTGCTTAAAATTTACATGTTAAGAAGAAACAATAGAGTTGTATGAAATGAAAATGACTAATTCCAGTAATCTCATCGCATAAATAAATTACTTGAACAGCTAAAAATTCTTCATAATTTGAATGAAAATAAGCATTTTTAAGTTTATTGGCACACCGAGTGCTGCCAAAAGATGCAAATTTTCGCCGATTCAAAATTTGTATCTCGAAATTTGCACATTCAAAGATTTTTTTTGGAAATTATGATCATCCAATGCGAATGTTTGTTAAATGCCTTGTTTTAAAGGTATGCTTGCTGCCGTGAATGCAAATTACATAAGTACCGAGATTTGGTTTTTTTTTTCTTTTTTTTTTTTTCTGATAGAACGCTAAGAAAATTTTAATTTTGCATCGTTCCATATTTGAATTTTTTAATTTTCGTACAATATCGTACAAGTGGACGATAAGAAAATAAGACAAAATGATTATGCAATGGGATCAGCCCAGACACAATCCTCCTCAATTTTCAGATTGTACTTCGAACTAGAATTTTTGTATTCGGATGTTACAATTCGAAACCATCCATTTTCACCCTGAAATTTTATCGCTTATTTTTAACAAAAAAATGGAATAGTTGAGATTTTTATGTTATATTTTTCATTAAAATATTACATATCATCGATTATTCTCATTTGGGTCCTTTTGGGTTTACGATCTATTTTCAGTTCATATTTTCTTACCAAGATGGAAGATTTTTGATGATATGTTTTTTCTGGAAAAATTGAAAAATTGATATTCATCCTAAGCAAGAATTGAAAACCGCTATTTCTGAGCAAGTAGTTTGAAGTCATGGTTAAGTATGAATTTAAGATTGCAACATTCCTGACATTGATAAAGCATTCGCAGTTTTTCAATCATAGTTGAATGAGAACAATTATAATACATACCCATGGTGTTCCCCAACTGTTTCTACCAATCCAATATGGTACACCAGATTCAGAATCAACTCCCCAACCGTGAACGGATATGACATGATCAATATCTTCATTCGTTCTTTCATTGTAAATTCCTCCTGCGTATGTTTCGAATGCTTTTGTAGCAGCAATACCACATCTTACACATTGATTAATTAATCCAATGTTAAAAGAGATTTTAAAGGTTTTTTGCGAACAGTCAACTTTTTAATTAGATCTGAACTCCGATTTCAAAACTTGAACTATAATTGATTTAATCTGAATTTAAAATCTCAATCTCTGAAATTAGTAAATATCATTTTCCAAATCTTCTGCTGTTCATAAGGTTCTTCTGATTGAAATCATCGGAAATTATTATTGATTCGAATGTATTTTTCCGAACTGTATTCATAATTTATTTTCTGTCCAACAAAATTGTTGCTTATTTTTTGGACATTCAAATTTTTTTTAATATATCTGATTTAAAAATCTTCAGTAAATACATTTAAAACGTACGCGATTGGACCATGATGATAAATTTCTGCTTTCATCTTATGAAGACCCGAAACAGCACCATAATTTTTTACCCGATATATGGTATAATTTTTAATCGAAAAACATGACCCTGGCCAACAAGAACCGCATTTGTTGTATGATGAACAAGCTGTAAGATTACTCTCTCATTTCATACCGTATTCGATTGACTTATTTATTTCTCTTTTTGCCGATTAAATGGAAATGTTAGTAAATTGAATTTGCTTAGAGATTCACCATATTTACTAGATCATTGATCTAAATTTAAAATTAAATTTGAATTTTTCAATTAAGGATTAAAATTTGAATTGTTAAATTTTCATACTTCCATCTCTTGCTTGATAATTATTGCACGTTTCGTGTGGTATGCCAAATTCATGAGCATATTTGTAAACAGGACCAGGTTCGCCACCTTCACAGCTACCTGCATTTGCACAATCGATAACCTAAAAAATTTCAATCACAATCCGCAGAGGATTTTATTACCTATTCGCACTTAACTACTTTTCTCCTTTTATATTGCGAATTTTCTTTTTTTATTTAAAAAAAAAAAAAAATGCAAAGATTTTTGGGTAATTTTTAAAAGGTGGAACCTCCTGAACGGATAGATAAGCAGGTGGCCATGCTCCTTTCCGTTTGATATTAAAACGATCGGCTAGCGCACTTGTTGAACCTAAATTTGATTCATTTATTATGCATTTGCAACGTTTTTTATCTTCTCATTTTCTATTGATATGATAAAAAGATTAAAATATGCTGTAAAAGAACGAATAAATTTATGAAAAAAAAAAAAAAAGAAAGAAAATAAAAGAAAAAATAAGCATAAAATGAAAATGGAATACGTACCAAAAGCCCAACATGATCCACAATCTGAAATATTTTTGAACTATTTTTAAATGTATGGAAAAAGATAGAAATTGAAGTAATTTCAAAATCATAATTTATAATCTCAAAATCAAATGATATTAGAAAAAGTAGCATTAACAAATGTTTGAAAAACGAGCTTTCTAGAAAAATTTGAAAAAGAAAAAAAAAAAAGTCAGCAGAATTGAATTCTAAATCAGAGTCAGAGTAATTCAGAATTCTGATTTACGTTACAACAGTCATTTAATATATTTTTGCAAACGAGAGATAAGTTTATTTTTCTCTTATGCCATAAAAAACAAGAGGAAAATTAACTTGTTTCTATGCTTCGGGATTCAACGAATTCTCAGAAAATGCCTCAGATTCATAGATCAAAGCAGAATCAAGTAATAACTAATCTCTAGCAAAAAAACAATAACAATTTAATGAGGTTTAAAGAGGAAAGGAATGTTTTAAACTTTTCTCTTTTAAAAACTTGACAACGAATAATAATGATTTTTAATCATTATTGCTTAATTTTCTGCTAATTCTCCGAAAAGGAAAATTTACATTGAGGAATATGTTGATTTCGATCAACGCTAGCATAATTCACACCATTTATGTTACGCCAATCCCAAGCTACAGGAAGATCGTCAAAATTGTAATTCTCCGCTTCATATTGTCGTGGATAAGTTCTAAAATTGGGATTTCTTCAAATAAATCGGAAATTATTTCGGTTAAAATTAAAAATGTCCAATTAATTCAGATAAATATTTTTTAAATTTAGATAATTGAATATAGCATTCATATGTTATGGGTTCAGAGAGAAAGGAAACTAATGAACCGAAATATAAATCATAACAAATTTCACATATGAAAAAAAGATAAGATTTGATATCACTTCAATTATCAGCTGCAAGATCGGTATCATCCCGTTGCTCTTAGTTAATCAATATTGTCAAATAAATGTCCGAAATAATTGATTGATCGGGATTTTTAATTGAAATTATAAATTGAAAGGAATAAACTTACTTATGAGCATAAATTTTTCCAGTTTGCTTATAGCATCCATGCACATTATAGCCATTTCTAGTGTTTAAATCAATACTTTTTCCGACTTTTCCCAATGTAATATTCGTAAAATAAGTGAGTAGAAAGAAATTAAACAATATTGCGAGCATTTCTGGAAGGATAATAATCAGGAAAATTAGGGAAGAAGATAAGAAAAATGAATGGAATGAAGTGATGCGGGAATTTTACGCAAAAATTGATATAGATAAGGGGAAATGATTTAAAATGATGAGATAATTGAATAATGAGTCGGAAAGAGAGAAGGCTAAATATTACACAATGATACGATAACAACTGTTACACCTGGTTCGGGAACTTATTCCATCCATTTTACCCTCTGTCAGGCATATTTTGTTTGAATATTTATCAGAGAGGAAGAAAAATGAAATTCCTTTCCATTTGTTCGTTAAATTTCGAACAATTCTTATCAGTGATATTTCGATTTTCATAACATTTCCATAATATTGATAAAAATTATTTCCACAAACGGCCGCGTTGTAAACAAAAGCAAATAAAATTTTTGCTTAAATGGACATTTTTAGAGCAAAAAGCAATGAAGAACTTATCAAATCAGTAAATAACTACGGGATAAAGTTTGAACATTTACTACCTGAGCATAAATATTTATGATTTTCGTATCATTCGAATTTAAATTTAAATTTTGAATTTAAAATTCAAATTAATCAAATCTTAATTGAATTTTAATCTGTTATTCATTCTGGCTACAAGACTGCAATTTCATCAATAATAAACAGTTCCGAAGTCATTGGTAGTAAAGAATTTCAGTTGGATTTTCCGTTCAGAATTCACGATATATCGATCAGAAAAAGAAAACAGTAATTAATTATAAATATTATCATAATTGAATACAAATAATATTGTCATTTATTTTTTGCAATAAAAATCTAATTAAATTCAAAGCTGAAATCAATAAATGTTAATTGAATAAGCTCGTCATACGACCCTCTCAATTGTATAGCTCAATTCGAAATTAATTAACATCTGTTGAGTTTGGCTATGATCTTAATTATTTCTCAGAAAATAATTATCATTAATCTCAATAACTATACCTTATATCTTACCTTTTCTTCCGTATTGTTTGTCTCTCGGAAGTTTGCATCTGAGAAAATACAATGGAATACATGCTGTTTTCCTCTTCAAGCTCGTAAAGACAATTTTGTCCATCCAATAATTGTTTTCTTATACAATAGCTGACCTTTTGTCATTTTGTCGGCTAAAGGTCAAAAGATCGAAGACTATTAACATCTGTTAATAGAAGATAAAAGTAAAGACAAATTCTTTCGTTTCTTTCCAGATCTTCATCAAAATTGAATGGATCATGCATCAAAAGAATCAAGAAAAAGCTTGACCTTTACGTATTATGTGAGGCAATCTTTTGTTTCAATTAGATGTTAGAATTAAAAGATTATTTGCAATAAGAAAAAAGTTGAAGCAAAAGGATGTAATTAGCAATATTCATAGATCACTCCTTTGCCAGTACTTCTAGAATACAGTAATCCTAATGGAACGGTTTTTTCAGTACGGAACCAGAAATCAGATGGATTGACGTGTTTAGTCTGGTAGCAAATGAATTTATCTTCATCACATCATCATCTCAAATTAAATAAACTTCAAAATAAATGAAAAACGCAAACATACATGACTTGAAAATGCAAATAATTGATTAAAAGGAAAAAATTTTTAGCTAAAGATGATTAGCATTCTTTTCTCACCTTCCAACAAAAAACAAAAAAAAAAAACGTCACATCATTTAAATTTAAATTTAAATTTGAAATAGATTATCATTGAATTAAAAATGTTTGTTTGTATGGGAGTAAATATTTGAAAAAGTGATATTGTTAAATAGAATTCCTGGTTTTTTTTAATTAAAATTTTCCTTTAATAGCAATTGTGAAAATTCATTTTCTGGAAGAATAAAAGGATTATTTTCAATTTCCATCCTTTTCAGCACAAAATTTTGACAAAAAAAGTTATTTGATATTTCATCAAAAAGGCTTAGTTTTTAGTTTACTTGCTATCATAAATATATTTATGCAAAATATTCAATTGTAAATAAAATGAATCGCTGTGATTTATCATTCTCAGAGATGTGAAAATTGATGTAAGTGTATGAAGCTCAAAAAAGTGACGAGATATAAATATTATTAACGTATACGTGAGAAATATTCGTCATCATTAATCTGTATTTTTTATTTTCATAGCTCCCAATAATACTAAAATTTTCTGGCTAGAATGAAATTTGTATTAAAATATAATAAAGGTAATAGTCGCAAAAAAATGAATTTCTTTAAATTTAATAATAAATATTTTTGCTAAAATTGTTCATTTTGGCATTTCTTTCAAATTTCAAGAATTCAATTAAATGAAAAAGTGTCGCCTTAGTTTATTATGGAAATTTTTGAATATTTTGAGAAAAAAAAAAGTATTTTTTGCTGGCTTGTTTTTATTATTTTTTTTTTAATCAATTATCCAAAAGTAATAAGCATAATGTGAGCTATTAAATTATTCAGTTAATCAATGTGTTTCGGATGGTGGACTGCAGATTTTTCGTTGTTCAATAGCTGGCAAACATTGTCATCTTCTCGAGAAATAGAAAATTTAAGAATCGCTTAATTTAGTTATAAGTGTACTATGTTCTGTTTCGATATCTATGCAGCCTCCGTCCGATATGGATGGAGGCTATCGGACGGATGTTGTAATGATAGTAAACCGTAAGAAATATTTCAAATTCACCTCTCACCTACTACTATCATTTCGATGTTTGGTTAGTCAGCATCTGTTTGCTGCTTTGATTAATAGGCAGACATGCATCCAATGGTCCGATCTGATAACAATAATCCAATAGGCCAACCTTCCAGTCGATCCATTGGAAATGGCAGACGGACGGAACAAATAATCAGTGACAAAATTGATTATTTATTAAAACAACTTGTTTTGCACCGCTTAACAATCCTTTAATTCAATTCATTTCACATTTCTTTCTCATTCTTCTTCTCTCTCTCTCTCTCTTCTTTCCTATTTCCTTTTCCCTTTACGACAAGTAGGTTTTTCTATTAAGCTTTTACAATGCCTTACATCTCAACTCATTAATAGCTTATGAAACTCTCTTCTTATTTTTGGACTGTCTCTCTTACCAATGAGAAAATAAGTTGTTTGCTTTTTTGTTAAGCTTGCCATGCTTTACATTCATCATGCTAACCTATTCAAATATTCCCTGTCTCTTATTGATTTTTAATTTTTAGTTTAAATTTCAAATAAATGAAAAACATCAATTTCTTCTTTCCATTCATTCCTCCCATTCATTCATTCATTCATTCATTCATTCATTCATTTACTTATTGACCATGCAATCACTGTCGGTCTATTGAAATATTCCCACATCTCTCATCGATTTTTAATTCTTGTTTAAATTTGATTTTCAAACAAATGAAAAATATCAACCCAAAAATATCTCTCTCTCTTCTTTCCATCCTTTCCTCCTTTCATTCATTCATCCATTCCATTTCCATAATTTACTAATTATTTATCTGTCCAAATAGTATCGTCGCCGTCTTTTGTCACTGTTATTATCGTTTGTGACGCTAATGACAGTGATGATGATGATGATGATGTTGATGATGATATTTTTATCTTTCCTCAAACTTAATCAAAGAAGCTCCAACCGGGACTACTAGCAGTATTGATAGTTATTGACCGTTTATGATGTAAAGGGTAAAATAGCAGCAGCAGTCAGTACCAGAGTCGCATTATGATAAATTATAATATCGATTGAGAATCATTAATTCATCTTCTCTTAAATCAATTTTTCTTTCCGTATCTGTCTGTCTTATATGTATATATATATATATATATATATACATAAATGTGTATCTTTGAATATTAGAGGGCATGACCGACTACTTTTGCACTTAACTGCCACCCAACAACTACCTACCAATCATCATCCTCCATCCTTTCTTGTACATACAGATGTCATGTCATCTGAAATATTAAACTAACCATTCATGCTTCTGGCATTAAGCCAACTAATTTTAGGGGAAAAATTCTTTTTTAAAGAATTATGTAAAATGAAAATTTGAAATAAAAATACTCATCAATTTATTAGTTTATATCTTTTTCCATCTCATTTTATAAGATTAATAAATTGAAAAAAATGTTGCATATGATTATTTCTGATATGATCTAATTCATTTCATATAGTTGAATTTTAACAAAAATTTGGACAAAAATTTCAAGAAAATAAGTTAAAAACTGTATATTTCCATTAGGAAAAAAAAAAAAAGAGCTCAAGAAATGTTCAATTTGTTCTCTTTCATTTATTCATTTTAGAATATTAATTAACATATTTCGTTATATATACTTACACTTATTTTTCGACCTTGGAACATGTTTTCACTCCTTACTATATACTGCTGCCGAAAATGCGAACACAAAAATTGATTTTATGAAAAAGTTTAACTCTTTTTCTTTTGTAAAATTCAGAAAATTTTTCAGATTTCATGAAATTATAACAATAATGGTAATTTTAGGTTTTTTAAAAATTTTCCATTCAATTTTTTTCTTTTAACTTTTCAGGAGTTTTAAAAATGTTAATTTTTTTAGAACCTATTTTACTGGTATAAAATACACTGGAGATAACAAGTTTGAAATGAAATTAAAAAACTGGTAAATTCAGCCTGTTATTTATTTGGTAAACAAGTTTCAATTATGAAGTTGGAAAAGAAGAAGAAATAGATGTCAAAAAACGAAGAATACGTCTGATTACTTGCTTCATCAATGAATCCATCGTCGACTTCATCCAGAAGTACTATATTTCAGAAGTTTATAAGATGACATAAATAGTTCGAAATACTGAAAAACAGAATCGGCAATCGGCAAGTGAAGCCGGATCGTAGTATTTACTGATTAATCATATTGCAGTAGCATAGTTATCAATTGAAGTCGAAAGCTTATTTAATTTTGATTATCATTTAGTGTGGAATGCAATCATTTATCACATCAGTAGACATCAGTGATCATACTAACTCTTGGATTCAGAAGCTGAATCTTTAAAATTTCTTCAAGAAGGAAAATAAAAAGGAAACAGTCATTTTTCATTTTTCCCACAAATTTACCAATATGTCATTTATCAATCTTTTCTGTAACATTCGCCAATCGAGTGAAATCATTTTAATCTTCGAAATATTTATGATTCGAGAAAGAAAAAGGAAGGAAAAAAGTTGAACGATAGGATTTATAGTGTTGCTGTTGAGTGTATTTTCATCCAGACTACATCATCATGAAATTAATTAATAAAAAGAAAAAACCGAACAGGAACATTATCGCTGATACTATATTACACTTTTGTCGAGTTCTTTTCTGTAACTTTTTTTTTTTTTTATGAAGCGAATTTGTTTTTTCTTCGCAAATTATAAACCAGTCATGTTACCCTGTGTATATAACTATCCATACTATTTTCTACCGATGACGTCATCGGCAAACAAATACCATCAAACACAAACTTTCTTGGTTTAATCAATAATCACCTCTGATCTTGATGAATCCGAATGAATGGCAATCCTAATCTTTTATATTTGAATGATAGTTTTTAATTCTCATCAACATTAGCAACTTCATCAATTCTTGAGGAAGAAATTTTCTTTGCTTCCAATAACATAGATTCTGAAGTATGAATGCCCTATTCTGCTACAATACTAAATTCATCCTTTTTGTATGATCCGAGGAAGGGTTATTCTGCGATTCACTTTGTTCCAAGGAAGTTAAGAGTCGAATTATTATTTTTTTTTCATCGAAAAAAAAAGAAAGAAATAAAATCTAATCATCATAACCGTTTCTTACAGATTAGATTTCCTCATCTTCTTGTAATACAGAGTAGTCATAAAAATTTTACTTAATTACATCATAAACAACTAAGCACAGTGCAAAAGTTGCATTTAATTTCAAATAAAAAAAAGAAGGAAAAAAGAAAGCTAAAAGGAAATTTTGATCAATTTATGATAATTGTGCATAATTAAGCGATTCATAACATGTCGAAACATATCTCTGGATACTAATTTATTATTATTAAAGAAAATTTTCTGTTATTGCCGAATTATTAGCCAAAGATCGACGAAAGAGGATACGAATTGATGATGATGATGATAAAGATGAAAGTGTCCGTTTCAAAATGAAATTTCATCTTTTTTCCATCTTATTGCTTTGGTATCATCTCGTCGTTATCACTATTCTTGGTTATTTTTAATCTTCTTATACTACTGTTTTATCAATTTGCTCCGATCCTCCTTTATCATTGCTCGATTTAATCCATTTTCTTTATTCTTTATTTTACTGATAGGTTGTTTCAGTGAAAGTTTTGCAGGATTATTTCACGAAATTTATTTACAATTTTGAATTTGCGGACAACGAATCAGATAACGAAAAAGAACGAAAAGAATTTATTATGCTTTTACTTCTTGCTATATTATTTCATCTCTTTTTTTTAGAAGAACAAATTTATTTTGTATGTGCGAATTGACAACATACAGTAAGCCAAGTATTCGTTAAATGATCGATGAAATAAGATGAAAAAAACTTTAACTTGATTTTTCGGCTTAATAGCTGCAAATTTTTGAAAAAGAAGAATTAAATTTTATTCACTGCATGTCTTTTCTTTGTCCATGAATCCATTAAATGATTAGTTGTGATTTGTTTAAGTTTTTCAATATTATCATATTTGATTTCCAACGTATTAACAATACTTTGTTCTATTTAGATAATTTTTTTTTTTTGAAATATTAGCAACTGCAAGAATTATGATATTGAATTGATGAAATATTCCAACCTTCAGAGGTTACTGCATTGTAAACTTGAAAACTTGAATAATGATTTAATCGTCCGTTGTTGAAAACTTGAAGAGTGATTTAATCGTCCTCTGTATGTTAAGATTTCTCAAGAATTATCGAAGAAGTGAAAATTAAAGTCTAGCTGAAAC
The DNA here is from genome assembly GCA_000499405.2 of Onchocerca volvulus. NCBI lineage: Eukaryota > Metazoa > Nematoda > Chromadorea > Rhabditida > Onchocercidae > Onchocerca > Onchocerca volvulus. Next base: position 310,460 of record HG738137.1, read on the forward strand.
ATATTTCTGCTGAATTTAAATAAATCAAAAAAGACGAACATAATTGAGAAATAATGATTGGATGTGATAATCAAATGATTTGTGGACGGATTCAAATGTGATAATGTGATAATGTGATAGATTGCTGAATTCCACATATAGGCATAACGAGATCGTCTGATGGATTTCCGTTAAACTTACCTAATATTATCAGTTCACGTACTGAATGCGCAACTGCCTAGATTCATGTAATATATCATTAAAATGTGATTATAGCTTAATAAATTAGCGTGTTATTAATTTTTGAGTAAAAAAAAATCTATTCATGAAAATCTTTTTGGATTTCAATCTTAATACATATATTTTTTTACACTAAGCATTAGAATTAAAAACATGCAACTTTAAATTATCAATTTTCTGAAGAATAATATCATTGAAGGTATTGAATGAGCTTATTTCATTACTGCAATATGTTGAAATATGAAATGTCACACTTTTTTTTTTCATAATTTCTATTTATGGATAAATCGGACATTTAATAAAATTCCATCATTATCGCAACAAAAGTATAGTAATGATGCAACTAGAGAAAAGAGGAATATTAATTTACAAGTAAAAAAACTAATCTATAATTAATTTTACTCATTTCCATTTCAAAATTGGATAAGATTTTTTTTTTTTTTTTTCATCTTACATTTTGCTCTTTTTTTTTCTGTCCTTTTGCAAATAAATGCTTTCATATTATTAAGTAGATATCATTAATACTGTTAGCAAATTTAATTTATCATTCATATTCAATTGTAATAAATCATTCGCTATGTCGATTGGCGAAATATTCAATATCCAAAATTTTTCGAATACTAGAATTTTTTTTGAAATAAAGTAAGCAATGATAAAATCTATTAGTTTCGAATATGTTTCAAATTGGTATTGATGGTTTTTATAAAACTGATATCATATGATGCTGGCTAGGAAGATAAACTAGCATTCTTCGATTTTTTCTTTTTCCTTAAGTTTTGAAAAATGATGAATGATACGTAATTACATAGCCTTGTTTACTTTTTTTCAAAATATACTGTATTATTTTCAAAGATTTTTATAACGCTTCTTTCCCCAGCTTGGAAGAATTGTACTATATTTTTGGACTAAATCATATTTTGTTAGCTTTTGCAGAATCAAAAGTATACATAACTTATCGCCGTGAATTGTTAAAATTGAAGCATTTTTAAAAATAATTTTTAAAAAATCTAAATTTTACAGGTGTGGTAAATTAAACATTACTGTAATCTGATATCGCAGATTGTTGGACGAAAAACTTTTCGAAGTTAACAAACATATTGATCAATTGCTGCAACGATTTACGATTATATTCGAATTAATATATCTTCATCGGAAAAATTACCCAGAACTTGGGGTAAGTTTGTTTTATTACTGAATAAAAGAGCATTTTTTTTGGATATCTTTTGGATAAAAACTTGCTGAATTACCTACCCAAAACTTAGGTAGATTTTATTGAATTTAGCGGCAAATATCGCTTGAATTGTAAGTAATGTGATTTGTCCAAAATTTAGGTAAATTTTAGTTAAATTTTCTTTTAAATAATTATTATTGAATACTGATTGCTTAAAACTACTTCTGCTAAAATTAAAAGGAGTGATTGTAACGGCGGTGTTTCGAAATTTTTGTGAAATAATTATGAAAAAATGTTTGCCCTTCCTTCTTTGTCGATCAATATTGAAGCGCAACGGAAACTTTTATTAACATTTCAAAAATCCTTAATCGATAAATTATTCGGTCTCAGTGTTTGTTTAATTGATATTGACGGCCTCCATCTCTTTTTCCTCCTCCACCTTTCCTTCCTCTCCCATTTTACCCTTTGTCAATCAAATTTGCCTTGTAAGTAGTATAACAAACTTTTTATTGATCCCTTTTTCTTCATTTTTTTGAAATTCCATGTACGGTTAGAATAAGATCGAAATAATTAAAAAAAAAGGAAAATTTATTTTGTTCCTCTGCTTTTCATTATCGATCACCATAAAATGCCATTACTTTTCATAATTATTCAGAAAAAAAATTCAAAAAAACGCTACATTTCTCCTTCGAATATGAGCATGTAAAACAAGCAGCCAAGTAAATAAGTAGCCAAGTTGTAAATTTCTTCGATCTTGGCCAAATTATTGATTCAACTTTTCATACTTCAATCAAACACATTCAAATAGCTCCAAAAAAAGTATAATTTCTTTTCATTTTAACACTTTTTTGATGACAGAATTGCATGACATCCAACAGTTATTTTAGACCTACGAAAATCCAAAATGTTTTCTTTTTATCTTTTCCTCCCTCTCACTCCCTCTCTTTCTATTTCTCCTTTTCTAAAATAATTCAAACACAATGTTTTTGGTATTGGCTTTTTTTTTTTCTTCATTCATCACCGTTATTCTTCAAATTTTGGACCCTTTATTGCTTTTCATTTTTGAAAACATCTCTGTCTTTTTTTTTTCTCTCTTCCACTCTCTTTCCTGTCTTTTCTTTTTTTTTTCCGTTCGAAAGAGATAATTATTTGAAATTTTACGAGAAATGACAATTTCTTGTATTTTGGAAATATTCAATTTGAAAAAAAAAACCATGGAATATGAAATTATGCGAAATTATTCTCGACTTGATTCATTGTTAGTGAAGTTTAATTCCGGATTTCCGGATTTATGTTAGCAAATCATTCAGGTCATTGATATATTTCGGAATTAAGTAATGTCAATCAGTAAATGGAGTGATAAAGCTTTCTCAGCTTACATAAGCATATTTCAGAGAATTTTCTAATTCCTTTACCTCGGTAAGATTAGGTTTTTACGGTACCTGCCCACCTCACTTATGTTGTAAAGTTTTTTTTTTTTTTTTTTTATCCGCGGTATCTTTTTCTTAACACAACGGTAATCGTTCTTTTTCTTCACGGTTTTAAAATTTGGGAATTTGTTCAGGTTATCACTGGAAATTAAATTTTCCAAGTGACGTAACCAGTCAAGAGATTTCATCACTGATGGTTATATATATATCGTAGATTCGGAATATTTCGCCATAAAAGAAGTTCAAATTTTAAAATTTTACTTATTAAAAATGCTCAATAATTATGAAAACAGAGTTTAGAAATGAACCATCAAGTAGCAGACGAATGTTTCGTTGCTTGAAAACAGAAAAACTAATAAATCTATTTAATTGACATTTAGCTGACAAAAATACTTTTTTTTCGTCATAAATATTACACGTGTGGAATAATAATGCTTTACGTTTGTTTGTGTAGACAACGGGCTTACGTCAAATTTCGCATCTGAATTTTTTATGAGAAAATAACGAATGAATGATTTTTCAGAATAAATGATACCGTTTTTTGGTTATTTCCAGAAATCGTATATTTCGGGATTGCTTGGAATATCGCTGATGGTTGTTTCTTTGAAGGACAGAAATTTATAAGTTTTAATAGAAGTTTCTTATTTATATTTTAATTGATTCTGAATAGCTGATAGATTTTTGTTCATTTTAATGAAATTTCATTTATTTATACATGCATTAAATTTGAGTTTTCCATAGAATCTGATCGGTTTAAAAATCAAATTTATTGATGGTTAAAGATTTCATCAATTTTGAAATGCAAATATAGGCATAAAAATGAGTATTATTCAATACGGAAGTTGGATTCTCTTCAGATCTACAAAATAATTGATTAATTAATTAATTAATTAAAAAAATTTTTTTTCGAATTTCATTATCTAGTTAAATGGATGATTAAAATTCACATCGAGATGTAACTTTATAAATGCAATACGCATATAGTATTATAAATTTATCAAATTTTTTTTTTCAATCAATATTTATCGACAAATCCATTGCATGCGACTATATGTAAATGTAATTAGCAAAATTATAATCGATGCATATCATTATCAATCTGTTAAGGTGGAAATGTTGCTGACTTCGTTGCATATTTTATTGTGATATTTGAGTAGCAAAGGCTTGTTTAGGTTTTATTACTTAGAATGATTAGGTATTTATATCTTGCAACTTTAATCGAATTGAGAAAATGCCGTTAATTGATTAAATTACACCAAGACAAATCGTTATCAGTCGAATCAATATAATGTGATAAAATTGATAAAATGATTGAATAGAGGTATGAAATAGGTTTGTCCCACAGGATAGGCTACGATATTGAATAAATGATCGAATTTTAGTAAAGCTAAAATTTTTAATTAATTTGGACTTTTTTTTTTTTTTCATAATAGATAAAAAATAGGAAAATCAATTATTTTAGGAAATTTAGAAGAATAAGATGAAATGTTTTTTGAATTTTGGTTGACATATATTATTTTATCTAAGAAAAGTAAATTGAGAATGTACAGATATGATCAGTTCATTTGAGCATTTCAGTCAATCAGTTTTAACAAAAATATCAGAAAGATGGCAAATATTTTCGAAACAAAATCCAAATTTACGGTGAAAAAGGGAGGAATGAGAGAAAAAAAAAAGAAAAGGATAAAAGATCGATTTACGTGTGGCTATTGATGTTGTCGTATGAAAAATAGGATGGATGATAAGTTTTTATCGATATTGAGTTGAATTTGAGTGAGGAGAGGCAAAATCGATTAAATTTGAAAGAGGACAGAGTGCTACAACTATTCAACTATTAACAATCCCTATCTCTTTACATCTTCTTAGCAAACATTTCGGATAAGGACAAGGATTCTGAGCAAGAAAAATTACAATCATAATTCTGAATCCTAAAATAGGAATCAAAAGAATTAATAGAATAATATCCGTTTAAAATTATTGCATCATTATCAAAATCATACAAACTTTTAGGTGATTTCTTTAAATTGAAATTTTGATACTCTCGCATTAACCTTCATCAATTTGTTAGTATCAGTATCGTTATCATTGCTATCATTCATACAAAGAACTAGTATCATTTTGCCAATCGAATAGCCGAATAAATATTTCACCAAATGATTTAATTGCAAGGATGACATATTTGAAGATAATGAGAAAATAAATGTGTCATTCTCTTCGTAACATTGATAATATTACGACAATTTTAGCATTTTTGATAGATATTTCAAGTTAAGCTAAAAATTTTATTGTCTTTTGATAATTTTTATCAAACATAATTATCACTTGATGATCAACAATTATTGCAAGTAGTTCAGATAATATATTTATATCAATGTTAGCAGTTCAAATATTTCCTTCTTTATGGATTAAGATTGATCAACTAGTAAGGAAAAGTTTGCGTGATAAAAAAATAAGGCTTCTTATTATCTCGCAAGGTGTAAAAATGATCAACAATCAATTCTTATCATTTTTGATAAATAATATTTTTGAGAAAAGAAAAATGACTAAAATTCTGAATCAAATCAGAAATTAAATTAGTAGTTAATCAATTTCCTTGTTATCTTAGCAATCATTGGTTAATAAAAAATTTATTTTGTTTACATCATCATCATTCCTATTTCCAACTTTTTCCTTGTTTTTTTTTGCAAGTAAAATGATACTGTTGATTCACTTATTGCACGTGTGCTTAATTTCAAATTTATATGCTTGAGTGAATCAGCATATTGGAGAAAACAATTGATACTTTCTAGAAATTTCAGAATATTTTATTATGAATCATAAATTGAAATAAAATTCTTTTTAGATAACTAACGAATGATTATTATCTTAAAAGCTTAGTTTTATAATGTCCTTTTTTTGTTGTTTATTTTCAGGAATGAAATCTAAAAGCCTTAATGAAATATTGATTGCTCGGGAAGCCAAGAATTGAATTGTCGTTATAATTTTCTTTAAAAAAATTCCCAAATTAGACATAAAATAGCCTGCGAAAAAATAGCAGCAAATTTATGGAATGTAATTTCTGTCTAAAATTGATCGGCAATTAATGGCATTTTATGTTTGTTATCTTTTGCTGATATGTCCTCCAATCAAACTTCTTCAATTTGTCATATCAAGATATCCTATTACGAGTACGATTTCTGATGATGACACAATCTTCTTGCTAGAATCGATAAGGAACAAAATTAATTCCGTTTTAATCTCTATCGGTTCAAGTTTCCGGTAACGATTTCATGAAGATTCTCAAAAAAATCATACATCAACGAAATGGGTGTAGAAGAAATGAAGAGAGGATGCTATGGTTATTCTTGAATCCGATGACTAGATGTCACAGAGATTCCATCCGATCAGTCTTGTCCTATATCAGCGTTGATCCGAAAATCAGGATATACGATCGATCATCCGGAATTATATCTTCTTCATACACAACTAGCATTTATAGTGTAATGATGGATCTATGTTAATATGATATTCAATATTGATTAATTATCTCCCTGAGCTAATTACTTGTAAATTTTGCGAAACTTTAAAAAAAATGGTAAGATCTAACTTTCATCTATATTTTACCATTGATCAGGAATGAATATTTTCAGGATATATGATTTGATCATTTTACCTGATCAGCATCTTCTTCACTAACATTGACATTTGCAGTACAATGATGAAATAGCGATTTTTAAAAATTAATTAATTATTTAATTAATTTTAGCTAAGCACTTATATATACACTAACTATATGTTTATGTAAATATACAAGTCTGGCTAAGTTTATGTAAATAATGCGAAAGTTTAGAAATGTAAAAGAATTCAGCTTAATGAGTTAATGAGGAAGAGAATGGAAGGAAAGATTGATCAATCGAAGCGTCGTCACTTCGTCCGTTCGTTGGTCCCCTTTTACTTGCTCTATTTATTTATTTATTGAGTGATGGTTGAAATGAAATTGCGCTAGTTAGTTAAGCTGCACACATACACCGACACTCACATACACACCGACACCCACATACATTGACATACATCGAGCAAAATGATCGGTTGTCTCACCTCAACTGCGACTATTTATTCGTACTTTCCCATCTCCCTGTTGTCCATACTGATGACACATACAAACATAAATACAATTGTTTGTCTTCACAAATTCACGAAATTGTCGGCTGATATACGTCAAATGCGCGTGTAATGATGACGTGACGGATCAAGTGATGAACTGCACGTTAATATAAGTCATCTGCTATACGTCAAATGGATGTGTATGACGAGAGATCAAACGTGGATGGATAACTGATAATGAATAAATGAAATTTTTGACGAACTAAATGCCTGATACACGTCACCTGATATACGTTAAATGGGCATGTGTAACGATGAAATCGCAGATAAACGTGAACGAATCAAATTTTACGCTTGTCTGATGTACGTCAAATAGAGATCTATGACGACGAGACTGTAGATCAATTGTGGATCGATAATTAGTAAGTAAGTAAATGAAGTAATGAACTAAACGCCGACGCAAATCATTTGATATATCGCAAATAGATGTATGACAAGAAGATTGCAGATGGAACACGCAAAATACTTAATGAGTAAAAATAAGTGAAGTGATAAACTAACTGTAAGTGAAGTGATAAACTGTATGCTGAGATATGAATGATAAGAGTGATTGGCGGGAAAATTTTGAGGAGAATTGAGAAATGGCGTGACCTCACGAAATGACTCACTCAACCGAGGTGACCTCACGTACGCATATTCATAGCAGTATTACTTCCTTTCATCTTCAGCATATTTCGTTCATCTGGTATTCTTCTGATGGTAAACGTGGATTAAATGTTTTTCTACAGGACGTCAAGGTGATATCGGTAATTATCATATAGCGAAATTATAATACTTTCCCTTCCTAATTCTTCCTATCATTCTGAATCAATTTTAACTCATCAAAGGTGAAAATTGATGGATCAAATTTCTTTTTCCAGATTTGTCGACCGTAAAATAACAGTGATAACACTACTAACATCATTGATAAAAAATTATGATTAAAGCGATTATAGCATATGTTTGTGGTGGCAATTTATTGATTAATCAATAATTTAATGACATAATTAATAGTTGATAGCAATAGCATGATTATTTTTCGTACTTTGATAAATATAGTAAATAGCAGCAGCATGATTCTTGGCCTTATCTTGAAAATATGATAAAAATAGCAGCTTGATTATTTGTCGTATTTTGAAAATACGACATGGCATAATTAGCAATAGTATATTTATTTGCTATATTTTGGTAAGATAAGTAATATCACTATGATTATTTGTCATGCCTTAATATGATAAAGAATGATTATTTGTCTTATTTTGTTAAGCATGATAACTAGCAATAGCATGATTTATTTGCCATATCTTGATAAATATGATAGGTATTATCATATGATCAAGGCATAGGAATAATCATAGTTTTCCATATGTATGTATAAATATAATATCGAGGTCATTCATTGAATGACCGATAGTCAGATATTCCTATGAATGGACAGAAATTGTGATTATGTTTTATTGCTTTGTTTGCATCATTTTCCTTCTCCTGATCTTTTATCATATCATATCATCCCTAAATATCATCAGTTGATATTATCACTTTTTATCTCTTATTGGACACATACGTACATATGCTTATTGTACAAGGTGGTTGACTTTTCTCTTTTTTTTTGAAATATTTGATTGATGTCTTATCAAGGACATTATCATCATGTTTGTCTATATAGAACATTGTTGGCATATATATATCTCTGAAGTTTACGCTGACGTAATCAAATTTATAAACGAAGACTGAATGATGGAATTTAATATTTTCCTATTTCAATTATACATTCAGCAATCATTTCCATTTCCTGAAGTTGGAATTACGAAAGGTCGGAATTACTAAATTGATCAATATTCTGTTTGTTTTGATTTCTCCAGATTATGTCTTTCGACTCAATTTATCGATCTATCTCTTAACTTTTAGATTAATTATTGAGTAATCTATGATGTTTCTTTATTCAGATTCCATTCTATTATTTTTTTTCTTCCAGAATACATACGTCAATTTCATACTTCTGAAATTTAATCATACTATTTTTTTCCAGAATATTATGAAAGTTTAAAGTCCGGATATCAAATTACAATTTAGATTATACCTTAAATTTGCTTCATTTAATTCTTTTTTTTTTTTTTTATAATCCAGTAATAATTATAACTATTTCAGTGATAGTTTAGTGCTGAAATATTATTAGCAATTTATAGACTGTTTCTTTTAAATTTTTACTTTCTAATCACTTTTAACTATGATAAAACGCTGGTTTTATTAAAGAAGATATAGAATAGCATATTCACGTAAGCAGCAAATATTCACGTACGTGAATTTCATTAAAGAAGATAGAAGCAATAATAATTTAACTTTTTTTTTTTTTCATTTTCATCACTGTAACTGAATTTTAAGCATTATTTAAAGGAAAAAAAAAAAGTTCTAAAACGTTATTTTATCGACCTTACAGCTTTTTTTTTTGTTTTTTTTTTTTTTTTTATTTTTTTCTCTTGTAATCATCAGATAGATTGACGTATTGAATAATTCATTTTGAAATAGATCAAAATTTGTTACTTTCAATATTTCAAAATTGTTCAGATAAGCAGATATGGAATGTTGTGTAAGTTTTAAGCCATATACAACAGAGTAATAATAGTATTACACTAAATCAGGCTATGTTTGGTTAAATCAATCAATTCAGGGGAGGAATTTCATCATCAAGATTGAAATTATTATTATTGATGTCACAGAAGTTGAAAGAAATAAAAGATAAAAGGTGATAGTGGATGAATTTAGATGAAGAAAAAGGAAGTTGAAAGAGATGAGAAGAATCAGAAGGATTGCATTTATTTATTCATCCAAATATATACAAATCCATTGATGACCTCTCTTCGTTTTGTATCATCCCGAAGTGAGTTAATTAATGGAAAATTCGTTAGTTAGAGGATAAAAAGGTTTGCTGAGCTACACTATTAAGGTTGCAATTTGGGATTTTGAATGAATGATTGATTGTTGATGACTGGAGGGAAGGGGATTTATTTATATTTATTTGGAGGGATTTCAAAAAGGAAAAAGAAAAAAAGGAAAGGATGAAAAGATGCTTTAAATAGTTGTCGATATCTATTTGTGTTGTACATAGATTAGAAGTAGTAGTAGTAGTAGTAATATTTCTCAGCAACGATTATTATCATCATCATTATCGATCCATCATCTATAAACCAACCTCTCTTCTTCCTTCTTTCATACATTTTAACCTCACTTCATCGTCATATCACATTCTTCAATTCCCTATAAATTCTTTTGTATTGGTAAAATCGATCACTTATTTCTATCCGATTTCTTCGATCCGTATTATTTGATCGAAATATTCCGATATCATTAATTTAATTGGAGAAATTTAAATTTCGATAAGTTTTTTTTGATAACACTTTCATAACTTTTTTTGATGACAATTTTTAATGACATGGCTGAGTCATTCTTTGGACAATAAATGTGATAAAGGAGAAGACGAATATCCGTAATTAGAGAATTCGCAAATTTTCTCTATAATTTAATATTGCTTCAGTAAAAGGTTTGAAATGTTTGGTTATAGGAACAAGCACTATCAATGTGATAACTTTACTGTTATCACTATTATATGAAGATAGAGGCGTTCGCATCACATATCCGTTTCTATCTTTGTAAGGGTATTTTTCCTTCTTATCACTTCTCGATCATCTAACATTAATCCTGTTATCATAATGGTTTTTGATTTTATTCATACAAATTTGATCTATGCCATTGGAAAATATGCGATAAGTTTCCTCAGATTATTCAAAAGCATATGCGCCATATTATTTCGATTGTTTGCTATTTGACGTATCGCGGTGAGACGGTTATATCTGAGGTGGAATTCGGTAAGAAACGAAAAATCGATAAATTAAATGCAAAATAACAAATAGCAATTTTGTCATACTAATGAAGCAGTTAGGAAGAATAAGTCGGGATTTTTTTTTGCAATTCAATAGATTCAGATATGATCTTTGAGATTATTGATTTATGAAACTGTGAGAAAGCATTGAATATCTGAAAAAAGGAAATGCGATTTATAAGTGATGGGACATTTATCAAATTTGCCCTCGAAACTATATTAATGCCATTTTCCTCTTTTTTTTTCTCTCGAATTGAATTGAATTTTCAATGGACCGAATTGAAAAGGCTCACTCAGTAATATTTCGTAATATATTATATTGTTTTCTCGATATTCAACAAAAAGTCTGTTTACATTTCTAACTTCGAATTTTCCTCTTTCCAATTTAAATCTCGACGATTTTACTTTTTTAATTTTTTTTCTTTAAATCATTTTTTTAATCCAAAAAAAAAAAATTTAGTTTTTAAAATTTTTCCTTTACAATTTGACTTATTTACATCATTTCGTTTTTTTTCTCTTTTCCTTCTTCTTTGACTAAATGTCTCGTCATCGACATGGATTATTTACTCAAGCCAGCATTGAAATTAAATAAACAGAAAAAAAAAAAGAATTCTTCGGTAGCATGAAATGCTTATACGATAATGTGAAGTGAAAATGATCTTTGGCATTGCTCAAAATAGTATGCTATTTTTCATTGAACAGCATTATTTATCTGCTACAGTACTATCAATTCATCCTAAAGTATCACCCGTAAAAAAAGGAAAGATGGCATTTGTCATTGTTAATTAGAATTGCAAAAACTCGAAATTCGAAAAATTTTGAACAGTTCGAACAGATCTTTACCTCTCCAGGAACATTACTATCGTACACGCAAATAGTTTGGAGAAAAAACAAAATATATAATTTCGGAATCTTTTTTGAATATTTTATATCCTACGTGCAAAATGAGAATAATTTCTGATTCTTTTTTTTTTGGAATGTCTCATTCTGAACTTTTTATATCCTACGTGCAAATAAAATGGGAAAAAAGCACGTATAATTTTTCTGAGTTTTCCATTTTCATAACTTTTTCCTTCTTTTTTTGCCATTACTATTATAAAGCGATCATTTTGTAAATAAAAAGTTTTAGAAGCTTTTCATTATGTTTTTTAATTATGCATGAACTACTGAGTGTTTTATATGTCAATTCACTAAGAGGCATTTGATAGATTTAGATATTCGTAAAAGGTTAATTAGAGGTATGTGTAGAGGGATATTTTTGGATAATAACATACAGCATCATCTCATCACCTATTATCAACAGGTATAGGACAAAACTGGCGACACATACACACACACACACACACACACACACACATCGCACCAATTATGTTTTCAAGAATTCAGTAGGAATAGAGAGATGAATGAATTCAGATACGCTTTCTATTCTATACCATTTTCTTCTTTTGGAAGGTGAAATTATTGTGGAAAGTTTAAGCTTGCAGCATGCATACATGCACTACATAACAGACACATGCATGCATGTACACATACTCGTACACATGCATTCATGCACATACACGGACATACACAGACGGACACACATACATGCACATACACAGACAAACACGTGATGACGCGTCAAACCTTTTTGCCGGCAGCGTTTCGCATATCGATTTTTGTTCCATATCATTCGGCGATGTGTGTGCTTGCGGTGCGTTCATAAATTATCGATGAAACTCGAACTCTGCGTGTGCGTGTATGTCTACCCCGTAAATGTTGTCTGTTGCTATATGTATGCAACTGTCTGTCTGTCTGTCTGTGTGTATGTGTGCATGTGTGTATGCCTATGTATGTGAGTATGTGTATGTATGTATGTATATGCGTGTATATGTATGCACTCATTAAAATTTGTTTTAATTTTCAGGACTTTTCTATCGTGTTTGTGCATTTTGTCCCAAAGCGTATTAAGATTGCTTCATTTTTATTGACATCATCTGTTCGTTCCGTTTATTGATCCGATCGGTTGATTATCAGTTATCGGATTCGTATAATATTTTTTCCTCTCCATTTCTTGAAAATGAAAATTTTTTGTTAAAATTACTATAGTAATAATTATAGATCATTCGTCCATTCCGTTTATTAGTCCGATCAATCGATTGTTAGTTATCGGAATCGTATTTATTCTTTTTAATTAAAATTTCTTGACAAGTTGTCGTATTAGTAATAGTATAGTTGCTTTATTGTTATTGATTGGATCAATTAGTAAAAAATTTCACGTCTAGAATAACATCAAAGAATTATCATGAGTATGACAATAATTGCGATGAAAATAATTGCGACAATATAACGTGTAATTTTTAACTTTTTGATAGAATGTGTGGTTTAAATTACTCTGATGATAACTAAACCGCACGAATTGGTTTCATTATTCTTCGTTTTTACTCTAGTTCGAACCAATCTTTTTAAATTGTGTCTTGTTAAAGCATTTCATGTGTTCTTTTTTTCCTTTTTTTGTTTCACTGTTGAAACTGTGATTAGTGATGAATTTTGGAATTGATAGCAAATGATCGTTATAATTGTATCAGAAATTATGGATACTTTCTGATGAGTTTTTCCTTATCTTTGATTAGATTTTTGATAAATTTTTTGTTGTCTCCAAAATTTTTGAGATATTTTAAATATTATCACGTAGCATTCTGTGGAATGTTTTATCTCAAAAATTGGGAAAGATTTCAGTACAGCTGGTTTGAAATAAGTGTATGAAATGGTGCGAATTAATTGTGACGGAAATCTTTTGCAAATCAATTTTTTAAATTGAACTATTATAGTTGGTAATGCACAAAACGATTCATTAACATATCCGGGATTATGATGGCAACGAAATCGGAACATCGATCAACAACAGAAAGTACCTCAAAAGGAGTTAATGGTACAGTTGATGTGCATACTTTAGAAGCGGAAACATTCAATGGTTTTGAAGAGGTTCATAATTAATTGATATAAAATATTAATGACGAATTAATTCAGAATTTTTTTTTTCAAAAATATTCGTTTGAATCAATTTTGATAGCGGAGTTTTACTTTGTGGCAGTTTCGTGAGAGGAATTAGAAGAAATTTCTGGAGTATATTTGAAGTCAAATAAGAAAATATACTTTAAACCAAAAATCGAAGGTTAAGGTAATGTCAGTGACTCCACGCCTATAAATAACTGTTAAGTAACAAAAATAGCCAAATTAATAATATAAAACAAAATTTCTGGGTAATTAAGTTTTGAAATTTATGCTAAGTAAAAATAGAAGTTCAAAATTATGTTTGAAATGAATCTTCGAAAAATTTAAAAACCTTCAAATTATGGTCGCCTTCCCTAACAAAATAAAATTTTGATGTAAACTTTGTTAGTGAAGAAATTTTTTTGGTAAGTTCATTTGTTGTTTGCGGAATTTCCAAAAATTTATTGGACATAATAGATCGAAATTTTAGAGAGTTTTAAACATTTTTTGCTATCTCTTACATTGCTAATTATTAATTGATTGGTATCATGATGCATTGTTATTCTAGTTCCACCTTGATTTTGATGTAGATTATCAAATTTCACTTCACTTTCTAAGTGCCAGTGGAATCATGTGAAAATTTCTAGAAATTTTCTAAATGCGAAACTGCGTTTATTTATTTTCTAGAATGGAATATGTCATGAATCAACATCATCAAACATTGATCAAGGAAATGGAGACACGACGAAGACATCATCAGTTAGTGATGGTGATGTATCACCGTCATCATTACGTCGGAGTACACGTGCATGTGCGTTGAAAGCTGCAGAGCGCATCAAGCTAAAAGAAGCGTTAACACCGGTGATGGATGGTGTAGCATCGCATAGCGTAAGTATCCTCAGATTACTTTGACGTGAATGAGAAAAAAAATAAAGCAACTGAAGAAAGATTTTGGATTGAAAGCTGCCGATGACGTGTAACTTTCTATTTCTATAGTATTCATTATATGATTTGGTAAATGATTAAAAGGGAGTGTTTAGATCCTTAGCCCAACTTTACTTATTTTACGCAGAATTTTTGGAATCAACGATGCTATCTTCGAAAATGTGATATTAGCTAGTTAAATTTTTTTTTCTTTTCTTTATAATCGTATAGTTTCTTTTTATTTCATGATTATCACGGACTTAGTTGCGACATGTAGAAGTATTCCTTCAAAAACTTGAGAATCTATTTCGTGAAATTCACTTGATTAAGTTAACTATATGTTTCATTGACTAGTTAAATTTTCTAAAATATTGCCAAAATGACTTGTATGAACATTAGATCAATAAATCAGCATGTGTTGAATTGTATGAAGAGCTTGATCTCACGACATTTAATGATTCTAACTTCAGTCTGCGTTGATTGAGCTAACAGTAACATGTCATTCTACTGCTATGAACATTTTTAGGCCTCATGTACGTTTCTGTTTTCACTAGAAGCTAATTCTTTGTTTTAATTTTAGCTTCCAAATAAGTTAGACTAATGTTATGAGTTTTTTTGATGCAGGGTGAGGGTTACGTTTCTGAAACCGAAAATGACGAAGAGCCACTTGTGAAGAAAAAACGTTATGCGGAAGGTTGGACTTTGGACCAGACTGATTGTAAATTTGGAATTAAAGTTGAAAATGACGAAGTATTATTGATGAGCGATGAATCGGAATTGTCAAGTTTAAATGATACAGAATTCGAACAAGTCAAAAAGGTTTTTGATCGGGTAAATAATTTCCCTATATGTTATAGAAGCATTTAGTTCGCAAGAGAAATAAAAGAAAAATTTTTCAGGGATTCAATGAATATGAATTTTCAGTTTATATTTATCAAAATTAAATTTCTCCACAACATTTAGTTTGATCGAGAAATTTCCACTTCAATTTCAAATTGAACCTTTTTTCCTGCCTTATTTTGACACAATGTTTGATTAGTATGGGTTAAAAATCGTTTCATTTCAACAAAGCGACGAAAACATTTTTTTTTTTTTTTTTTTCTTTTCTCCATCCAATGGCAAAATCAATGATATAGCCCTCAGTGGATAGATGACTGGATAGATGGGTGGAGTTTAATGATTTATGATTGCAGACTCTGCATCGAGAACAAACAGATGAGCAAAAGAAGGAGCGTGAAATGATAATTAAAACTCTGGAAGCTGAGCTAAGGAGAGAGGAAGCGAAACTTTCTATGCTCAGAAAGCTACGAATAAGTCAACAACATTCCGTCAAACAGGTTCTTTTTAAACTTATTAAGGCGGTAATATTAGTAATAATTGTAGTAACAGTAATAAAGGCAATATAGTAATAATGTTATTGATAATGATATTGCTTTGTGATAAATTAAGCATTAGTCAGGCATATCTGTCAAGTTAAACATACAATATATGACTTCCACTTAATGATTCCTTTACTAATAGATGCTTGTTTGGAGGTCCCGATAAAAAAAAAAAAAAAAAATAGGAAAAGATTTGAGGATTCCTCTGAGGTCTTCGTGAAATACATACATGAATTGTGCCACATGAAATTGTTAAAAAATTGAGCTGACATGTTACCAGTGCACAAGATACTTCCTTAACGGACGTTTTCAAAATGTTGATAAGATGCGATATATCTATTTCGATTGGCATGCAACAAAGCGATATATATATACAGAGTTAACATATAAAAGAGCAAATTTTGAATACAGGAAACTAACCGGAGATAGGATAGTTCCGAATAATTAGGTCTAACTTTCTTATATTTGTACTAAACACGAGGAATATTGATGAGTCGCTGATAAGCTATATGTTATCCAATTTTTTTTTAGATACAAGAAGCAAATATTCGAAAACTAACGGCTAATGTTGCTCAGAATGGTAGTGGGCATGCTTATAAACCACCAGTTGCTACTGTCCAAAATCGATCCACATCTAATAGTCATTCAAAAGGTTAACATACATTTTCTATCTTTTAATCAAATAACAATTTATATATGCCAGTTTTTCTTGCTTTTTTGTTACTTCGTAATCGAACACACTTGATCGCTTCAGTTATATTAACTATGAATCTTGATAAAGCACCATTCATACATTCTGTTAAAAAATGCCAAAGCATATGTTACGAAAATTATACTAATTGTTCGAAATAGGCTCAAGTTTGCAAAATGCAGCTGCAATTGGTTTACTGAATACGGTTGTAACTCAAAAATTGGTGTTGCAGGCTTAACTTGTAACATATGCAGTTTTTCAAAAAAAAAGAAAAACAATGAGTTTTTAAAAATAAGTTAATATAAATGAATATGATATATACATAATTTTATTTTTGCCAAAATTTATAGCATCAACTTCTAATGCATCATCGCGTGCAGTCGCATCTGCTGCATCAGCTGCGGCAGCGCTGATGAATTTGAATTTAACACCGCAGCAGCAGCAGTTATTACAGAATGCTGCCAAGAGTGGCTTGCTTAATACAGCTGCAGCTCAAGCCTTGCTGCAACAAGCTCAGCAGCAAGCCCAAGCTAATAATGGTAAGCCGATAATTTTTGTGTAAATTATGTCTCACGTTTTGTTTGTCTTACCTATTACAAATTTAATTATTTGTTGCATTGTAAAAATTTACCAGGTAGTTCCTGTAGCTTTTGAGTACCTAACAGTATTCCATTTTCCTATGTGTTGAATATTACTTTCATAAGCGACTTGTCAAAGCGCTTGTGAATTGTAAAAAACTTTTCCTAAAATAGTTTTTGCGTTAGCAATTATTTAGTTGTGAAATCATCCCTCTGCATTATTAGACGTTAAATTGAAGAATAAATGTTGATGAAGAGGCATATAATGTAGTGAACATGTCGTATTATGGATTGAAGCCATACTAATTTTTTCACTAAAGTATCAATAAGGATTGAAGGAGAAAGTGGCAAATTAAAAGGTTTAGTTATAGGTAGTTTAGAAGTGTCTTACGTTGGTCATTCAGAATAAAACTGTACTCAATATTAAATGAATGTTTAATAATCTAGAACTCAAGTATTGGATGAAACTGTTACTTTTAGGTCGCTTAACTCAACACGCAGCTGCTTTAGCAACCGCTGCACTTCTTTCACAACATCAGCAACAACAACAACAACATCAGCAACATCATCATTCACGTAACAGTGCTGCAGCCGCATTAGCCGCTAAGGAAACCGCTGCGCAAAGAGCTGCTGCTGCTAAACTTGCCCTACGGAGACAGTTAGAGCAACAGTTACTACAAGTAAGCCTATATAAAATATTTTAAATGCTAAGCGATTAGATTCATTTATTTTGCAAGAATTTTTTGAGTTACGAGTGATAAAAAACATTGTGAGAAAGAGAGCTGTATATTTTCTTCATTTCAGCTGTATGCTAGAAATTTCATTTTATTATCATTTCTGCGTACGAAACATAAGTAGGAACTCGATTAATCTCAGAATTTCACGATTCTCAAATATTCCATTCTCAGTGCTTTTGAAGAAGTTCCTTTTATTATCTTTCTTTCTTTCGAATTAAACACGTCACATATTCCCACAAACATTGTTTAAATCTGCTTAATTTCAGATTCCACCACCACGGCCTCCACCTCCAGATATGCATTTTATTCCTAATGGTAATCAACCTGATTTCCTTATGTATTTGGGTTTAGATATTGCTGTTCAAAGGTTGCTAAAGGATAAAGTAGCTACCAGGTAAGCTCAGTTTTTGGTGAAGAAAAAAGTTTTATGGGGGCTGCTACTGACAGTTATATGGTGTGATATTTGACATTTCCAATATAATGTTGACATACGTGATTTAAATTTGCTTAGTATGTCTGCTTAGTATCTTATCTGGCGCGCTATGTCTCTACATATTTGACTGTAAATATGATCCACAATAAAAAAGATAATTGCATAAGCAGTGATCATTGACTAAGTTTGAAATCTCTTAAAACTTTGTTGGATTAACTATTTTTAAGGAAAAGTTTTTTAAAAATATTGATTTCAGACGTGTCTCGGAGGGGCCTTATCTTTGCGAAGAATGTGGTACCGATTTCACGCCAATTTGGCGTGCCATTGGAGCAGACGAGAATTCACTAAATCTTTACTGTGATGCATGCGTGAAAGCAGCGCAGAAGAAGAAATTGCGTCAAGAGCATACTGCATTGCTGAGGAAAGCTTTCAATAAAGTTATGGAAAAAGAACAAGTAAGAACGAAAGTATCATAATGTTTTCTCATTTTTGTATTAGTTCTTGATTAATGTAGTTAATTACTAATAGCGACTATTTCCTCATTCTGATAACGATTATTTCCTCATTCTTGAAAGATATAGACGACTTGAAATTGTGGAAGCGATGATTTCTACGAAGTTGTGAAAGTGATGGTTAAACATTCATTTTACTTTAGGAATTGGAAAAGCAGATAGCGGAAGGCAAATTTGAAACGACTGTGCCTTCATCATCAACACCTCGTTCATCAACGCCAGCTACACCACCTCTAAATGCAGCTTCTGTAAAAACAACGCCTTCTTCATCCGGTGCTCCACTTAATGCACCAAAAGCTTCTACTTCCTCAGTAAGTATTGCACGTTTTAAATCTGGTTGCTCTTACTGAAATTCCATTTATTGTAGAAGTCTTATAGAAGGATATCTTCAAGTACTTTGTTTTACAGGCGAGCCATCAGCAGCATCATACCAAATCAAGTTCATATAAAAGGCCTGCAGCAACGAGCAGTAACACCACAGCACATGCTGCTTCGCAGAATGCTGCTGCTGCGGCTGCTGCAGCTGCACTTGCTGCTGCTGCAGGTGCAACCGGTACCAGTAATTTCTTACAACAGCAGATGGCAGCAGCGGTAGCACTTCGACAGACAAATCCCATGCTTGCAGCTATGATGGCGAATCCTTTGCTCAATGCACCAAATATGTTGCAGGTGTGAAAAGTCGTGTTTTTTTTTTCTCTTCTACTTTTCGATTAAAAGTAGAGAAATATTTGAAATTATGAAGGAATTATAATAGAAAGCTGAAGAAATACTTAGCGAATCTTGACATACTGGAAGCAGTTTTCATCTGATAATAAAAGATTCATCTTGGTGGTCGAATCGAGAAAGCTAGGTAGGATTGAATTAGAATAAAACATATTTTTGGAAATTTCAAACAAGTCGAAAAGAAATGTCGAATGTGTGGCTAATGATCTTATCAACGACTTGTTTATATATGTGAATAATGATTAACATCGGGATTCGATATATCAATATTGAGCAAACATTCAGCTTGAATTTATCATAACATTAGTAGGAGAAGTCCTGTAGAATGCATGAAGTTCTGCATCTGCTTTCAGAACATATAAATTACAATGAACTTTATATCAAAAATAATATTAGTTAAAAATTGCGCGGAAAACATTCGTGCAGCCTTTAACTGTTTTTATGTATTTATTTTGTGGTAATATTTGGATTATAACTACCGCGCAGTAGTAATAGTTACTTAATTGCAGCTGAATATAGACAAATAGAAGAAATTATATTGCAGGAATATTCTGGTAGTTAGAGTAATTTAAGAATGATATTCTTTCATTTCATTATTGATAGCATGCATGTTTCATTTGAGTGTTCAGTGTTCTTCTGCAAATACCAATTATTTTTTCTTTCAGCTACAATGGAATCCGTTAATGCAGCAACGTTTACCCAATTTGGCAATGGCAGCACTTGCTCAAGCAGTTCAAAATGCCCATCAAAGCAGCGCATCTGGAAATGTTGCATCGAATGCTGCAGCAGCAGCTGCAGCTAATCCTTTGGCAGCATTGGCAGCTTCGATGAATCCGGCTGCTGCCGCTGCTATGTTTAGCAGTAGTCCACAAATGGTAAGACAGTTACAGCAAGCACAGCAAGCGATGCAAAGGAATTTCCTATTAGAATACGCAAAAAGTCAGTCGAAGAAATGACGTCGTTATCAGAGAAGGTAAACATTTCTTCATTTGGTGATATGAAGTGATATATATGCATATGATATGGTATATTATGACATAGTATGTGATTTGGGGGCGCATGTGTCATTCGCACTTGGGAATCATTATGGGTATTTTCATTACATTGATACTTTTAAATGACTTCAAGGTTTGATTTAGTTAAAAAAGATTCACTGATTGCAGCTGTTTTAATATCCTTTTTCCCATTTATCATTCCTCTTGTTTAATTATCCTCTTGATGGTAAAATTAGTATATTGCATAAAAATGTTAAGTTATTATCATTATCAAGATGGTTAAAGATTCGTTTCTTGTCATCGTAACAAATCTTACGAAATTATTGATATTATGGGTATTTTTATAGGTACCTTTTCAATTGTCACAATCATGATGTTACCATTTGAAAGTTCTTTCATTGGCTGTTTCTTTACATTAGATTTTTCCTACATTCGTGCCCGATTTCAGAGCAACGATTCAGCTAAATTTGTGGGAATGTCTTAGATGTGATGAAATTTGTAGTTTTGACCGGTAGTTGGATCAATTTTTTTTCTCCTTGTGAAAATAAATGTTGCATATTGGTGAAATTTGTGTTTGTGAAATTGTTTGGTATGAAACATCAAGAAACTCTAAGCACAGTATGACTGAACCGGATTTTAAGTTGGAAGGCAGTTCTTCGGACCCTATCAACAGAAATTCCCAAACTTTGTCCAAAGTTCTGGCCTTTAGAAAAAGGGAAGCTCGGATTATTTATTCGTTGCTGCTGTACACTCTTCTTGGTCAATTATTATTGCTATAGGTATCGTGATATTTGTAAATATAAGTATGTAAGGTGTGATCCATGATGATGTTTTTTTTCAAATTGAAATATTTGTGCAACAATTTTTTAAAGTAGATCTCGAAAAGTTTATGTTTTCCGGCAGACTTTAGACTACGCAATGGACATAATGGTGTCTGTTAAAATCAAAAATGAAAAATTATTTGCAAAATCCAGGAAAAATCTATGGAGATATTATGTGGAAGCATTTCACGAAATTTGATTATTTGTGTTTTTGTGAACTTTTTGCAGTGGACATGATGCCATTGCTACCTATGATTTATTTAACTGATTCTTCGGATGGACTTATTGCTTATTGCTGAATGGATGGACTTTAGTTATAGTGTGGTTGTTAGTTGATAAATTATCGTCAATTTTTTTAAAGCTTGATAAGCCGTGGCTTGTTTACAATTCTTCTGGGGAATTCTAGTATTTCATGGTTTATATAATTTCAATTTATAATTTCTAAATATCATTTGATTATGGGGATTGTTTTTGTTGCGCTCGTTCATCTTTAATTGGAATATTTTTATTATTTCATTCGATATTTAAATAATTTAAATTGTTGAAATGGATTTTTTTGAAAATCCGTTTCATTACTTGTATCATCATTTTGATCAGAGAAAGATGTGCTTTCAGGTTGAATTTTTTGAGTTGTTTTATGATTTTTCCTCTTGAAATTTTGTTCTTTTTTTGCACGTTCAACTGAGAATCAATTCAAGATTGATAGCTGATAACAAGATACATAACAGTGAGAGTTGTTGCTTAATTCTTTTTTTCGGATGTTTTTGTTCCATAAAAAGTCTAAATCAAAGAAAAAAATAATTTTATTATACGAACTTTACTCGAAAAAAATTTGCCGAAATATTCTTTGTTACTCTTTTCTTTATAACACAATACCAACACACACAAAAAAAAAAGCAAAGTCAAAACAAAAACCAAGTTGTTTGCCCACTATTTTTGCAATTCGTTTTCATTTCTTACAATTGTGAAGGAAAGTTTTAGATTTAAAAAAGGTCTTTTTATGCGTGTTTAGACCTTCGAATACTCTGGAGTTCCGGTATTTCTCAGTCATCCATAATATGATTTTCATGGTGGTAACTGTTTTGCTGAATTTCATGGATTCCTGTCTCGATTTGAAAGTTTCCGGAACTAGTTCCCTCAAATTTTTGAAGGTTCAGGATCTCGAATAATAGTCCGGGAATGTCTTTTTGTGACGATTTAATAGAATTATAAGTCAAACATTTATGCCATAAGTTCTACCTGATTGATTAATTTTTTTTCATGAATCTCACTGATTTTCATTAAATTGCGCTTTTTGAAATATGCAGCAGCACGCAGTTATGTCTTTGCTTAATTTTCTCCTTGGATTACATGTTGTAGTCATTGCGGTAGGAGTTTTTTCGAATATAAGCAACATGTAGCATTCAGAAATTACACCTTCAAAACACAATTGATAGATGAATTCCATGAAACACTGATCCGTGAAATGGAACGTCGATCGATATATTATCTTTCATGGCCTATATCTGCAAAATAAAGCCTAGGAAATCTGGAAATAAGGCTAGCTATATTCTCCAATCTGAGAGGTGAAATATTATCAAACATCATTTGTTCCAAGAAATTTAAGGAATGAAATGGCCAAAACGGCTCATGCTTTGTCGCAACATTCTATGAATTTATTTTATTTATCTTATAATCATTAAAAAAAAAAAATTTTTTTCAAATACAAAATTCTTCAACATTCTTCAAATATAACTTTCAATCTCATTCATCAAATAACAAAATATTTTCACAATCTACAGGATAATTACGATTTTCATCGATTTTTCTTGGAAAGAAAAATGCGCAATTATTTCATATTGATGTGCCAAGGAATGAACAACAAGCAGATAAAATGTTCCTTGAACTTTCTGATTAATGCTTGGATAATCGAACAAAATTGTTAAATAGCAATCAATGATGTGTTAAGGGGACAAGTCTTTTTTTACAAAGATTTAATGGGTAAAAAAAAGATCAAAATATCATTAAAAAATGAAAATGAAATGAAAATAATCTTAGCAAAATGAAAATGCATCTTAGTTTTTATGATTTTTTTTAGCTTTATAATTTATTTCATAGTAATAAAGGTAAAAATACACGACACACATACACACACACACACACACACACACACACACACACACACACACACACACACACACACACACACACACAAGCACTAAATACAATAACAATTAAAAGAAAAAAGGCAAGAAAAGTAGAATTCAAATAATAATGAATTCTGAATACTGATTAATTAGAAAATGAAACAATAACATTTCTTTAAATTTCATATTTTTACAGAAATAGTGATTGCTAAGTTTTTAGCCGATTTGAAACTTTTCCAAATTTATGTCATACTAGAATTAAATCTACTGCTCGAAATGATTATCAGAAAAAATTTTACTTTCCCTCATCATGCTTTTATCATAATCTACCATAATTTTAGTCTCCGTAGTTCGGTGGTATTCATATTTCTATCATCCTTATCATGTATAATCTTATCTTCTTTCGTTCTGCTATCATTGCTACCATCAGCACCATTACCAATACTAACAGCACGATTACTACCATAAGTACTATTGATAGGATCGGTAGTACTGAATAGATTCTTTCCGAAAATTGCTCGATAACAATTAAATTCCAACAAAGAATGAGGTATTAATGATAAGAATGTTGGTAATAGTACAAGACCATGAAATAGACCCCAAATTACCACCAATGATATCGTTTTCACAAATACCAATGGAATATAATTCTGAAATTTTTACACAAAAAGGAAATAGTTTTTCCTTCTTTTTAAATTACACCAAACATGAAGTTCGATTATCTCTTATCTCTAAGATTACTTCAATCATCTAATAAGTCATCTAAATTATCAAATTCTATTTAGTATTTATTCCGATATTTTTCATCGATACTTCTTTGAAATACAATAATCTTACTTTTACACTTAAACATTTTGCATAATTTATGAACTTTCAACTCATAAAAATAGCAATTTTTCCTTTTCCTTTATTATATAATTTCCATATTATTCTCATCTAAATCAAATTTCTACTTCTCACATAAAATAATACTTCGAAGAAATTCAATTTGAATTATCCTAAATAATGCAAGACTAAAATTGGATGCAGTTAGCTTCATATTTCGTAAACGTAAACATGAGCATACAATGCAATTAAATTTATAATTTTTTGGTAATTCTTTTTTTTTCTTAATTCATATAATATCAAACCTCTAAAAATGCTAATGGTACTATGCAAGCAACCGTACTGATTCCACCTTGTAATGTTGGCCATGCTACGCTTTTCAATGTATATTCTAGGCGTGCCTTGTTATTCTCCAAGCGTGATTTCATTATTCTTGTTCCTTTGATTGTTTTTTTCTCTCCAAGCTATAAATTAAACAAAATCTTGACATTTTACATCTCTTTCGAAGTTTTCATCTAAGTAATTGTGGTATTATTAAGCTGGTACCATTTGAAAGCAATAGAAATGGTACTACTTCAGTTTTTTTTTTTTTTTTTTTTGGTACCTCATAATACTATTTAGAAACAATACAAAAAGGAAATTGCGGTGGAATGGTACAACGATTGGAGAAAACTTATAAATCTGTGAGATATATTGATTGAATATGAGAAAATAACATTATCATTACCTGATAATGATAAGATACATGAGCGGTAAAGTCGACCGACATTCCAATACACATCAGTATAGCACAAAGCGTTGCCGGATCAAGATCCAAATGCCACCAAGACAGAAATCCGATCACGCCTTCAATAATTTCCCAGCACTTGTTGTTGTATCACTTCCTGCTAAGGGCGCCCCTTCATCTTTTTTTTTAGCAATAGTAGTAGTAATATTTTTTCGCTTTTATCAATCATTTCTATCACTCAGATAGAAGAGATATCAAAAAGTTCGGGGGGTAATTAATTTAATTTAAAATAATTTGAAATCATTTTGAAATTAGAAAATTGATAGCTAACAAATGGGATTGCATGTCAAGTCATAGGCGTTTTCAAAAATTCAAAGAAAATTAGTTCTATTTAAAGGCATCGAATGTATTTGGATGCTTAATGCATGCATAATTGTCCTAAATATTGTTACAAAGATTCTAATAGACATCGAATCATTTATTTTAAATTAGCATAAATTAAATAACAGTCAATAATTAAATGATCTCAAATAATGCCATTATTTATTTTATGATTTGTATTTCAAAATTTAATTTTGAAATACAAATCATTTTTTACAAATTCTATTCTATAGAATACTTAATAGGAAATCTATTTCAATAAATATTTACGATAAATCTTTTTATATTTTAACTTTCAAAATTTTACTAGAAGAAATAATTCTCTTATTTTAGCATTCTATTTTTTTAAATCTTACTAAGAGGCCTTTTAATAATATCTTATCAAAGAGACAAATTTGAAAATAGATTATCAATGATAGTCTATCAATGATAGTCTATTTTCAAAGTAGATTATCAATGATAGTCTATTTTCAAAGTAATAAATCACAATAATTAAACTTACCAAAACTTATCGATGCAATGGTAAGAGATGCAATAATTACACTGAACGGATTCTGGATGAATAAACCGCATA
The DNA here is from genome assembly GCA_000499405.2 of Onchocerca volvulus. Lineage (NCBI taxonomy): Eukaryota > Metazoa > Nematoda > Chromadorea > Rhabditida > Onchocercidae > Onchocerca > Onchocerca volvulus. The sequence continues at coordinate 336,678 of HG738137.1, forward strand.
CTATTGTCATGCATACTAATGTCCAAATACAAGTCTTGAACGAAATTTCAACTGGTTATATTCGAAAAAAAATGTTAATTTCAATTAATTCAATCATTTCCATATCGGTACTATACGGATAGAAATTTCATAAAATGAATGATATCATTTTCAAAATTTACCTGCCAAGCTAATGTTTTTAACGAAAGCATTTGATCAACAAAGAACGAATTGGACTCCCAAACGGATGCATTTAAATCTTTATAGGCATTAGCAATATGTCGCCATTTTTGCATTAATTCAATTCGTTCCTTCCAGCTAGTCAAATTCTGATATGTCACCAAAAAACCAAAACTTTCCACCGGTATATCGGAATCATTCCTTTAAAAAAGAAGAAAAGAAATGAAAAATCTTTTTATAATAATTTAAAATAGTCATAGTATGAATAATACATAGTGGGAATAAATCTAGGATATGCAAATTAGCAGAAAAAATCAAATAAAAAGCTAATTGAAAGGAAAAAATATTTAAAAAAAATCATGTAAAATTAAAATAGAAAAAAAAAAAGCAAGAAAAAAGTGCAAAAAATACCACAACATCATGTGATACTTACTACTTGTTATACCTAACGTGTTCCTTATATTAAAAATAATGTTAGGAAATGTATTTCAATAGAAACATTTGATTTGAAATCGTTAAGAATATTTTATGAAATAAAATACAACATCTAAGATACGTGTGGTGTATTACTTTGACTTTAAATAAATTTTAAAATATTACCCTAATTTTAAAAAATTTTTCCAATGACTGTAAAGTGGCGAAAATAGAAAATCATTCAATTTGCTATAATCAATTATTTGTTTTTCATATTCGGTCTGTTGATCTAATATTGTCAAAGCTGTTGTTGTACTAATATCATCCGCAAAATAATCAAAATCATATAATTCTGCTTCACTCCAGTATGTTCTGTAATCTCGTAACCAGAGTAGAGTAAATTCTTTTCCTGAAATATTCAAATTGGATGATTTCTTCATTGTATTTAACTTATTCGCAGGAATAAAATAGAATTCATTACAATTTCCAATAAAAAAGAAAAAAAAAAAAGAGATCTAAGATATTATTGGAACTATCAATTCGTAACGTTTTAATATTTATTATTTCTTACCTCGGCATTTTTCGAGTGCTTCAAATTCATTCACCATCGCATCGAATCGTTTAACGATATCTTCATTTTGTATATCCAAAGGACTATTAATCAAAACCATCACCGGATAATATTCCGTCCAAACTGCAATCTAATCAAGCCACTTTTCAGTGAATCTAAACCTAATCCAACCAAATACTAATGAGAAGACATCTAAGATCTAATCATTTCTACTATTTTGATTATTCAAACAATTGATGCAATATCTACCTTGAATAATTGTATAATTATATATCGAATGAAAAACTATGCGACGATTTCGAAACGATTCTTAATATATTAAATGTATTAATTAAAGAGTTCTGCTTAATTTTTTCACTTGTAAAAGTTGGAAAATTTCAAATTCCCAAATAACAAATCTATTAAAATACGAATCATTGATGATATAGAGAGATAGATTACTTTTGTTTGAGACTATAGCATTTGCTTCTTGCAAAGGTGAATTTTTTGGTAACAATTTTTCAACATCCAAGCGTGTTTCAATAGTTAATGCACCAATAAAACCAAAGAACCAATAGACTAGAATACCAATGACAGCTAAGAAACCAAATAATTTTGATGTTATCAGACGACAATAACATTTCAATATGAAATTTAACCCATTCATAATCTGAAAAATATCAAATTAAATGTTATATGAAAGTGCTACTCATTTAAATTCATTCTTTTCATATGCCTATAATATCATACAAACATTTATAAAATATTTGAAATAAAGTCTAAATTTGCAATAGTTTGTAAAAAACTATTACCTATTAAGTCTTTTTAAGTTAATCTATGCTTGAGCTGATACCATTTCAATAAGAATCAAATAATCTATTAATTATTGCTTTATTATTCATAATTGATTTATCAAAATATCTGATTATAAATTTGACAAATTTCATGATTCACATACTCTATTTTTTAAACTAAAAACTTTAAATTATTACGTGAAATGTACGCTCATTCATTGCAACAAAGTTCCTTGACGCAAAAATTAATTACTAATAATGCCGATAATGGCTGTGCATCAGAATTCCAGAAAAAAAAACAACTCAAAATTTTTGCTTAATTTATTCGTCTAAATAAATTATGACGATATTTCTAAATTCAGTTGATCAATTTGATAATTTATCGTTTCAGTTTATCTAAGAATTTTTCAAATATATATAATAGCATCTACAACATAATTTCAATGGAATGTCAAAATGAATTTTCTCAAAATGTTATTTTTGAAATGAAAGAAAAAACAAAATTAAAACAGAACCATGGGAAAACCAGAATTTTTTTTCTTCATCCGTTCTAGAACTGTTGCCAAATAAAGTAGTGGACAAAGTAAAACTAATGTGAAAATATATGCAAATGCAAGTGCTATTGCTGTTTCGAAACAAAACAGTGCTATTTCTGAAATGAAAGATGAATATTAGCAGAGCACTGAAGAAACTATGAAATTTTATCGAAAATTAAATACCAAATACGGAAGTATTTTTAAATTTTTATTTAATAATATTTTATGACTTCATTTGAAAACAAAGAAATGAGAGAAAAAGTAATTCGAATTCAAAGTGTAAACAATAGAAATATCAAAGCATTTCTGTTTGCTATAAAATAATGCAAAAAAATAATTTCATCTTAATTATATGATAATTTTACTTAACAATCATCATCATATTGACAATGATTGAAAATTATTTTTACAAATTCACCTGGTGTTGGAGTTAATGCACCGATACCAAATGTGATCACATTTGTAAATGTGGAAATTGTTACCGAAGGTCCAGCTTCTTCTAATACAAAACCAAGTCGATGAGCTACCGAACATTCACCTGCAGATCGTAACCATGAATGAATTACCATGAATGCTCCGTTAACGCCTATAAAATTAATCGGAAATGATTGATGTCGATATTTGGAAGCATAAACGGGAATTTAAAAACCTAAAATTCATTTAAATATATAAACGATGCTATCATCATGATTAGTATATTCTTGTTGCTTCATGTATTCGTTTACAAGATATTATGTTTTATCTTCCGAATTATGAATAATATACGTGAAACAATAATAATATAAGTAATTATGATGATAACAATATATGTATGCATGATTTGACAATGAGACAAATAATATATTTTTTGATATTGCTCTTTAATATTAAAATTTTGCATGAAATCATTTTGACAATTTGGCAAAAAAAAAAAAAAATGGAATTTTTATATTTGTATATGAAATGATTCACGCTTAAAAAAGATAGGGAACAGAAGATTTGAACAATTATAGATAACGGGCTAAGAAAAGCCATAATTTTTGTAGATCAAAAGAAATAATAATTGTGATTTGTGAAATTTTTGGAGCATTTCTCATGTTCAATTGAAGATTTTTTATGAGTTATCATATTAATCAATTATCCGATAATAAGGATTCGATATCGTATTGTTACATTCCATTCATTTACGTCATAAATAACATTAAAATGTAAAATATCAAAAAGCAAATGAACTATGAATATCATAGGATTCTTTCTATTTTCGTCACATCATAAAATCATTGCGTCAAAAGAAATTAAAAAAAAAGGAAGTTCGCCAAAAGAAACTTGAAAAAAAAAAAGATACGTATTTTTAAAGATTTCTTTCAACTTAATAATTTTATGATGTGACTGAAATAAAAATCTTATGGTACACATCAGTCATTTGTCTTTTGATAATTCGTATGGAAGGAAGGTAATCCTAATTTGCACTTATTGTTCTAGTAAATAATTTTCTCAAACATTAATCACTTACCAATTCCCATTACGAGAAAAGGCATAATGAGCATAATTGTGTTCGTTCGAAGTTGAGCCAATGCGAATAATCCAAAAGTAACAGTAATTGCCAAAATTGGACATGCAATAATGCCAAATGCAACGATTAACTTGGCTGGATGTATAACACCAAGTATTAAGGCACTGCCAATTAATGAAATAGCAACAACCAAAAACATAGCTAAGAAACCTGAAATGATAGTAATTTTAATAAAATTATCTCTAAAATTGTGCTACTTCGAAATTAAAATTTTCTACTTCCAAGTATTCATTCAATGGTGAAATCTTAAAAAATGAAATTAATCATTTCAAATCTATTTCTCAAATAACAGATAATTTTGAATTAATTCCGCAAAATTATCGCTAAATGATGCTATTTTAAAATGGGAAGTTTCTATATTTCAGTTAAATCCCTATTTTCATCGGTAAAATTTTCGCAAAATGAAACTGATCGCTTCAAATTTGTTTTTCAAGCATTGGATAGTTTTTTTTTTTGCTAATTTTTTAAAGTTGAAAAAGTTGTTTTATTTTCAAAAAAATTTCACCAATTTTATTTTGGACATTAACATTAAATATTGATTCTTTTTAGATGTCATTAACATTGCACTTTATTTCAAATTTTTACATGAAACTATTCCAAATTTCTTCTCTTTTGATTATATTTGAAATTATAAACAACAAAGAAATAAGAGTTTATTCTTTTTATACTGAAGAAAAGTTGAATTCAAATTTTTGAAATTAAATAAATAAACGGTTCAGATTAAAAGATCATCGAAGCAAATAAATGATATTTTTAGCATGCCCATCGAGTAAACACCAATATTGCCAAATAAACGGCAATATTTTACCAATAAAATGTTTGCATTTAGTATCGGAATCATTATCGGACAAAAATCATCAGAACGCAAAAACAATTTAATAAGTTTGATCTTTTGGTGATTCATTTCAATCTAGATTAGATCTATTGATGGAAGATGGAAAATTGAAAAAATAAAAGAAAAATTCCAACAACTGAATATAAATTTAAAAAATGGAATCCATTAAATTATGATAGTATCACTAATCAACAAAAGGAATTTAAATTTTCTTTTCTAATTTGTGAATGTAATGTGATCTGTTATAATTTTTTATTCTTATACGTGATCAATTATGCATGCATGATTAATTAGGTCAAATATTGTCATAATTAATTGCAATCGATTCTCTATCTACTACTATTTGGTTTTTATCCTTATCGTACATATGTACCGGCATTATCGAAAATTTTTTGCTATTTATTTGAAATTTTCTCTTGTCAAATCCAGTTTTTACAGTGTACGTAATGGAAAAAAAAAAAAAAAAAAAAGGAAAAGACGAAAAAAGAGAAAAATGAGAAAACTAAAATTTGTAGATTATTTCTCTAAAATTGGGAAATAATTTCAAAAGCAACTTTGAAAAAAAAAAAAAAAAAAGACAAAAATATTTCTTTCGATAATTTTTTTTTTGAAAAAATTTGAAAAATCCGCTAAAAAAAAAAAGATAATTTAATCTTACGGATAGATTAAAGTAAATGATTTAAAAGTTGAATGGTTTCACGATGCCTATTACATCATCAAAATTGGTGATCTAAATATATGAGCGAACTGGGCACTTCTACTACATCAACTGAATATTTCAAAAATTTGTAAAATCAATAGCAAAATAGCTATTCTTATACAATTTGCAATAAAATACAAAACTAAAATATCAGGTTAAGGTATATTTACGTTATTATATTCCGATTTTTTATAAAAATTTTAGCTTTACAGAATTATTATTGATTTTTAACTTTTCTAAATACTTTTTTTAAAGTGTAAATTTAAAATATATAAAAATTCAACTAATAATACGCAATTTATGTATTCCTAAATTTAAAGTGAAAATTTGGTGATCCTATTTTTTTCTTTTCAAATGAATTTATTTATTTGTTTAGTAGACAAGGATATTGATAAGTATAATAAATAAAACATCAGAGGATTATTAAAGATATATAGCAATTAAATTCGATCAGTTTATTCATTTTTTGAATATAAATACCTTTTCTAGTATCCCAGCCTACCTTTTTTCTTATTTTATTCGTACTATAAAGTATAACAATTTCATGTAAAAATATAAGAAAAATAGAGAAAAAATAAATAAACCTGCAACAAAATAAGGTGCCATTCGTTCCGAATCCTTAATTAGCTCTTGGTTGACTATTTCTGATCCAATCACCTGTAATTTTTACTTTTATTTATTACCTATATTTATTTTCAAGAATCTTATTTTCTTTTGCTGAAACTGCTTATTAAATCAGGAAAGATTTAGCGAAATGTATTTAGAGAAAAATTACAAAAAGGTATAATTTTCAATCCAGACAAAAATGATAAAATCGGACGATGAAAATCACATTTATTTTTTTTTTTTTTTTGAATAAAAATTCAGTTGTTATTTCCCTCTATCCAATATTACTTTTCATATCATAGGTAGGTAACCATCTGAAAGAGTATAAAACTTTTATTAATTTCCTATCTCCAAAGAAGAACCTCATTAATCGGAAATTAATGGAAAAATAGCCCAAACTTCTAGAAGCAATAAAGCACTTAAAAATGACTTTACAAGCAGTTAACTCTAAAAAGGACTTTTTTTCACTAAAATATTAAAATTTCAAACAATTTTCTCATAATAAAATGAAAATTCACTAACATACATTGATAAAAAAGAAAAATATTCGAAAAACCTACCAATATTTTTATTGGTTCATTATTATAGATTTCTGTAGCATATTTATATAAAGCTACTTCCCATGCATTAAGCTTTCTTTCCATGCTAGGGTTACTTACTTGTCCTTGAAAGATCATGAAAATAACCTGAAAAAAGTTTTTTGTATTTTCGATTGTTAAATATTAGAATATCTATTAGAAGAAAAATGAGTAATATATTTATATATCATGCTATAAATTTTTCAGAAGCTGTTTAAAAGCAACTGATATTTGCAAATAAAATTTGATACAGTACTATTTGCTGTTTTTCAGAGTAAAGTTAAAAATAAGAACGCACTTTAGACTTTTGACCTTTCCATCAAATCACATCATACAGTCTGTACATCAAAAATAAGTAGTATTTTATATAATTGCCATTGAAAATTTGTCACATCTCATATAATAAGTGTCACACCTGGATAAATTCAATATTGGTAATCGCTTGCATGACTGTCTCTTCGGGAATAGTTATTTGGTCTTTATGAGTGCTATTGCGATTCGGCTTGTTTGTGTAAGATTGCAAACGAACGCCGTAAAAATTGCGTTCCAAATGAATATCAAAACCAAAAATTTTAGCAATTGGATAGGTCAAATTTGTCGTTTCACTGCGTATTTTACCTAATTTCTCTTTCTCATATTCCTCCATTAAAGCATTCTGAAGATAGATGAATTTTATTTTCAAAATCATATTTTCGTCCAAAATCTAAACAGTGCAAATGACAAATGTATAAAAAGAAGTCAAATGAATAAAGAAAAAAGAGAAAATTATTTTTGGATATAAAAAAAGAAACTTTTTAGAGATTCGGGCAAAAATTCCTAGAAAAAACCAATGTTAAACCATTTTGTATAATCTATTTGCTGATACAAAGAAATCATTTATGCTTCATAGAAAGGAATGAACATACGTAAAAGTATTCGATGACAATATTTGCATTGCACGATAATCCACATAAATCCTTGTATGCGATTCGTTCACCAGTAGAAGGAACTTCGACAGTGAAATTATTCAATAAATATCGATGTAATCGTACTACTTCTTTCAAATATTCCAAACGATGCATGGAACCACCATCACGTGCTTGTAGTATCACTGTCGTTAATGTTGGATCGCCTAATTAAATTAAAAATAAATTTTTAAACATTATACAATGTGAAGGTTTTATTTATCAAAAAAACGGAATTATTACAATTATACATCCGAAATACTACTGCACAACTGCGTTCAAAAATTCGGAGTACTAGAATTAATTAAGACTCGCAAACTATATAACTAATTTAAATTCCTGCATTAAAAAAAAAAGGATTAGAAAGTTTTTTCAAGTTTTCAAAATATATAATCTTGTCAGTTATCATAATATTAGGCCTACAATAACCTGTGATAACAAAAACATTTAAAAAAAATGATTCAGTCCTATTAAATATAATTTAAATATAAAAATTGACTATAAATTTGAATTTGAACAAATTAAATTTTTGTTTTTTCTTCCATTTTTTACTTTTAATTGACAAAAAAAAAAACCAACCAAATGAATTAGTGAATTGTCGTAACAGATCTGCTTCATGTCTTGATGGTGCTGTTGTTGGCGTGTAACCATCACGTACTCGATCTTCCAGTTTAAGATAATAAATTCCGAATGACATAATTGACATAATGATAGCAGCAATAACATAAGCAAATGGATAGGAACCGATACTATAACCGATCAAGCGGAAAATCCTCCGCAAAGTTATCTGTTGACAAAAAGCTAGTAGTTCAGATGCTTTCGTACCTAAAAATTTTAAATTAATTGAAAAAGAAATCAGAAGCTTAATATTTTTGAAAAATTAGGATTAGCGGGATAAATTTTTCCACTATATTTTATCTATCATTAATGATTTCGAAAAAAATTAATCTGGAAAGTGTTATGTTTGAAATTATTAAATTCACATAAGATACGATTGCTAAAGAGTAATTGATTGATTGTCATCGTCTTTCCCAGAAAACTTTGAAAATTCTTCAATCTTTAAATTATTCGAACTTCATTCAAATTAAGCTCTATATCATTGGTTACTTTATTACTATATACTTTTGAAAATTGAAATATCTTAATTTAAAACACTTTGATGTGAAATGCAAACATAAGCACAATTTGAATCTTAAAATTTTCAAAATTTTTCAAAATGCTAAAAGTTAGAGCTAACTTCAAATGTTAACGTTTTATAAGTGATACATTACGTATTATCATTCATATTTTCTTCCATATTATCATTTCAAAATTCATATCTTTTCGAAAAATAATGCACGTAAAAGCTCAACATTTTTTTGGTACTACAAAATAACTAAGTAAAATTTATATACATATGTCATATGATATGATGTTGGGCAACTTCCAAAGATCATAATTCTATTGTCAAGTTAGGAAATTTGATGTATTCTATTCCATCTAATATTTAAATAAAGAAAAACTAACGATTATTTGTGGTGACTGGATTACTGGTACTAAGCGGTACCTCTTCGTATGTTTCGGAGCATTCGTTATCATTATTATTCTCCGCAAGATCAACTTTGCAACTTGAAGATAACTGTTGACTGGTAGATGGTGACGTAAGTAAGTTTGACATGAATGATGAATTTGACGAATTTAGCGTAGAACTTCTAAAGCATTACGTCTCTAAAATTGTAGCTATTTTTTCATGCAACAATCAATCGTAATTTCCGCGCAAATAAACAAAAAAAAAAAAAAAAAAGATATCGACAATCCATGTGATAAATGATTGATAATAGTATTAAATGTAATACTTAAATGATCTCAAATAAATGGCCTTTTTTTTTTATTCAGAATTTATAAAAGAAATATTGCTACATTTCTTTTTTTTTTCTTTTTTTTTTTACACAATTGTTTATAATATCATTATGTTCAACACGTAACTGTCACATCATTATGTCATCTACTTAAGAAGTATTTTGATCCACGTATATATGAACAAATGATTAATCATGACATACAAACAAATATTAATCATGTAAAAAATATCAGAAAAGAATTCTTAATTGAAAAAGTTAAAAAGTTTAAAATTTAGCAAATAAATAGTCAAATAATGAGTAAATAGTTATAAATAAACAAATAAATATTTAACTAATCAACGAATAAACAAATATATAAGCAGATGAATAAATAAATGTTTGACAAATGTAAATGGATGATGGTAAGTAAATATTTCGGGGCAAAAGTAGATAAGCAAATTAATGGGTAGACAAAAAAATACAGGTGATTGGTGATGTACACAGGTAACGTAGAGATAGGTTGATAAAAGATAAGTGAAAGTATAATCAGCAGATAAGTATTAAATAGAAGAGACAGATGGCCATAGTTATTTAATAGGAACGAGAAAAAATTGATTTTTAAATACCGTATCCTATCTTAACAGAAGTATGTTTTTTCACGCACGTAAATAAATTTTTTAGTCCCCAAAGGTAAGAAAGAATATAAAGACACATGAACGGAAGAAGAGAAAATGTGGACAGAAAAAATGTCACCAATGAGATGATTTTTACCGGTTTCTTATATTTGAATTTGAATTTGTTTAAATAAATTGCAAATCAAGTTTTTGTTTCATTCATCTAATTTCTCATCTTTTCTCTTTTTTAATAACACTAAAATCTAACTGATAAATAAATCTCCATTATACTTTTTCACTATTTGTTTCATTTACTCCTATCGTTTCTGAATCAAAAGTTCAAATTCTCAACAGAAAACTTTCTCGAAAATGAAATTAAGCAATCAATGGAGTTAATCAAATTTTTTTTTTTTGATCGAATAAGAATCAAAAGTAATCGATTTAACGAATTATACGAATAAGATGATAATAACTGCATAAACATAATAGAATAAAAGTTTAATAGAATGAAACTACTATAGTGTAATTTAGATTTTTTATTTTCGTATTATATTTGAGAATCGGGTGATTTTGCAAATGAACATTTTAGAATGTGCTTGGAAACTTAATCAAATAATCGAACACTCTCTAATAAATATAAAAATATCATTAAGTGATACAAGTCAATTTGATTATGATACAAATAGGCATAAGACTGATCAATAAAAAAAAAAAGCTTCAATCTGACTTCAATTTGACAATCATTTTAGCAAATAAAGATATTTTTATTATACCATATTGATTTTGATGAAATGAAAAATGAACTGAAAAAATCAAATGGTATATATAAATTTGTGCTAGTTGCGTTCTGAATCATCAGAAAAAATTTAAAATTAGAGCGATAGGCGAATGTGCATTTTATAAAATCTATGTGATATGCTAGAAATCGATCGCCTTTTCGAAAAAGCCATACGTTTCTATTGAAAATTTGACAAATGCTGATAAAAAAAATCTCTTTTTTATTTTAAATAATGCTTTAGATCAACTACGTGCTAAGTGATCTATTAATGCATGAATTTGATTTCGGATGATATCGGAATGATGTTGACAAATTTCTATAATTTTTTGCCATTTGCATTTATTAGTTAATCAACAAAAAATATTCTAACAGGTAAGAAATGTCAAAAATACTTTTTTACTCATATTCGCGATTTTTTACGTACGTTCGTCAAAAAAATATTTTTTACGTATATTCTCTTTTGAAGTTTCCCTCAAGATAGCTGGAATATGTAATGAAGCTGTTATATTCGGTAAAACGAATGATAAGAGAAATTGCGGGACGAAACGTCTTCAACCTATTCTCAAACTTTCAATGAGTATGACGTCTTGCTTGCTTGAATGAAGCGTAGATATTGGATGTGTACTTCACGTACGTCATTTTTGGTGATAGAACTGACGTTGAATGAAGGGTAGATATTGGATGTATACTTCACGTACGCCATTTTTGGTGATAGAACTGACGTTGTGAAATGAACCAAACATTGAATAAAAATGTAAGTTTTTCCCTCAAGCACCATCCATTTTCAGGATTAATTGATACATTCATTTTCAATAAGAAATATCCTTCCTCAGGCTTAGAGATTAAAATTAGAAAAGAAATTTTGACAAATAAAATTAAGAATAAAAACGAAGAGTAAGAGAGAGAGGGAAAGGGGAAGAAAATGAAAAAGACAGGTTTCGAATTTCAGAATGCAACGAACATTGAAGGCATAAAATGCGACGGATGAAAAGAGAACTTATTTCCGACAGAGTAGGAGAAAGGATGATAGTCTGAAAAACTCAATTTCAATCGACAGCTGATTTTTAATTACGTATAACTAAATCTCTTCTTTTTCATTTTTTTCATCTTTCCTTCTTTATCGTTCTTCTATTCCAATAATTAATTATTGATGATGTGTCCATTTAAATAAGTAAAATATGTCACCTTAAATTGAATTTAAAAGACTTTTTAGTTTTAAAATTTATTGATATAGAAATCTCTGTTTTAAAATTGAAATTGAAAAGGTTTTTGGAAAAATTTCTTGAAACTCAACGATTTTTTTTTTTTTGAGAAGTTTTTAAAATTTCGGAACTTTTTTAAAAGATAAATGAGTAGAAAGGCTGCTTTAAAATCGAAATTTAAAAAATTTTTTCAAAGAAAAATAAATAGAAATACTGTCAGAAAATTGAAATTTAAAAATTTTCCTCAAAAAAAAAAAAGATTTTTTAAGCTTCTTTGAAATACGAGGAACGTAAGGAAAATTGAGAAGAGTATGTGAGAAGAGAAGAATAAATGAGAAATTTGAAGGAAAAATTGTTGGATTTCTGTATCGATTATTCATTGAATGTGTTGCAGACAAGGATTTCGAAGTTTCTCAAATTATTTTCACTACTGTTGACATCTATCTGGCAAAAGTTATTTCTGCTTTGGCTTTATCATAGTAACTTAATTTACTTGTTACTCATCCAGTGCTGTTTGGTCATATTCTTATTTATTTACTTCAATAATTTTTATTAAGTAAATATTTTCTGGCCATAAAATTATTCTTACTCTGTACTATTCGCTCATTACAGTTAACTCTGTTCGCACTTATTTCTTTCCATTTCCCATTTTCTATTATTTTTTCATTTGCTTATTCACTTATTAATTAATAAATTATAAAGACTTGAAGACTAACTTATTTTTATTGATATTTATTTAAATTATAACGGATGAGAAGAATGAAATTTTCAAACAGACATGGCAGAATCGAATGAAATGAATGATTTTCTCATATGAACTTTGAACCAAGCCAACAATCAGATGTGACAAATAAGTAAATAGACAAAAGATTCATAGAATGTAAAATATATCTATCATATGACCCATCGATGAAAGAGCATTTTAGACAAAATTGTAATTGATAAATTCTCATACAAGTAAATAAAAGAACTTTGAAATCGGGTGTGGCAAACAGGTAAAGAGACAAATGATTCAAGAAATGTGATATGAGCCACAGATGAAAGATTATTTTATTTTAGGCAAAATTATAATTGGTAAATTGAATTTCTAAAATAATCCTAACTTCAGGAAAAAATTTAGTATTCTTTCTTTAAATTTATTCATTTTTTATATAACTTAATCTTGAAGTTTTTCAAATCTACTATAAATATTTTTCAGGAATATTATTGATAACAGTAAAAATTTGGAGTATTCATCAAAAAAGAAAGAATCACATTTAGATTATAAATGATGAATCTGAAAGAAAAATAATTTTTCTTTTCTTCAATATGAAATCATAAAATATTTGCAGCAGGCTTAAACTTGAACCAAAATGGAATTACTTTTTTTTCTTTCTTTCAATTTTTTTGACGGATAAACTAGGAAAAGATCATACATTAAATTAAATAATAAACAAAAAAAAAAAAGAAAAAAAAAAGCATTTTTTGTTCATTTCGAATCAAACGAAAACATATGACACTGTCACAGGATATATTTTAAACAATTCACATATCAAACTTTAAATTTTCAATTTAATGAAATCGAAATAACAGAAGAAATATGAATAAATTCACATTAATTCTCTCGCTTTCCTCTCGTCAAAAAATGAACGAAATAGGTTTTGACAAAGTTAAAACGAATCAATTAGATAAACCAATGATTCATTATTTATTTTTGTTAAAAGAAAAAAAAAACTGAACAAAAGTAAACAAAAGAAGGAAGCAACTTTTTCCACAATTCAATCTTTTTTTCGTCCAGTATTCACTTGTTACTTGCATCATTTTAATGATATTATTTAAAGAGAAAAACTGAAATTTGTTATTTAGGCACAATACATGACATAAATAATGATGGCAAAGTAATTTAAGACGAAACAATTAAAAAAACAAAAATTTCATTCGTTGTCCTTTCCGAATTCTTCCACAATTTTTCCTTTTTCCGCTTTGATAATGTGTAAAAAATCACTATTTGCCAGTATTGGATAATTTAAGTAAATTTATCGAATCCATTAGAAATCAAAAAAATATGTATATGAAAATATATATATATATATATAATCAAAAAATGAAAGATACACCGCATACAATTTCAACTTAACAGAAGCGGAAAAACACATCATATACAACAAATTTATCAAAAATCGGATATACAGTACATATGTCAAACTTATCGGAAATCAAAAAAATACACCTGCATATATTAAATCTATTAGAAATCGATAAGATATATTGAAGTTTTTTATATAATGAATTTTAGCGCTTTGTTACATGAAAAATATAAATAAAATTTTCAAGTAATAACAACGTATTAGGCATTGGATGAAAAATCTGAAAATTTACATTGAAAAAACATTTTAGAAATTGACTTTAGAAAGAACAAAAAATGATGATGTCATTTAAAATTTGATAAAGAAAAAAAAAAGCAACTACATGCATTTTAACGGAAATTGTCACCTATAAAGCAATGACAGCATTGATGTTAGGATATGATAAATTAATTAAAAATTAAATATGGTTGATATTTTAGCGCACATCAGTTAATTAGCTGAAAATTGAAGGAATGTCATTTGATTAATAATTGTGCAAATTTAATGAGAAATGTAAGAAAGAAATAATCAAAAATTTGAGATTATTTTTACAAAGTTCTTTTTTCCCAATCGATAATGATACATTATCATACCTTTGAATACCTGTGAATACTTTCATCGATCAAAATGTTTTCGAGAAATAACAGCCTTATTGAAAACCTATTTCAATTATGAAATTACTTTAAAATGAATGAAAATAAAAGTAAGGAAAAAATGAAAAAATGAAATATTTCAGTCCATCAAAAAGCGAAAAAAAAATTCTTTTCCATTCCTTTCCATTTGACTTTTTTTTTTTATCCTAAAAAAAAACAAAAAACTTTAGCATGAGGAGGAAAAAAAAAAGAGTAAACTGGAATTGATGATCATAAGACGACCGATGATAAGTGCTGATACTGTTGGTATCGTTACAAATATTATCATAATCAAAATATAAACATATTGATATCATTCTCGAAAGGTAAATAAATGTAATGAAGACGAAATGATGATAATAGTAATAGTATAGTAATAGCATGGAAAACATCTGAATGATAGAATAAAAGACCAGAAGAGAAACTTGTATTAGTTCATAAAGGGAAACCGGTATTATAATCATCATAAATTAAAAAAATAATGAAAAAAATCAATCGAATCTAGAGATAGATATAATGGGGAATTATTTGCTAATAAATAAGAAAAGGAAAAGAAATAAAAATATGTGATATCTAGTTTTCATAGTTCTAAAGTATGGTATTTAAGTCTCATGGTTAAGCTTAAGCGTGATATCTGAAATCTCATGATTAAGCTTAAGTTTGATATCTCGACTTTCATGATTAAGCTCAAACACGATATCTTCGATTTAAATTACAATGATATGCTTATTTCTGTTTAATGATTATTTCTGATAATATCACGAACAAAAAAAAAAAAAACAAACTTCTCATATAATCTTAAACTAAATATATTTGAAAAATCACAAATTCTTAATTATTCTCACATTTTTTCAATCATATTATTGTTTTCATTCCGCAATATGTCAAAAACATTAAGCTAGATAAACTAGAAGAAGAAAATGAAAGAAGGATAGAGTGAATTTGTGGAAGTTAAAAGATAGAAATAGTCTTTAATCGATTCTATAAGAATTCGACATCTATGGAAAGGGAAAGGAACGAATAAGCAATTTGTCATTATTCAAAGCAAATAATCAACAAACTTAAGCTGAAAGATTTGAAATTAGTCAATAAAGAATATAAGGTAAGTTTGACGAGAATGCTTGCAATAAGTTGGAATAAAAATTGAAAAAATTAGAAAAGAAAAAGAGACTATGCATGTAAATGGCCTTATATATGGATGAATTTAACATCCATAGGAACAAGAAATGAAAACTTGCGAACACTTGCATTTTGCATTCGCATCAGTTCGCATCAGTAGAGATAAGTCAGTTGTAATGCTTTCAAATGAATTAGGCCATTTCAACATCCATCCAATATGACACTTTTCTGCCACACCAAAAATAAAAAAAAGAAAAAAAAGTTAGAAAATTTGCAAATTGTTCTGAGCGATTGCACTCTTCTCATAAGTGAGCTTTTCAATGGCTTTCTTCTTTTTAATATTTGTTAAATTTGTAAAATCAAAAAAATTTATTACCTTGACATTTTTATAATTTAATTTCAAAAATGATTTTAAAACGAGAAATACCGTAAAATTTTAAATCAATCAAATAATTTCACATCGTAAACAAATGATATGTAGCTAAAACTAATGATCGAAATTAATTTTAAAAATTTTATTTAAAATTTTGAATTAATCGACAAATTTTTAGAAGCAAAATATGAGAGAGAAGAAAACGTCCCAAAATTGATATCAAATATTTCGTTTGCATGCATCGATGATAGAACATTAATTGATAAACTGATGGTTGATCAGAGATTAATGAATTAACTAAAATGAATGAATGGAAAACGAGATGGAGCAAAAAAATTTCATACATTTCAAATTTAATCATTTTAATTCAATTATTTGATATTATAAGATTTCGGATCAATAAATATAATTCATAAGTAATCCTATTTGCTCAGTATGATTTATATTACACAAAAAACGTTGCATAGTTGAACACTTATTTGCAGATGTGTTTTGATAATTAAAATTAAATCTTACAAATATCATTAAGATGTTGCGAAATTAATCGAAAAAAACTTCATTCTCACTCACTGACCAGTTGGATGAAGCAGTTTCGACCAATAAACGAATCATTTCTCTCTTGAGACTTCAAAATCTCCCAAATTTCTTCACGAACTTTTCTCATATCGAACGATTAGAATGACAGAAAATTATTTGTAAGAAACGATGTCTAAGAATCTATGCAGTGCAATCATCATTACCAACTTCTCTATCGATTGGTTTTTTTTTTTCAGGATGACGGATTTCTTATTTCTAACCAGATTTCCAGAAAAATATTAAACTCTATCGATACTATTATTGTTGCTAATTGTTAAAAAAAAAAAAAAAAAAATGAAAAATACAAAAATAATCCGAGCAGTCGCAAAAATATTTAATCCAAAAAATTAAACTTTTTTTTTTTACGTTTAAATTAAATGCGGGAAAAATCAGAAGAAATACATTTTAGCTAAATTTGTGAATAATAAAATATAGATAGATGGATACTTGGACATAGATGAATAAATGAATAAAAGTGGATGGACGAATGGACGAACAGATGAATAAATGTGAATGGATAAATGAATGGACGTGAGTGAATAAATGTTGATGAACGTAAACGGATGGATGAACGTGAACAAATGGATGGATGAACGTTAACGTAGATGGAGGATGGATGAAACGTGAAATGCTGATAAATAGATGGATAGAAAGTGAATGAATGAGTGAGTAGAGGGGATGAATGGAGGAATGGATGAACGTGCACGTGAATAGACGAACGGATGAACGTGAACAAATGGATGGATGAACGTGTACGTGGATGAATGCATGGATGGATGGATAGAAAAATGGACGAACGTGCACGTAGACGGACGAATGGGTGAAATGCGAATGAATGGAAAGTTGGAAATGCGTTGTGTTAAGAAGCCGTTGGCCAGTCGCAAGTCGCCAAAGGGAAGATGGACTGATCAGTATGCAAAAACGCTTTCCCTATTTAATATTAAACATCGTTAGTCATATCATATACCTCTATAGCCCTACATACATACACATACACATACACATACATAGACATACACACACATACACACATACATAAATGCACGCATAGACACACGTCTGTGTATGTTCGATTGAACTATTTCTATTGTTGGTAGTAAATATCTCGATAATTAAAGTGTGGCAATCATCCACCCTATTATTGGCTCACATACATCCAAACACATATACTTACACATTTTCCATCAAGTTCAATCAAATAAAGTTGGAAAAGTTTCTTACTGTTTTGCTAAAAATCGATAACAAATGAGATTTTAACGATACTTGTTTTGTTCCAGTGAAAAATTCCATTTTGAATGATCGAATTGTAAGTTGCATACAGAAAAGAATCCGAAATGATGTGAAAATTTGTAAAAGTGCAAGAAATGAAATTGAAAATTAATATAAGCGAAAAAAAAATGAAATTGGAATTTAATGAAGCGCAAGAAATGTGAAAAAAAAAAAAAAGCGATGCGAATTAAAAAAAAATTCACCAATACAAGAAAATATTGAGCAAATTATATGAGTATAAACCAAATAATTGATTAAAAATTTTCTAAAATTCAATTTAAATTATTTGTTCAATTCAAGAAGATGTTAAATTGAGAGAATTTGGAAATATTTATGCAATTGTTTACATCTCTTCCTTCTATACATAGCGAACAAATATTTTAAATTTTTAATGCAAATTTAATGCAAATATTAATGCAAATTGAAATTGTTCATGCATAATCAATAGATGAATTTTTGTTTTTAATTTGTCGTTTGTGCTACTTCCAGAAAATTATATATGATAATATTATGCAGAATGTTGAGGGTTGAGAATATGATTTTTGATAATTCTGATAATTTTTCTTCTCCATATAATCAGTCAAGTAAAAATCTTCCGAAGTTTCTTTGTTCATTATCAGCATCAGTATTTATCGATAACGAGTTGTCAGACAATACAAGTGGAAAATAAGAAATTACAATTGAATGTTACTTATTAATCATAAGTGGAAAAAATAAATTCTTCATAAATAGATAAGACAGACAGCAAAAAATTCGACATCGAGAAATATTAGAATTTGCGGGAATCATTTGTATCCCATGAATTAAATTTAAATATCGAAAAATATTACTTGCAGTTGTTTTGATTTGAAATCAACATAAAATTAGTTCCTGATTGAAACAACAAACATCACATGGTAGTAGCATTTGTAGGAAAGGTCAGATAGAAAAATTTTTGCATGAATAATAACATTTTTTGATTTCATTTCAAATCTTGATTTCTTGATTTCTGTTTTCCCACTGTTAAATTTTATTCAAATAAATCATCATTTCATCATCAAATTGTGCGAAAAAACAAAAACGAATTTCAGTATTTGAACGTAATTCATTTCAATAATTGAGCATTTAATCTTTGAAAAAAAGAAAAAACCACATGCGATCAGATAAATTATCATAAAATTCATTTAACAAATGATAAGCAAAAATTTAATTATTAAATAGTATAACTTTGAACTTGCCTACTTTTCATGCATCAAACTTCTTAAAATCATGGCATTCATTGCTTATCATTCTCGATTGCCCACAATTTTCAATTTTATGAACTTAAAAATATTCCGACTAAAAATAGATGGCAAATTTGAAAACGCTCAATTAAATATGATTACTGAAAATTATGAGCACAATTTCATATTTAATTAGTTCTGAAAAGAATATCTTATGGTTCAAGAATAGATGATCAATGAAAAACTTGACTGGTGAACAGTATGAGCAAAAGCCTCATATCTGATTGGCCTAATAAGCCCATTTATGGCTCTGATTAGTATATTTTATTTCAGGAGATTGATGGTTGGTATATCGAAAAAAATTGGGAAAACGCTTCATGTAAACCTACTTTTAATTAATACTTCTAGACATTTGGGAAAATAAACAAATAGAGTTATACATTTAACGCATGGAAAAGTTCGAATAAAGGGAAAAGTTCGAATAAATGGAAAAGTTCGAATGAACAAGAATCAATGATCGATGATTATGTATAGTTCAAAAAACGATGTATCCACTTTTGAAGCACAAAAAAAATGAAAATGAAGTATTAGTTTCATATGATTCATAAAGCCAAATAGATCCGCTTTTTTTTTGAGCAAACAAAATTTGAAATCATTTCTATTCTTCTATTTTTCCCTTGTCCACTTTTTTTTGTTTAATTTCGACGAGCAATCATCACATTTTCAAGCACTACTAGGTAAACTAAATGTTCTGAAGAGTAGAGAAAAAAAAAGTTCTTTTTAGAAAAATTAGGCAACCAATTCATCTTTTCCTCGGATATCGAAAATAAAGTTGTGGAATAAAAAAAGAAAATGTTTAAATAAAATTTCTTTTGAATTCCTATGCTTATCAAAAAAAAGAAAAAAAAAAAGAAAAATTGAAAGAAAAATTTTTAAGTGAAAAAAATTTTTTCTTTTCACTTTTTTACTCTTTCTTCTTTCCTTTCTACTTTCAATTTTTTATTAAATTTTTTGCAACAATCAATGAATGATTGCTGAAAAAAATTTAAGTGATGGCAACAGTTTGTTTTTAACTTTCCTTCCAGCCTTTATTCTAAATTGTACGAAAATTTTTTGTCCAATTTCTCTTCTTTAAATTTCTTATAATCAATGCAGGAAAAAATTGTTTCGTTTTGAGTATGAAATTATGAAATTGAATATACATAAGTTTGATTCAAATTGCGCAAAAAAAAGTTTCGTATTTGAATAGATTTGTTTTCGTTTGAAAATATTACTTAGTTTAATTGTTTATTGACGATTCTATTTATAACTTAACTGTGTATAACAAAAATAATAATAGATAATAATAATAATAAAAAGAAATAATAACAATAGCTGTATGGGAGAGAAGAATTGATGATAAAAATTTGAATTATTGAATGAAAGAATAATAATAAAATTTAGCATTTGTTAAACAGAAATGTTATAATTTTGCAAAATTCAAAAACTTGTGATGTTTTTTGTAATAGATTTGTGTATATTTGTGATTGTAGGATAGAATCCATGATGAAAAAAAGAAACCGGTCGATGAAATTGCCAACTTTTAAACAGAATCCATCCATCAAATCTTGATTTGAAGAAATTTATCATTGCAATCGTAGTTCTAATCATTTTGATCAAGTGATATTTGCTTAATCAAAAATTGCAATACTTCAACTGGTAAATGAAGTTGCTCACAGTTAGTATGATTTTTGAAGTTTTTTTTTTGGCGAATAAATACCCAAGATGCTACATACTTCTTCATTCGAGTAATTTAGTAATTTAAATTTAAGACCAATTTTTTTTTTAAGTTTACAAATTTTTGAAATTTAACAAATCATAAACGGAACTCAATGATAAAAAATGTTAGCGTGGAAGATTTATGGATACATATATGAATGTTAATTTCTGGCAAAAATTCTTAAATTCATTTTTAAAATTGTAAAAATATCATTGGAAATATCTATTATTTACAAAATTATTATTTGTTCCATTTTTGACTTTAGAAAAATCTTCACCGCATAATTCCAAGAATTCGGTTCAGAAAATAACAATGGACAATTCTCGAAGAAAGTAGATCGTTCACATTCACATAAACAGAATCTTTCACGTTTTCATTTCATTTTTTTTCTTTTTTTTTTTGGCATTTTTTGGCATTTTCTTACCAGTAGCGGTAAAATGTGTCGGTGAGCGATAATTTTTCAACGAATTAAAAATGAACCGGTATTCATTCTTTAACCAATGAGAAAAGAAAAAAAGAAGTATGAAATATTTATTAATGAAGTAGAAGTATGAATTTCAGTTTAATTCTTCTAACTAAATGACAATATAAAAAAAGAAAAGAAGCTCAACGTTAAAAATTTTACATGTTTTTATGGCTATAAATTCAGCAAATATCCGAAAAAACAATTCAAGAAATTTCGAAATATTCAGACTCTCAAAATTTGATTTTCCCAATTGTATTTTATAGAGCATACATTTTAATTTGAAAAAGAAAGTAGAAACATTTACTTGAAATATTTGACAAAGAACACGTTTTGTTTTTTCAATGTTGAGAAATGAAAAAAAGGAAAAAAAATTAGCTAATTAATTGTTTACATTGTACATATTCCAAAATATCTGTTCATTGATAATAAAAACCTGTATTTTTTTTTCAGATTTGAAATTGCATAAAAACGATTCCAGTGTGCTGTAATTTGATTATTTTTTACATTTTTTCATGGATAGAAATCATCGATGCTCATCATAAAATCATGAATTTCATAAAAAAATATCCAAATTTCAACATAAATTAGTAACGAATTGAATGGTATCGAAATGGAAACAAGATAATGATAAATTTCATAAGCTTTCCATAAGTTCGAAATTAGTTATGTAGCATTTTATGAATGATTCAATTAAGGTGGAATAAGACATCACAAACTTTAGCTATCAGTGGATAATGTGCTGGGTGATAAAAAGATAGCATAATTTAATTTTCGGCTATATTTTTGAATAACAAAGAGATCATACCAATCAATACCTAAGTAATCAAAGTGATAAAGATAAAGTCGTAAGATATCAAAAAAGTAATCATTCATTCTTTCGGGCTACATTTAAATCAATGATACAATTTTGAAGTAAGATTAATTTAGCTTTACCAACGAACAATTTCAAAAAAATAAATTTGATGAGAAATGAGGACTTTTTATATATCCAGAAAATAAAAAAAAAAAAAAAGATACAAATTTTAATGATCAATAAACATGAAATTTTATTAAATGGAAATTGCTGTCGCATATGACGTTGACAGCAAACTGGAACATTCGCTGATTTTTCAGTTTAGATAGTTCAATTAAACAAAATTGGTCTATTGCCAAGATTATCTCTGACAAATTGAATAAAAAAAAAAAAAAATTCACTTTTTTCCCTAAATAATCCGGTAATGCTAAAAAAAAAAAAAGAAATTTCCTTGCTAAAACTTTTTCTGTTATATGAAATAATCAAATGAATTACAAAGGATTTTATTCAATTACTAAATTCAAAATTTTCCAAAGCTATCAAAATAAATCGGAAAGAAAAGAAAATTTTTTTTAGAAAATTGAAAAAAAAATCATTAAGAATATTTCATTTCTAAGTGATAGCATCCAACTTGTTTTCTTGTCACAAACAAAATTTCCAAACAACATATTTCTCTATTTTTTTCTTTTTTTTTTTTTTGCAAAAGAAAAAGAAAGTAGAGAAATCTAATGGAAATATCATTGTTAAAATTTCGCTGTATGTATATATTGGAGCATTTTTCTGTTTTCTCATTAGGAAAGATTTTAAAAATGAATTCATTTTTTGCATTCCGAAACTTTCCAGTTTATTTCAATTCATCATTTCTGTTCAACACTAGCAATTATTACAATAATTGAAATAATAATTAAATTTTCTTTTTTGAATTATTAGAATTAGTATTTTCTTGTACTCAATTTGTCAGTTACAATTTGAAATAATGAGATTTCATTAATAAGATCAAATTTTGGAGATCAAATTTTGGATCATTTTTTGAAATTTCTAAATCCTTTTTGCAAAAATCCGAGAAATAATACGAAAATCCGAATTACTCGCTAAAAAAATCCATTTACGGTATAAGTTTCAAAATTCTGGACCATATAGATTTGAGAATTTTACAATTCCCAACAAAAAAAAAAAAAAAAATCCAAATTTTAGATTTTGATATAAACTGGAATTGTCATTATCATTATCTTTTCAATATGTCCAATTGTATCAATGTACGGATTTCACTATTTGTCAACATTAAAATTTAAATTGTTTATCACATAACAGGTTTCACAATTATTTATATCAAACATGAGCACATTCTGCACTTCGCAAAATCTTATTACAGCTTGCAATTTGCATTTGTATGTTTCTTTGCAGTTACTTTTGCAATTTACAAGAGCACAACAAATTCATCAATAATTTCAAAAAAGACTCATGAAAAAGATTTAATTTTCCAATATATTTCAAATTTTCTGTAAATTTTTTCAATCTAAAACTAAAACTTTGCAAATACGATCTCGCATATTTATCATTGTCAAGGGGTCAATTCTAATTTTGAATATTCTGATAATGGACAGCAAAATAAAAATTGTACAGAAAAATGAAGTCAGGAAAATAGTAATCGATGAAAATACCTCTGAAAACCAAGAAATACCAACTAGTCTTTTTATTTTTTTTTTCAGGAAATGCAATTAGTCGAATAAACAAAACTTCGAGATAAATTCATATATAAGCCAAGTATTTATTTATTGCCCATATCATGCAATCTTGAAGATTGCATGACTTCAAATTTATCAATTCTCATCTCCGTTAGCTTTCAGAAAATTAAAAATATATATTTCTATTCCAAAATAATATTTAATGTATTTTTACTTATTTGAGATGAAAATCGTTGTAAATGTGACATGTGACACGTGTTATGTGACAAATGCAACGAATCCAGTGAGAATGATAATTTTCGTCCTTTTATTTCTCTTCATTATCTTTTGTTAATTTTCACTTCATTGTATCAAAATTTATTAAGAATTTCATTAATAATATGACACTATTTTTTTTTTTTTTTTGTTCGCTTCCCTCTTATAGAAAATGTTTCCGAAAAAGACAAGTTTTGCTTTTTGTGAATTTAGCAGTTACAATCAATATTCATTTCTGTCAATTTATGTTGCAATTTAAATTGAAATTGATGAAATTTTTGAAATTTTGCACAGTTAATGGAAGATTTTATTGAATACTTTGATCTAATTCAATAGAATTATACATTGTCGCATAAATTATTGGCATAGATATTCATTAAATATGTAAAAAAAATTTTAAGTCTGAAATAACAAGCGCAATAGTATCTCGAGAAATACCTCGAGAATTAGTCAAAAATAAGTGATTAAAATCATTGTTGTATTTTAAAATGAGAAAAACGGAAAACGATGAAACGTGAATTAAACGGGTAATTATGATATGGAAATTTTTCAAGAAGCGAAAATTTTCCCATTTAATTCACTTATGAATTGAAATAAGCAGAAAAATCAGATGCTGCAGTAATTATATTTGGTTTTTCGAAGGCAAATTAGTAGAAATAAACAAATTAAAAAAAATTATCATTTTTAGATTTGCATAAACTAAATTACAAATTACCATTTTTTTAAAACGTTAATTGATTCTTACCTAATTCTTTCATTATTTACACTAAACTTCAACGCAATCACTTTTAACGATCCAAACGCAATGATTGATTGCGAAAGTATTTTGCAAAAGTTTGTTATTTCATTTTATTATTTTTCAAAATCGCGAAAGTCAGCTATCAATTGATTTTATCAACAAACTTTTCCGGACATTTTACCATACCATTTTGACACATTTCTTGTTGTTGACATGACGAAATATTACGTCCATCAAATATCTTTTTTTTTTTTTTCTTTTTTTTTTTTAAGGGAAATAAAAAAAAATTTTTTTTACCAAGAAAAAGACCAGAAATATCACTTTTTAATTATTTAATTTAATTTAATTTCTAGTTATGTTTTTGATGAAATCGAAACTGGAAATGTTTATCGTTAAAAAAAAAAAAATATGAATTAGTAAGATTTAATCATAAAGCATCGTTTGGAAGTATCATTTTTTCGTTTTTTTTTTCTTTTTACTTCATTAATTTGCATAAATCTGATAAAATTATACTAAATAACTATGTTTCTGTTCACTGATAGCAGATAGTTTCAACCAGATGTTTCAAATTGATCATAAAAAATCACTTGTAATTTTTTTAAAACTGCCATCAGATGTGGGCTGATTTGAAAATGATGGAAGAGCTTCCCCGATTATTTCTATTTTTATCTGAACAGAAAATGTATCACTGAAGTTTGATAAAGCAGCAATTAATCTTGCGTAATGATGATAACTTGGCAGGCGGAAAAAAACAACGTAGGAGATTAGGAAAAAAAAATTTGTCTGAAAGAAATAAAATTATTATGTCCGGAATTTTTGAGATATTTAATTTCCATTTTATGGTATAAAATCTTATGTCCAGTAATATAACTGATTCATTATTATAATTTAAACCAGAAATAAATAAATTCAACATAAATGAATAAAAAATCAATGTATAATTATGTTTTACCCATTTATGTTTAATTTATGTATTATTTATTGCAGGTAATTTTAACGTTGAAGAAGAAAATGAAAAAAAAAAAAAAAAAAAACCAAATGCTATGAAAATTTTTCAGATTTCTGAATAAACGTGAACTATTTATCAAATTTAATTTAATTTAATCAATTTAATTCAAAAAATCATTTATTAATTTAATTTTTACTCTCTCCAAAATTTAAATTTTAGTTATGAAAAATTTACCGGTAATTATATTCTAAACAATACATTAATCATATTTTCTCTTCTTCCCTTATTTAAAAAAGATAATGGATAAATGGATGCTTCTGATAATCCAGTTTAAAAGTTTGATTGGTTTAAAAATGAATCATTAATTTATTTTTAAAATCCGATGAATTGCAAAGTATGAATAAAGTTCGGAATCAATCACTTAGCTTTGTCTACATTTTCCAACTATCAATCAAACCAATCAAATCAGTCAATCAACAGCAGTGTGCTAAAAAAAAATGAAAAAGAAAGTTAGAAGTAAAATTATGAGAGAAGAAAGATGCTGAAAATTGATAAAATTAACAATCATAAAATTTATCTGAATGATGTCACATGACATCAGTACCACCTGTGAGCATTTTTTTTTTAACCAAAAACATCGCTCCAATTTTAAATTCGAAAAATTGATTGATTTTTTCCAAAATTAAAATGCAATTTCGGACATGCAAAAAAGTTATTGAAACTTATCTTACTTAATTGGAAAAATAAAAACAATCAAAATAATACAGCAAATTATAAACATTTGCAATATTTAAAAACTTAAAAATTTAATAAACAGCAAATAATTTTTTGTTTGTCTTAATTTATTCTATTTAATAAATAACGAATTTTTTGCTAAAAAAATTCGTTTCGTTTTGAATTATTTATCGACAAGTTTTGGTGTTATTATTCTAATTTAAATGTCGCCTATTAGAACTAAATTTATTTAATATTTTCGAGAATAATGTTATCATAATTTAGTGTAAATCTAACTGATGCAATCTAATAATTAGTGTAAATTTAGTAATGATTCATCACATTTGTTTTGCTATATATTTTTCCACTAACGAAATTTAAAAAAATTTTTTTTTTTTGCATCGTAATTTTGAATTTTGCAGAAAAGTTTATAAATTAAAAGTGGAAAAACGGTCGAACATTTTTAAATGAAAAAAAAAATTGAAACTTTCAGGAAATTGTTAAGTGAAAGATTTCAATGATATTATTTGCTTTTTCTTTTTTTTTCTTTTTCTTAATATTATTTATGAGATGTTATTTAAGTTATAAAACATTATTTATGAGATGTTTACTGCATCAGAATCATTTTTGCCCCAATTCATTTAATATTTCATCATAAAAATATTCAAAAAATTTTTTGCGTACTTTTTTTATGAGACGTAATTCACGTTATAAAATACATGTTAATTGCCAATTCATTCTTATCTCAGTTATCATTTATGCAATGGCAATGTGAAAGTTTCCCTTTCCCTTATTTTTCTCCTTTATTTTTATTTTTATTTTTTGTTTAAAAATATTTCAATCAAAATATTGTTGGGGCTGAGCCAAGAAAGGCATTTAATATTTACAAATAAATATTAATCGATATTTATCGCTTAAAATATGAGCTAAAAGTAAAGCTAAAAGAAAGATAAGCCAGTTAGGTAACATTTCACACTTTATTTATTAGATTTTTCAACTTGCAATATTTATGTTTAAGTTTCATGGAAAACATTTGAATTTCAGAATTTTTCATAATTTTCTTTTTTAATTTATGACTTTTTCTTTGAAATGCTTGATTTTTTCTTTATAATTTTCAAATTTGCAATTTTATTGAGTAATAGTTCCATTACTTTTAGTGGTAACTTTCCGTTTAGTATCCCATTTCATCAGAAAAGAAAACTATCAAATTTCAAATTTCGAACATTGGGATTTATTTCTAGTAAATTTTGGATTTTTCCAAGCACTGGAAGGCGGCGTTTGTTTTGATATTATAATTTGTAATTTGCATCAAGTTTCTCTCTACGCTATCGTTTGATATAACATTGTTTGAAGGATAAATTTGATCATATTTAAAAAATCGTAATGTTTGCATTTTCTACTGAGAATCAAAAGGAGAATTAATGAAAAAATGAGCCACAGCTAAGCTAATAATTTCAAAGATCCAAATTCTAACCTGCTTTTCTTCGTGGAATATCTATGCGTACAATTACAAAAACATATTCATTCAATTTAAAATTGCGGAAAATTTTGAAAATTTTCACGCACATTGTCGTCAAAGAAATTTTGAACGGTTTTTTTTTGATGAGAATTGAGACTTCGTACAAATGATTTTGTTGTGTAATGAAGTTTTGGTTATGACGAATTTTATTCGGCGCAACTACGGTATAATAAAACTGATAATTTGGATTTCTTCCTGATAGTAAAGAAGTCATCTATGGATTACTGATATTGGAAATTGATAGAGTTTAATGAAATTTCGAAAGCGCTGCTCGTCGAATACCGATCAATGCAAAGGATTGATTGTTCATTTAAGAAAATAAAAACTTTTTTAATAGTCAAATTTGTTTATTTCATGTCATCATAGCACAACACAATTTACAATATGTTAACTTATAGCGCAAAGCAAGTTAATTTACAACATGCTAACTTTAGTACAAAGGGATCATATTTTTTATTCGTCAACTATATCATAATTTTATAATATGTTAATCAATAGTGTGAAGGTTAAAAGCTTGATTATAATATGATATTTCTATGTTGTTATCAAATCATTCTCGGGACATTCTTCTTATAAAAGATCTTTGATTATTTCGTCATATCTATATTCCAAAACAAAGATTTTTCGGTTTTTCCGACACGTGCTGCTATAAAAATTGTATGATGCGAAAATAGAAAAAGAAAAAAGGACGAAATAATACTTACTTAAAAGAGCAATCATATGTTCAAAATGTTGCAAATATATACGAAATATACGTAAATATATGCAAACTTAAAGAAACATCTGCAAAAAATGAACCACATGGGATTGGGATGACATTGGGGTCACCATATCATTAATCGATTCTGATAGGTTATCATATAATCAATATAATCCCATTCATATCAATCATATCGATCATATATTGATATATACTTCTCTTCCATGATTACTTTGTATTCGAGATATTTGGATAGTTTTATTATTTGCATATAATAATACGCAATTGATTGCATAAACTTTATAAATTTCATTTTACATTCTAAATTTGTCCTTTAAATTTCAGATTCATTTTTATTCTTTGATATCACTTTGTACTTGAGTTTCATTCAAGTTCTCTTTGATCTATTTATATGAATTTTATTTTCAATTCTAATTTTTAATCGAAATTTCTTCATAACTTTGTACTAAAGCATACTATTGACATAAATTTTTTTTATTTGTCTTGTAAAAGCAGTATTTCCAGACTTTAATCATTCTCTATATCGGAAATGAATCGGGTTTATTTGCATTTTTTTTTCTTTTTTTTTTGGTCTTGATTTGTCATTAATTCATTTAAGTTTTCTTCAATTTCTAGAGATTATACAAAATTAATTGTTTTATTGACAAAAATGTCACAAACTTGTTCTTCAAGATTGCAAATTGCAACCAAAGCACTAGTTATTTCACTTCTGTCTTTTCAACATTTTTCAGTAATTCGAAATCTAAGACAATCGCCATGGTTGTATCATGATTTCTTCATTATCAGGAAAAATGAAAAAAAAAAAGTTCAAGTTTGAACTCATGCTTGAATTTTAAATAACAGTATTACAGTTACAACAGCAATAATAGTATTATGCATATTGGTACAGATATTAAACTTAAATTAAAATTTAATTCTTTTTTCGTCTTCACTTCTTCCATCGACTAATTTGATCTTCCCGTATCAAATATCATTTGATATTTCTTGTTGTATCATTTAGAAATCTCTTAGTATTCCTAATTGAAATATGCATAGGGTTAAATTTATATTTTAAAACAAAGAAAAGTAGAATGTATGATTTATAAAATAGCAACAAAAGTAAAATAATTCAAAGCAAGACTACATTTCGAACCCCACATGAACAGCTGACTTAAGAGATGAGCAAGTCGAGAGATATTGACTATGATAATGATTATCGATTCTAATTGCTGATATTTTCAGAACATTTAATGGATCGCTGAATTTCTATCGCTAAAACTATCACCGTCATCATCATCATCATCAACTACCACCAATTAACCAATGTCAATTTGTGCCTTTTTATTCTTTTTTTTTTTTCAAAATCTCATTCTTTTTCAGCATGGCAAAGCAAAGCTGACAAGGAATTTGAAAATTAATCAAAAAAGAAAAAAAGTTTCATATTTTTTATTGGTGATTAATTGCCTTATTTTATAATAATTCCTATCATTATTATTACTATCACTTTAAAATATCATTAACATTATGATTACTATCTATGACATGCTTTACTAGTATTAAAAATTAATTATAGCTTGAAATTATGTCAAATTAATTGCTGTTTGCTGAAAAAATATTTATTATTATTCTACGAGATGAAGTTTGCTTGTAATGGTTTTTTTTTTAAGGATAATATCGTTTTATTCCTAATTTTGATACTTTTTATCTCGTATGATTACGATTTGAATGAATGAATGAATGCATATCGCTATGTCAACAGAATATAATCTGTATATTTATCAAATATCATGACACGTATTTACATCCATTGATAACTGCTATCATTCAAAATTATTTCTGCAACATAGTTATGCCGTCTTGCTGATTTGATGTGAATGATTGCTATCAGTTTGCAAAGGATATAAAAATTGAAATTGAAAACAACTGATTTCAAGCATTTTTCTCATTGCTTCCTGATCTTTTCTTCAGAGATCGAAGCTTTTCCTCCATTTCATCATCTGTGTTTATTTATGTCAAACTTACAAGTATTTCTTCTTCATCTTCTCCTCTTTGTTAAAAGTTTCTTTCCACCTCCTCACCTGTACTCTTTCGTTTTCTCACCTAACAAGACTTCCTGCATCTTTTTTTTTTCTTTCCTGTTTTTTTTTTTCAAATATTCTTCTATTATTCTGGGAATTAAGAATTGATTCAATTCAATTTAATTTTTGACTCAATTTAATAAGTATTGTTTCGAATTAATTCTATTTTTCTTGATGAAATTTAATGATATGAAAAACTTAGTGTGAAGAATTGATCCAATTTAATAAGAATTAGTTCAATTCAATTTTGTTTCATTTCTGACAAAATTTAATAATATGAAGTTTGTTGAGATTCTGGATTTTTCGAAAATTATCAATAAATTCCATCAAAAACTCGGTGGAATGTTGAAATGTAAAAAACGCAGTTCCTTAATGTAGTTTTTCAAATAATATTTTAGCTATGCTAACTTATAAAAAATTACAACCTCCGACTGCTAAAATAGAATTTTGTTGTTAAAAAAGTAGTTTTGCACCTATACGTATCGAATTTGGATATTTTTGGCATTAAGTTCCAATATTTTCGATTGAACAATTTCCATTTTAAATGGTATCAAAACTATTTTTGTCAAAATTTGCATATTGTAAAGCAATAAAATGATTTCTGAGATAAAAAAAAATTGAAATTTCAATCCATTTTTTCTCAATAATTGAATAGAGCGGGAACGACATTATGAACAATCATTTGTTTTGAATCTTTATCAAAAATTTAAAGCCATATTCAGTGGTCCTCTTCAGTTTCTTCAAGTTTTCCTGAGCGAACCTGTTAATATAACAGATGGAATATCCATTTAACAGAATATCTGTGAAATTGATGGAATTTTTGCATTTTTTCATTTGAATTTTTGATTCTATCTTTCAAATTTATTTATATCATATGTTTATTTCCTGTCCTCATTTGATTTTTAACAAATTTTTTTTCGCAAATTTACCTTATCTATCTTTCTTTCTTTCTGTTTTTATGCGACATTTATAACGTATGTTTCTTTTTACAAATTCATTTTGGAATAGAATCTTCAATATAGAATGACAGTGAGGATGGCGACACATTTTTAATGGAATGTAATTTCAGAATCTGGATGTACTTTATTCGATATATATAAGTGTGAATTTGATTTACAGATTACGAATATTTCAGTTCTAATTACTTAATTGTATGCTACAATAATGAGTTTTGATTCGGCATCATCGTTGAATTCTTTCAATGCGATAAATGTCTATCCACGTCGTTCGCTAACCACTACTTCAAATGCAAGTTCAACGGATGAAACGCATCTTCAAACTATTTCTATTTATTTATTTTCATTTAATCCAGTTTCCAATGAAGATCAAGTTAATTTTGATTCTCATAAATGGGCAACTTCCGAGGAACTCATTGAGAAAATTCTGCAACAGAAAAAAGGTAAAATTTCGGCAATAACAAGTAAAATCAGCAATACCTTTCTCAAAAAAGTATCAAACATGGAAAAAATGATTAAGAATCTATCAATAAATAAAAATAATTTGATAAATATCGAAATCAACTGAATGAAAGAGATAATAGATAGCGTGTGTTGCTTTTAATAACATTTTGGATTACGTTAATTGAACAGAAGAGTTGATAAGTAGTAGATTCCGTGCCTTTAGTCAAAGCCTTAGATTATTTAAGGATTAATGATAACGAATTACGTGATTACTTCTAATCCTATTGATGCTTTTACCGTTTGGCTCCTTTATTTGTAGATATTGTTGCTATCCTTTAAAAATTTAATAAATTATAGAATTGGCGCATACAACTGCTGCTGATTATGAATTATATGAGATTATGGGTACTTTGGACGGGCAGACGTTCAAGGAGCGAAAACTTGATCGAAACGAATATCCGCTAGCCGTACAAATGCTATGGCCACGACTGGTGCATAGCGAAAATAGCGAAACCATACCAAAAAATCGCTTAGTATTGAGGTGAAAATAAATTAAAATTTTCAATCCTGGAATAGAAGCCAAGTTGATCAAATGAAGGCAAGAAATAAGCTGATCTTGACTATTCAGTTCTGCAATCAGATAGCTTGCATGCATATATCTGATTATGCAGTATTTATAATTTCAATTCTCTTTTAAAAGATCATGGTTATATAATAAAAAAGACTGATATTATTATTCCATTTTTTAATTTGAATATCTTAGATGTGAGTTAATTGCCAATAAAGGTCTTACATATATCAGCAGTAATGATGACATGACGAATTAGGTCAATGAAAAAATTTGATTATTTTGAAGTGCAAACCTTTGGCTGTAAGACTTTAATAAGGGACCAATCAGAAGATCTCTAATCAATCTTTATCACTTTTCAGGACTTAAATCTTATTAAAATTTTAGTAAATCAATTAATTTTTTTAAATAACGGAATTATATTTTGCAAAATTAAGATCTATCTATTTAAATTCATTTAAATCCATTTAAATTAAATGTAATCCCATAAATTTTTTTCAATTTTTTTTTTATTTTATTGATTTAAATTTACGATATTAAAAAATGACCTCTGGTATTTTTTCTGGTATTTTTTGGCGCATTTTTTAACTTTTGGCATTTCTTCATAAGTATTTCAGTCCTTAAGATTTCTCGGTTTACTTTGCAACTTTCAGGCATAAAGATTCAGTGCAGGCATCCAGCGGTATGCATTTTGGATCCACGACAACATCCAGTGCTATCGATTCATTCTTAGCCAAATTCTTAGCACAACCTCCGGTACGGAAAATTCTTTATTTTAGATTTTGGCTCAGAAAAGTAACACTTGGATAATATTCATATGCTTGTAATAGAAAAGTTTTCTTAGAATGTACGATTAAAGAAGTAACAATATTATCTGTTCCAAATTTAAGATATTTATCTTAGGAACGCGAATATCCCGACTTGTGTATGCTTCCAGAGCTTACGGAACAAACCCTGCTTGATAATCTTAAGAATCGCTTTGTTAACGGGCAGATTTATACTTATATCGGCAAGTCTTTTTGTTATTTCAATTTCATTTCAGAAATATCTGAAATAAAGACTACATTTTCATTACTAGAATAATTCAAACAAATAGGTAGATAATTTTTATTTTGCAATTTTCATTTTGGATTTCATCTCGCAAAATTTATATTTTGCTAGCTGTACCCAGCCAAGCTGCGCGTTCTTTGCTTTGTTGCTGGTGGGGAAGAATATTGCTCAACTGAATTGTCGGATTATTGCTACTGTTCTGTTTTGAACTGTCGAACTGGAATTGCTGTTGCTGCTTCAGTCCTTTTCGTTTATCTGTGAATTAAAGCGTTTTGGCGGTAAATATATTCATCCTTTTGCTGGTGAACATGTTAATCGTTCCTTTGAAACTATGTCCCGCCGATAGATCTTTATTACTCCTTGTTTACAACAATTGTCGTGGCGCTATTTGACATATTTTATCTTTTACTCACATCTTATTTGGAGGCTCAAACTATAATCACAAACTAGGTTGTACCGGAATGCAAGGCAATTGTAACTGTGCGACTGGTGCGCACAGAGTCGTTTTTGAAGCTGATTTCCTGTTTCTCGTTGACGTTTTTCAGTCACTCTCATCCGTGTTTGCAATTGTGCATCAAGTCTGGCTGCACATTGCTTTGCTCGCATTTGTGCCATTTTTTATCTTAATCGTCGCATTTCTTCCGCTTTGCTAATATTTTTGTCTGATTTTTTCCTATGTCTGATTTTCTGCGAGGCATTATTTGGGTGAACTAAAGCAGTCGATTGCACCTGAATTGTCCTCGAAATTATTTGGGAATATCTTTGCAAATTAATCACTAGATTGTTTTTTCCTTTGTTACTTGCAGAGAAGAATAGAATTCTCTGACTGTCGATTTGTTGTTATTGCTGCGTCGATCTGTGTCATTGTAAACTGCCGTTGTATCGGTGTAAATCTCGGAATCAATAATTGTTTATTGAACTCGAATTGTTGTCGAATTTGAATTGATTCTGCTCCAAAATCCGAACCTTTTAAATCCTTTCGGGGCTCCTTCTTCTTTCCTGATCTCGAACATATCGCCTTATGATTAGTTGATCTCACTTTGTTTATCTGTTAATCGAAACATTTTGGCGGGAAACATGTTTGTCCTTACGGAGACGTGAAAATAAGTAGGTATATATAATGAAAAGATGCGCATATTTATATACAACGTTGTATCAAAATTTCAAGTCGGTTTAGAAATTTCAAATCAATTGGTTAAAAATAACATTTTTACATTTACATTTTTATTTAAATAAATTCATCGCTTCGATATTTACGCCTCATTTACATCTTCAAATTTGAATTGCATATCAGTTCTAAAAATTAATTCAACTTTTCATATATTGCAGCCGAAGTTTCTTTGGTATTTAATTGCATATGCATACTAGCAAATTTTATTTCGCTTGAGCATTTCTTATTATTCCTACTAAATTAAAAAATTTACAATTATCTTTAATAAATTAATTGGTCCTATTCTAATTTACTAAATATATTATCATTGTTACAGGGCCAATTTTATTAGCTGTTAATCCTTTTAACTTCTTTCCAATTTATAATCCAAAGTATGCTCGATTATATTCGCAAAGACGGCAAATTTCCAGTATGCCACCACATATTTTTGCCATTGCCAATATTACATATCACAAGTATGTTTTAATCATTCACTTATCACTTTTAATTATGATTTTTTTTCTATTTTTTAACTTGTATTTTGAGAATCTTGGCTAACTAATAGACGATACTAAATTATCCAGTGCATATCACTCAGTAATGTTCATTTGATGACCAAGACTCTCAAAATGTAAGTCAAGAAATAGAAACTTTGATATTATGATAGATATCATCATTCTTGATCATTAGAATGCTATTTTAAATATTGATCCATCAAATTGATCCATTTGATTTATTTGATAATTCAGATGCAGAATTATTGGCATAATTAGAAATTACTGTTGCATACTTCACGTTTGCAATGTGGTTTGCACGACTACTTCCTGCTAATTTTTTATCTATTTATAATAATAATTGTTTAAATCATGATGTTAAATACTTTCTTGATGTGACATAATATTATGTCATTCTTTAGCTATAACGCTATGTGAAATTATATTAATTGTTAGTTATAAAGTTTATCCGAAAGTTTTTCATTTTCATTATTAATAATCATCAACAGTAAATTAGACTAAAATCTGTTTCAGCATGTTACGAATCAAGAAAAATCAATGTATTGTGATAAGTGGAGAATCAGGTTCCGGAAAGACCGAGTCAACAAATTTCCTGCTGCATCATCTTACTACACTCAGTCAAAAAGGTTCCACCACCGGAAGTTCCGTTGAACAGACTTTACTTTCGGCTGGACCTGTGCTTGAGGTTTGATTCCGTCCACCTTTTCTTGGATTTTTATCTGGCATTATAACTTTTTGATATGCTAAACACTTCTTATTATTTAACTCAGATTATTCTTTAATCCAAAATGAAATTTATATGAATCTAATTTAAACTTCAGTCATAAGTTAAAAAAAAAAATCTTTTAGGCATTTGGAAATGCAGTAACAGTGCAAAATAATAACAGCAGCAGATTTGGAAAATTCCTTCGAGTGAATTATCGAGAGAATGGAATGGTTTCCGGGTATGTTTGAATTTAATATTTTGAAAAGATTAAAGTACTGCAGTACTCGAGAATTCTATCAAAGATACTTGATTATGGCCTGACGCTGCTGAAAAACAGGAAATGTTTATAGTCCATCAAATCATCCTTTACTGAAGAATATATGGATATTTGCATCTTTAAATTAAATCTTTATAAAGACAGTTGACATTTTTAAATATTTGCAAAATTTGCAAATATTTTTAATTTTTTCAGTGCAAATGTTGAAATTTATTTGCTAGAGAAATCGCGAATCATTTCACAGGCTGCTGATGAAAGGTAAGAAAATGAATTCCTTTTGATTAATTGCAAAATTAATAAATTTTTTCCAAAATTGTTTCTTTTTTTCTTTGAAATTTCACCATTAAAACTTTTTTCAGTTGTTTTTGAATAAATAGTTTTATGAAGATTTTAAATTGTAACTTTGATAAAAAAAAATAAATAACTATCATTTTTTCTAGCATAAGCCTCTCAATAAATGAAAAACTTTCATTTTGTATTCTGCAAAGATTCGAATTTAAAAATATTTATAATCTCTCAGGAACTATCACGTTTTTTATTATTTATTACATGGTGCATCCGACGAGGAACGAGAACGACATTATTTGATGCAGCCAATCAATTACAGCTACCTTAATCAGGTATTTCAAAATAATCCTGCATATTCCTCTTAAATAAAGATAACACCGAAAGATAAGTTTTTC
Source organism: Onchocerca volvulus (assembly GCA_000499405.2). NCBI lineage: Eukaryota > Metazoa > Nematoda > Chromadorea > Rhabditida > Onchocercidae > Onchocerca > Onchocerca volvulus. Next base: position 374,042 of record HG738137.1, read on the forward strand.
CGATTTTCGGTTTGAGCAGTCTCTTAAATATTTAAAAATACCAAACATGATAAGAGGTATTGTAAAGAATGTTTTTGATGATATGATGCGTGAGTTGATATGATTAAAGGATTGAAAAGATTGTTATGTATTTCTGTGCAATTTTCAATTGATATTCTCAGAAATGACCCCAAATGATATGATAGATGATGAACTTATATCATATGAAATGCTCTTGCTTTTTTCTTCAATTCTTTCATTATTTAAAAAGCAAAAATTGCCGTAAATGATAACGTTTAAACCAATCATATCACTTTGTATATTAGTTGATGTTCTTGCTTGCATGCATGCATGCATAATATGCAAATATTTATGCAAAAAACTTGCAAACATTGGGTAAGAAAAGAAATGGAATATTATAGTGATGATGGTATTCCTACAAAATCTTGATAGTAAAACGCTATCAAAACATCATAGTAAAATGTAAAATGCTTGCGGAAGCTAATAGCTTCATTCAGAAAGAATGATTGATATCTTTAATTTCTCATAAATTTTAAATTGGAATAAATTTAAATTTAAGTCAATTCTAATTTTCGTATTTGGTAGGTTGCAGAAAAATCAGAATACTCTTCCTCCCGTTTACTTTTTCTTTTCTTTTTACTTTTTTGGAATTAATTTTCCGATTCTTCATTTTTTTTTTGTCACTCTTAATAATTATATGCATTCATTGATTTGTAAATCTCAAATTAAAATTTAAGCATTCTTGTAACTTGAAAAATTAAATTGAAAATAAATTGTAAAAAATTGAATTTACTAATTAATTTATGCAATATTTCTAGGAGATCTTTATTTTGCTATCTAAAATTAACGATTTCTAGAATAGTTGTTATGTATCAGAAGGAATAAACGAAAGTTATGAATATCAAAGATTGAAATATGCTATGGATTCTGTTGGTTTTTCACAACAATCCCAACAAAATATATTCGCTGTTATTTCGGCTGTATTACTTCTCGGAAATATACAATATGCCAAGGTACGAAAAAAGAGTATGGAAATTTTTTGGAAAGTATCTTCAATTATATTTTATCAGTCTTAATCAATATATCTCTTGATATTTACAGATTTAGCTGAATCAGCCATTTATTTTATTTAAAACATCAAATATGATAAGATGAAAATTTGTAATTCAGTCTGTTTCTATTTTCTTGAAAATCTCTTCAAACAGTAATTGTGTATTCAAATTATCAGTGATACATAAAGTGTTACCATTTAGAGATCTGGTTATCATAGTGATGAGAGCGTATTTATTGATAACGAAGAAATATTAGAACCTATTTCATCATTATTGCATATTAAAGCATCCAATTTACAACAAGCCTTATCAATGCGTCGAACGGTAATGAAAAATGATGTCGTCGTCTCGCAATATAATCTTAGTGAAGTAAGTTCAATTTGAGACAATTTTCACTGAAGCATTTTCGATCTAAATATCAGAGATGATAGAATTAGTGATAAAGGATCAAAGACGACTTAGAATTAACTTATACAAAATAAGCGTTGATAATTTTCCACAATTTCCTCTACTAATTAGAAACAAGATAAAATTGATGTGCTCGTTGGAAATTATCGCCATCATAAACGATTTTTCATAATTCTCTTTGTCATAAAATGTTCATTTCAAATATCATCTTTCATGCGAAAATTTTCTTCTAAAACTCATTATAAAGCTATGATAGTTTCTTATTGGATTGTAATACGTAGAAGATAAAGCGTAATCTATAAGGATAACGGTAGACGTGAACGTGCGATATGAATATAATGCGTAAAAGAGTTATTGGCTAATAGTACTAAAGAAGCAATAAAACATGTCGCAAGTTATCAACTTTATTCTAAATGAGATAAATTGTAAAACTGATAAAAAATTAAAAAAAAAAGAATGCCTAATCATATGGAAATTTACGAAAAAAAAAATTTGTTTCTCCTTTTTTTTTAAAAAAAAGTAATATTTTTAGCAGTATTTTTTTTATCATTTTTTATTTTATTTCCATTTTTTTATTTTTTAGGCAAAAGATACACGTGATGCCATGGCGAAATGTTTATACAATGCTTTATTTCACTGGATAGTATTACGAATAAATCAAGCATTATTGAAAAAAGAACGACTTATGTCAAAGCCAGGATATTATATTGGTATTTAAGTTTGATTTTAAATTTATAAATTTCAGCTTTGAATTTCGTCAAATTATGTAAACATCAAATTCTTCTTGATAGAAATTTATGAATCTAGGTTCCTATCAAAGATTTAAATATATCGTTGAATTTAGGTTCATATCAAAAACTTCAATATATTTTTATTGATTTTCATGTTTAAATCTTAGGATTTTGACACACTCTAATTGGATTTTATGGCAAGACAAATCATGTAGTTATTAAATTAGAAGTAGGATAATTAAAATTTTCACGGAGTCAGAAACATAAATTCTTATGCCGGGTCAGTTTTTTCCGATCAAAAAATTAGTCAGTTCTAATAAAAATGAGCTAACTAATAATACATGATGTATTATTTCAGGAATCCTTGATATCTTTGGATTCGAGGATATTGGTGGATTGTGGAACTCATTCGAGCAGCTCTGTATCAATTACGCAAATGAACATCTTCAAGCTTACTTCAATCAACATATTTTCCAGTTTGAACAAGTAAAGATTACAAATCATAAAGCAGTTCTGCAGATTTTTGAAAGTGACAAACAAAACTTCAACTTTAAGTGTGAAAAAAAATCAAAAAAAGAAAATCTAAATGAAAACAAATAGTACTAATGACATAAATCAATCAGATAATTTTGTATGAATTAAACTTGGGTATTTCAAGTTCACGTAATTTATACGTCTTGCTATTTTATGATTTGGAAATTTATATGCTAATCTTACGTAAATATCATATTTTAATCGATGGTTACTTTTACCGAATAATTGATATTATTTCATCAATGATTTTTCGACATATTTCTATTGACAGGAAGAATATCTAAAAGAAGGAATTACTTGGACGAATATTGAATATACCGATAATACCGAATGTGTTCAGTTATTTCAGGTTAATTCTTCTTTCTCCTAGAAAAAGCAAAACATGAAAAGCACAGCTTGTATTAGACTTATTAGCAGAAATTCAATTTATGCTGTTAAAAATGCAGAATTTTTGTATTTTGGAAAAAAACAAATTCCGTTTTAACATTTTAACCAAATCATAGTTACATTCATTTTTTGGCATACAAAGTTTATATAAATTGAAACATAAAAAAATTTCATCTCCATCTTTAAATTATTACTTATTGTCTAATAATTAAATTTCTAACCAACAATAGCTTCAAACAATAGTTTAATAATTCATTTTGAAGGCCTTAATTACGGAAGGATTGGACCCAGGTAAATGGTATAAAAACAGATAAAGAGCTTTAAACAACTGTACATTTTTGATTATACAAATTTTAAAAAAAAGAAAAAGAAAGAAATAAGAAGGAAATTGCTGTGAATGTTATTATTATTGTTATTGTTTTATTTGCAGAGCAAACCATATGGTATATTACGATTGATTGATGAGGAGAGTAATATCAATAATGGAACTGATGAATCAATGCTCGATAAGCTTAATCATTTCCTCAAAAATAACGAATACTATGAAGTACCACAAAAGCGTGAACCAGCCTTCACTGTTGCCCATTACGCAGGAAAAGTAAAATATCAAATTAAGGTCAATAATTTTAGCAAAATTCCATTGATGACATAGTTTATGACGTAAAAAAAAAAATATATTTGATGCAAAGAATTTATGTGTAAACAAGAATTGTTGATGACGAAATAAACAGAAATAGAAGGAACTATTTTCCGATGAATTAAGTAGTTTGCTGAGTTCTGAGAATAAAAATACTTTGATGTGCTATGCTAATTTAATAAAAAATCCGGTTTCTGATGAAAATAATTTGACAGCGATCCTTATTAAATTGATATTGATTAGAAGTTTTATAAATCTGCCATCAAAAATCGTCTTTTTGTGTTTATGAACAGAAATGTTATCGGTGCATTAAAAAAAAAAAAAAAAAGAAATTAAATCAGTACAAATTAATTAATCAAAAAAAAAAAAAGGCCAAGATATAAATAAAATCAATATTTCAAATCAAAAAAAAAATTGACAACGATGAAACAATATCTTTTAAGATAGAAACACATCTGCTAGCAGTAAAAAAGAAGTGTAATTGAATAAATTAATTTTTTACATATTCTTTAATGTTATGCCAGCATTTTTCAAATATTTTTAGGGTTTTCGTGAAAAAAATAAGGATTTAATGCGACAAGAAGTTCTGATGACCATCAAAAAAAGCAAAAGTGCATTTGTTCGAGCACTGGTTGGAAATGATCCGGTTGCGGTATTTCGATGGAGCACATTACGGGCAACATTCCGGGCCGTAAATGCTTTCTGTCATGCTGGAAAAATTGGAAAAAAGAAAGGTTATTGCATTTGATATAAAAATTTAATGATTAAATGGGAAAAAAGAAAGATTATTGTATTTGATATAAAAATTTGATGATTAACAATCATAAATTATACCTTCTCTTGAAATTTTTGCACTTAATTTGTCCAAAAATTCAGAAGTTGATGAAAATTTTCTAATAATATTTCGTGAAATTAATTCAAAAAATTGGATTTATTTCTAGAAAATATAAAGCAATCGAATGTAACAGAAGCTAGTAAACCGATGTTACGTGGAACTGGTTCGGATACACATCTAAATGCTTTTTTACGTGGTGATATAGCCTTGGAAATGGTACCACCTTTTTGCGATACGTCATTTTTCACCACAATTGTTAGCCATGCTCGAAAACAACCAAACGCACAAGTGGAAGATTGTCACACAGCTCTGAAAAGCTTACAGGTAAAAGAATGATAATCTTCTGACCGGTGATATTCTTTCGTACCTGTACTATATGGCTGAAATAAACTTTCAAAGGTTTCTATTATTAACTTTAAAAATTAATTAATAAGCTAAATTTTTTCTTTCGCAACTTTGCAACTTATTTTCTAGGTAGTGCAAGCTTTAACGGAAAAGAAAAATATCGCAGGAAAGCTGCCATCCGTAGGTAAACAATTCCAATATTCGTTATCACGATTGATGAAGACCTTATCACAAGCAACACCTTATTTTATCAGATGTATCAAATCTAACAACGAAAAGGTACATCATTCTTCTTTTCTTTTTTTTTGTCATCTATCTAACGATTCCAATCAGTGATACCAGTTGATTAAGAACTGATCAAATTTAAGATTAAGCTGATTTTACGGATTAAGTTTAGGATTAGGCTGATTTCCAAATATGCAAAGAGTAGCTGCATGTTTTGGCTAAGGTAGACATTATTCAAATTACTGGCCAGATAATATAATAGTGCATTCATATGGTATAAGTTTGGTAGATTTTAATGATAGCCAAGCAGTATTTTATTGAAAAGTTTCCATGCTCAACCTAATTCTAGTGTTACTCAAAAGTCTTAACATTATTCTGAAAAAAAAAGTTTTGCTAAAATGCATTGATAATAATCGAATATGAATTAAAATTCTCTAATCTTATTTAGTCATTAATTTGTTGCTTAAACAATATTTCTCCGTAAAACTTTGATTATATTTGGCCAATATTTATGCTGAAATATAAAATGGAGAATTTTTAATTCATTTTAATTGGTTGTTAATCTGACTTTTTTTCCTTTTTTTGTTTTTAAATTAAATTAGATTTTGTAAAAAAAAAATTCTTGAAAATTTTCTTATGAAATGTATACAGGAAATCTTAGATAAATTGTTAATTAGTAATTTGCAGATTCCAAATTATTTCGATGATAATATTATTTTGCGACAATTACGGTACACAGGTATGCTCGAGACGGTACGAATACGTCGAGCTGGTTATAGCGTTCGTATTGAATATGAGGTTAGCAATTTATCAGTATTGGTATTATTTAATACATTATTAAATATAAAAGTAGTGAATATTTGATTTTTTATAATTTTAATTTAAAATTATAATTTGCTATTTACAAAAGTAACAAAAAGTTGGCGAATATTTTTGAAATTTTTTCAAGGATTTCGTCAAACAATATCGAGTTCTTTTACCGAAAGGCCATGAAAATACCAAAGAAGATGTTAAGGAATTTATCACACAACATGCATTGATTGATAATAATGAAGTGCAGTTTGGAATCACCAAAGTAAGCTTTTTTTTTTTCTCTCTATTAAATTAATATTAAATTAATAAAATTGTCAAAGATAAATTTCAATTTCAAATAAAATTTATTTATAATTTTTTTAAAGATTGAAACGATATTTCAATACATATGGCAAATAACGGCGAAAATGATATCTTTTCATTCTTCAGATATTTATGCGTGATGCTGAGAAATTAATTCTGGATGATCATCTTCATCGAGTAATTATGAAGCATATTGAAACGTTGCAAAGGTACATTCAAGCCATGATGATAAGGCGCAAATATGTCAAATTGCGCGCTACGACTATTGCAATCCAGATATGTATCTTCACATTTTAATGAAAAATTAGGATTTAAAAAAAAAAAAAAAAAAAAAAAGAATTTAAAAAAAAAAAAAAAAAAAAAAAGAATCTTAAGAATGTCATTTTATTTCAGTGAAATCATAAAATAATCTACACTTTTATTTACTCTATACTGGCCTTAGTTATAATTTTTTTTTTTTTTAATCTCAAAATATCTGATATTAAACAAATTTAGCAATTTCAAATTTTATGATATTTCCCTTAATTTTCTTTGAAATTATTTCACTCACTATTTCAATATATTTAAGCTATTGAAACAATTATGTGAATTTAGTTTGAAATCATTTTAATGATTATAATATCTTTCAATCATCCGTTATGGTAATATATATTGACTTTTAAATTGGATTAATTGGTAAATTTTACTTATTAATTTGCTCATTTTGCAAATATTTTGATAGTTTATGATTATTTGGTGCATTTGGCAACTTTTTGGTTAACTTTATCAATCAAATTCTTTTCAATTTTTTCATTATTATGAATAGAATTTTATAATTGAAATTTTCCATTTTTTTTTTTTTTTTAGGCAGCGATTCGCGGGATGATTTTCAGAAATCGCTTACGTGAAATGGACAATGCAGCTTTGATAATTCAACGAAATTGGAAGCGTTTCAAGGTGGAGCAGAAATATTTGCAAATTCGACGTACAATCATCGCTCTACAGGCTCATTTTCGTGGAGCCTATGCTAGAAAACAGTAAATTTTTCCTTCCTTGGCGAAATTGCCTTAATCAATTCGGCTTTTATTGTTGAGAAGTGTTTTCATCATTTTAAACTAACTTCCAGCCTAAAAATTAAACTAAATTAATGATTGAATTTAGATTTGAAGAAATGAAAAAGCAAAACGATCCAAATAATCGTACACCAAATTTCACAATAACAAAGGTTGTACGGAAGATGAAATTAGCATCGTTCAATTTGAATGATCCCGAATCTTTGGCGCAATTTGCGGGTTCGGATGAGGATGAAGAAGCGCTCTCAGAAGCATCAACAAGTAATCTGGATGAGGAAGAAGATGAACTGGAAGATGGTGAATTCAAGAAGTGAATACATTTTTTATTTTTTTCAGAAAGAAATATTTCCTTTTTATTCTTACATCATCCTTACGAATACATTGAATGCTCATATCACGTTAAGTGATATGAAGATTCACTGTGTTTGTTTACATCATAAAGTTCACGTCAAGTTAAAATTCAAATTGTGATCTGTGAACTTTGCCTAGGTCAAACATTCTATCGATTCCAACGATATGAAAATTAGTTTTATGCCACAAAATTTTAGTATTAGCAATTTGATGCCGATAACAGTTGAAATATCTTCTTTTAAATAGCTTTTCAAAAAGATTGGAGAAGAATCAATCGATTATTACAGAGATGGTGGGATTAGTTGGTATTAGTAATATTTTGAAAAATCAGGTGCTGGAAATTTCTGCAGGGCAGACACAAGTTATTGCAACTTGCAACTTGCATGCTGCTTAATCACAGAACCTGATTTGATTGTCCTGGATGAATCAGTTAGCTCAATTGATATTAATGCTCGAACTTCCTTTTGGGCATTCAAATCAAAATATGGCATTAAGAAATTGATAATATTTCTGGGATAACATATATCTTTCAGAGTTAATTTGGAAACAGAACTCGACGCAACATTCATCTTGGAGGATAAGAAATTGAAACTTATCGAGTAAGTTGGCAAATTAATTTTCTCATTTCTACTATAATATTTATATTCAATTCTTTTGAACTCATCAACAAATTTCATTATTTTCATACATGCTGATATCGTTTTGATTTATTCTCTTCCATTTTCTATTACTTTTTATAATCAAAATATCGCTAACTTTTTGGCATACAATGATATTTTATCATTTGATCTTCTGTATTTAGCTGATAACAACATTATATCATACGAATACATTTAATTAACAAGAATTATTTGGCCATATCAATGTAGTGCCTTCGGAATAAAGGTTGTAGGGGAAGTTTCTCGTCTGTTCCTTTCCTTCGGTTGGTTTCTTATGAGAATTATCAAAATTTCATTTATCTTTTGCCATTCAATACTTTTTAGTGCCCCAATTTTCAAAAGACGGATAAGTTCAGCATCAACTGGTACAACCAAAAAGGTTTTTCATTTTTATCTTCTATAATTGAATATCATGAAAAATTATACGAGAATTGACAAATAAATATTCGAATTTAAATTTCACAAAATGTGAAAATAAATTTTGAAAATTGAGCAAAAATATCAGAAAAAACAATTGATAAGTCTTATTTATCATTATTTTATACTTTTACATCCAATATAATCATCGAAGATTTTCCGATTTCGATAACATATCTCCTTGTGATTATGCAACGGAACAAATATATTTTTTTCCTGAAAAATTCTCGGGAAATTGCTATGTATCCAAAAACTGAGCGCCATTTCAATTACATGCATTTATCATTTGATCCGTTATTTTTCATATTCATATTTTGAATTTGACTGAAAAACACTGAAAATTGAAGTTGTCGAATTTCAGTTTTATTTAAATTAAATGCGTTTATAGATGAAATTGTTTCGAAGAGCTGCAAGTACAGAAACTGATCGAATTTCAATTCAAGAACAAATGGTATTTTCGCTAAACTTTAGTTTTAAGTGTTTATGATTAATTTGTATAATTACTTTGCCTTATTCTTTGCCACTGCCATCAGTACGAAATTAAAAATATATTTTCCATTGAATATTTCGTCATTTTAACACCTCTTTTAACTAATATATTTAGATATACTTTTAAAATTATTTCTCTTTGACGTAATAGATGTTGGCGAAATGAAATTAATGCAATAATTGAGCATAGATTCAGTTTTGATTATATTTATTCTTAATTATTATGTCGGAAATTATCACCTTGATTGTTGACGTCATTTAGGTAAAAATGATATTTAATGCCAATAATAGTATTATTAAAGGAATAATTAGCAGAAATTAGCCCAATACTTCACACTTCTCGTACATTCATACTTCTCTCAACACAACTGATAATTATATCCGTTATACATTCATTACGTTATGCTTGTATTTATATATATAATCATGAAATTTCAGAGTCCAAACAGTAAATCTAAAAGTAAAAAGTTAGGTTTCAAGCAAGCGAAGAAGCATTTGAAAGCATTTTTATCACGACGTAGTGAGAGTGTTGTCAGTGTAGCTGGAAGTCGAGATTCTCCGAGGTATATATCTATTATTTTGCATCATTTCTTAGTTTAATCCAAAAAAAAAGATCAAATTTTTTTTTTTTTAGAATTTTCGTTTTACTAATATTTCATGCTAAATAGCTGTCTATCTGTCTGATACTGATCATCAAATGCCAAATATGGATGAATCGATCAGATGTAAAAATAATTTGTCATTTGGTTTCGCTATCATACTCAATGAGAAATCGATTGATTTTGATTTAAAAAAATTGGTTCAGTTAAAAATTGATCCTTGTATTCTAGTTTCAGAAAAGGCGTAGAATTGTTAAAAATTGATAAATTGTCACTTTTTCAATTATCGATTGTCATTTTCATTTTATAGCTCATTGGTGGAAGCAACGAAAGCATCATCTTCAACGCCAATGAAACATAATTTAAAAATTAGTCGAGTACATCGTAGTGAAATTTGTGCATTGTGCAATAAGAATTTCACCGGTATTTTGATAAAGGGAAACAAATGCACAGGTGAATTTTCACGTTTCTTAAATTTCTGATAAATGTGAATTGGGCGAATAGATAGGTAAGATGAATGAATCACTTTCAAATGAAAAACTAATTATGGAAAAATTTCAAGAAAAAGATTAATTAGAAAACAAATTCGTGAACAAATTTAAGAAGGAGTCTATTCGGCATATATGCATTTATAATAAATTCAAGTATTTATTGCCTTCAAATAAATTGAATCGGATGTTTTTGAATTAAAATTTTTGATAATAAATTTTATCATGTTAAGTTATTAATTCAAAATTATTTAGAAAAAATTTCGGAAAGTATTTCAAATTTAAGTTAAAATTGAAATAATACTACAATTTAGCAATTTTTAAATTAAATTAAATAATGGTGTAAATGTATTGCAGAATGTAAATTATCATTCCATAAAGAGTGCTCTTCGTTTGCTTCAGTTATTCCTTGTCAACCAGTTTTAGTTCATCCAGAAGAAACAGTACGGAAGGAATCAAAGTGAGCAAATTTTTTAATTTTTATCAAATTGGCAATATTTATGCGTCCAAACTAAATTCAAGAAAAACTTTTTTCTTTTTTTTTCTCAATATATGATGACAAATATTTATCCACAACAATATGATATTGGACAACGATAGAACGATGCTTAAAATATGACAAGATAAATTCTGGACAATTTTTCAAAAATACATAATTGCATCTTGACAGGATAATATTAAATAAATAGAATCGTTGATAAAAGGATTTAATAATTTTTGAATAGAAAAAAAAATTCGAAATCTCGTACTTCAGGATATTCGCAGCATATGATTATTCAGGGACTAAACGTAATTTATTTTATCATACATTTACAAATTTAATGAAATTCATTCACATTTTTAAGTCCAATTTCATCAGTTTCAAATTCGTTCACTTACTTTCAGGTCATCTTGGCCATTGAAATCTTCATTTCAACCACTCGTCCTTCAACCGATCAAATCTTTCAGTCTTCAAAAAACCAAGCAGCAGGTAAGATCATGCGAAATGTTTGTTTGTGAAATATTTCGGTTTCTCATTTAAAATTTACAGATAACAAAAAGGCAGAAAATATATAAACTGAAATTTCATCAGTTTAAATATTTAAAATTGAAGATTTCATAGCAAAAAGTCAATTTTTATTTGGTAGAAGATACAGACTGGAAAAGATGACCTTGCCGGATAAGAAATGAAATGATAAGAATGTTGGTTTCGGTAAGATTTTGGAATATTTTTCGGATTTTGTTGAGAGAATATATTTTCAGACTGATCCCAGTTGTATCATTATTGGAAATGAAGATGACCTGAGACAGTTCAATGTATTCATTTTCAAGAAACTAATGAAGTTGGAGAATAATAAGAAAAAAAGAGACACACAAATTGATGCAATTTTCAAAAAAACCTTCAAAGAATTTCATATGGAAATTATTGGTTCTGAAGCCGTAATCGGTGTACGTATCATAAGATCATTATAAATTTAAAGTTCACTCCAAATTTTCGAAAGTTTTGGTCTTGCTCTGGTTTTAGCTTAATTTCTAGTTTTAAATTTTGCAAACTTCATTTCATTCATTTGGATAAATGGATTAGCATAATTTGAGTACAATAAAGCTATTTTTAAATATGCGATAAGATCGATTTTAAGACATAATGCTCCTTCTCATCCCCCGCACTTCTTACACCCACGCAATTACCTCGGGAAGAATTGTGGGAGACTCGGAATAAAAAAACTGAAGGAATAAATTGGCAAATTTAGAAAATTAATTATAATCTTATATATAATAGTCCATTACATAAAAGTGGGTTGAGATTAGGAATTAAATCAAAGAAATTAAATTTAAATTTTGAGTATATTTTCAAAGTAAGCAATTTTCTATGTAAATTATTCGTAAAAATTAGCGATCAAAAAATCGCTTCTGATTCATTTCTACCATAACTTAAAGTTGATTCAGAAGACAAGAAAAATTTCTATTTACGGAAAAAAAGAGGTTTTACTCTTCATGATATCGTCAAAATGTCACTATTTTTATACTATTTTATTTCCAGAATATCAAGCGCAGGAAATTCATAAAAAAATTTCTTTTTTTTTTTAGGAAAACAAAACAACGTTGAAGTACCACGATCTCATTACTATTTTTGAAGGTTCATTGACTAAAGTTTCGGCGCAAGAACAGGTAAATAACACTACGTAAAAGTAGCAGAATTTCTCTTAGCATCGCTAAATCATAAGATAGAGGAAAAATTAATTGAAATCATATTTACCGCATTGATTCTTAAAGTATATATTTCGGAATTAGTAGAATTTCGGAAATATGACAAATCATTTAAATAGAAATTAAAAAATAATTATACTAATCTTCGTCCTTTGTCAAATACTTTTTATTATTATCTTATCGATGTTTAACTTCATATATTCGAACTAATAGTAATTGGACTGAAATTCTTTGATCCAAAATATTCTACTAACATTTTCCGTAAATCTATCCAACATTATATACATTATTACAGGTAACATTCCCTACTACTCTTGGTGTAAATGCATTTCGTGGATTTTTGAACGAATTCTTGAACGAGCAAATAAAAAATAAGAAATCAAGCAAAAAATCGAACGTCCTTGAGGTAATGATATTTTAATGTTTGTTCCATTTTAATTTATTTACATTTCGGAATATAGCCGTGATTTTTTTCTCATTTTAATTCTCCATCAAAACTAATTTAATTAATACTTGTGCGCTGTTTGCTTTTGTTAAGCATTAAAATTAATACTTGGCTTGGCTTGTTAGAAAATATTGCAACATTCTTAGCGATTTTCGCTGGATTTTCGTAAAGACGAAAATTTCCGTGCAAATTGCTTTCAGGAAATCTTCTAAGTGTGCATGTCACATGTGCAAAATAATTAAATTTGATGCGGAATAACATCTTACGGTATGAAGTAACTCCAGAAAACGGAGAGGCAACCTATTTTAAGAATTACATCCCTGAAGAACACCTCTAAAGCATAGTTTACCTGACCTAATTATCATTTGTTTTCGTAATTGATCAGCATGTATTCTCTGCTGTGTTTGTGATAAGGTACTGACTTAAAATGAATTTAATTTGAATTATTTAGAAAATACTTTAACCAAACTAATGAATTCATTTTGTTTTGCTTAGAAAATTAAGAATTGAGATGTGTCCTGTAAAGAAAAATCTATTAAAAATTTAATAAATGAATGTTTTAAACAAGATGTTTAACAGTTAACATCATCATAAAACTTACCAAAGAAGAGAAGATATGCTGTATTGGATAAATATTGCAACGAATGGTTCAGTTAACTTGATAAATATTTATCAAAATATTTTTATTATTATTTATTTGCTTCAAATTCGATAAAAATCGATTCCTTTTTATTTAATTGGTGATAAATTTTCAGAATGTTCGCAAGAAACGAAGGAAATCAGATGCAGTAGTGGTCAGAAGCTTATTGTTGTATCATTAGTTTCAACTTACACAAAAAAACAATAATATTTCAGAAATTTTTTCCACCATTTTTTTCACGTATCAATCATATTTTTTCCAATTTTTTATTCTTTCATATAAAAATTAAAATATTCGATAAAAAAAAAAGAAAAAAGTGCACATCGAAAATATGAAAAAAGTAATTAAAATGACAATTTTTAGATATATAATGGTCATCGATTCAAATTAGACTACGTTCACGTGCCAACTTATTGTGAAGTATGCAATTTGTTCATGTGGCATGCGGAAAAAATTTTCATTTGTAAAGTATGTCGCATAAGCTGTCACAAGAAATGTCATACAAAGATTGCAAATTGTTCGCAATCCTTACAACAAGTAGTAATTTCATTTTTATTTTTGTTTTAAAGTTTTTATTTTTGAAGCATCTAAATGGTAGCGTAAAGTCTGTAAGTTTCTGCTTTCTACACTATTTATCTTCGCAGAATCTTACGTATTTGTGAACTGTCATTCTCTTTTCTGTTGCTTCTGACCTCTATCGTTTTTTTTAAACTTCAAAAATTTTCTCTTCGTTTACTGTCTTCAAAAGAAAATTTTCGAAAAAGAGAAAAACTGACATTCCAAGAAAAAAAATTTCCCGATCATTACCGGATATTTGTGTCTCATGAGTCTGGACAAATGTTTGAAGATATCCATGAAGTTTTTGTAACATCAAAAATATTAATTTTAAAATCATTAAGTTATCATTATTAGTTACTGCCAATATCGGAAGAATTGAGAATCATAAATTTAAAGTCTTATAGACCAGATAAATAAGGCAATGTTGGAAGTACAAAAGATTTACTGTGACATATTTCACTTCCTCACATTCATTCTATACTAACTTATTTAAAGTATATCTTCATTAAATTTAATTGAAAATGAAAAAAAAAAGTAAACTAATGTGAACTTATAGAATTCACAATCTGGTGGACGATTTTTTGGTGCTAATTTGAGCAGTCTTATGGATGACCAAGAAACGGTTCCAATTGTTCTCGATAAATTATTTATGGTCATCGAACTTAAGGCTCTTTTCGTGGAGGGAATTTACAGGAAAAGTGCAGCAATTGGACAAACACGTAATGTACGTCGAAAAATTGAAAATGCGGGTAATATATTTTTCGATTACGAATTTCCGATGAAATTTTTTATATAATATTAAGAAGTAATATTATAACTAAAAGGATCAGTCTGTCAATACGATCAAACTGTAGAAAAATTTTCTATCCTAATATTTAGCCAGTTTAGAAAGATGCTATTAGCTATCATTGTATCTTATGAAAATTAATCCAAATAGCTACGAAAAGGAATTAAAAATAAAAGGAATTAATAAATAAATTTCGTAACAAATAAATTTTCTAAAAAAAAAAAATGAATTTTTTAGAATTCGAAACATTATCATTTGATGATGTCCCGATACATGTCATAACAACTTTGATAAAAGCATTTTTTCGTGAACTTCCGGAACCTCTTATCACTTACGATCTCTATGAGAATTTTTTGAATGCCTCAGGTAAAAATAAAACCTTTTTTGTTGGTACAATTATTTCAGTTGTGATATATTTGCTTGATTTTCAGATAACTTTTAATTTTGTAGTTTCGAAAATTTATTAATTATAGAAGTAGAAGATATTGCTGAACGAATACGATGTCTCTCGGTAGTAGTAGAATTATTACCGAAATGTAATAGAAGCGTTTTGGATCGATTATTATATCATTTGGCACGTGTTGCTAATCAGGTAATTAGCTAATTAGAAATTATTAAATATTGTTTCATATGGTTACATTTCGCATAGAAATTAATGTAAATTTCCAAATAATTATTTCTTTTTGTAATATACGATGAAATATTGAAAATTTCAACTTATTTATAAAATTTGAAATCTCAAATTATTTATTTTTATGCTTCCTAATCGTAAGTTTCTAATGTTGATGATAAGTTTTTATGCTTAATTTATATCAAAATAATGATGATTAGAATCATTGCCTATTATTATAGCTAAAATTATTTTCCAAAATTTTCAGACTTCAATTAATTAAATTACTAAATTTTCAATTTTTAAATGATTGTTGGAAAAAATGTTCATTGAACAACAAAATTTTTTCTGAGAATATTAATTAGATGATTTTAAAGTAAAATTTGAAATTGTTGAAAACATAAATTAATAAAAAATCATGCAATGCATTTCTTGTTATAATAGATTTTAATGCTATTTTAATCTTTAGTACTAATTTCGATTATCTTATTATAAGAACTTGTAATATCATACTTCTTCATTATTGTCTCCATTTTGGTTTTTCTTTAGGTATAAAAGATTGATTAAATTAGAATAATGCGAAGTGCTACAGACACTGCTTATCATTTATTATCTCGTCTATCAGTGATTCTGATAACTATTTTCAGGAATCAGTAAATAAAATGGGTGCTTCAAATTTAGCACTTATTTTTGCACCATGCATTTTGCGTACTAATCAAACGATGCGTGCACAAGATCAATTGCGAGATGTTGAACGACAAGCAATTTGTGTGCAAACTTTAATCGAAGAAAAATTACGACAATTTCACTCAGCGTTAACTGAAATTGTTTCACTTGAAACTGCTACTGAAAAAGTATATTTAATTGAAATTTTTTGGTATTTTTAAAATTATTTTTGAAGTCAAAAAAAAAAATTGAAAGATTAAATTCTAAATTAGAGCTAATATTCTATTATATTTTGATTTAATTCTTTCTTGATACCTATTTCTATCAAACACTAAAGTTAGTAAGTCTATTGTGTATTTATATATTCTTGATATTAAATTCTTAATAATTTTATCGATTTTAACACAAATATTACTTTTTGCAGATCGTTGAGAATTTACGTTTAATCGATGAGCATAGAGATTCAATCGAAAAAGAAATGCAAACACCAAACGAAAAATTGGAAACTGCTCGTCAATTATTTGTGGAACAATTGGAATTTTTGGATAATGAAAAGTACGAAGGATTTTTTTTTTTCTTATTCATATTTTCTGTTTGATTATACTTTTTTTTTTTTAATTGAAATCTTCCAATGATTATTTTTTAGAAAAAATAGTGGTTTTTTTTCTTGCAAAAATGCTGAATAATTATAATCATTGATTAATTAAATCGAAATCAAAGAAGTTTTTCTTTAGAGAAAAACTTATCCAAGAATTGCCACCAATGGCACCGGTAGCTTCATTGGAGGATCTTTCATCGGATGAATGTAATATTTCACCATTGTTGATCGAGACAGTATCCCAGGAAGAATATGCTCTTGATTTCAATGTTCCTCCAGTTTTCAATACTTTGAAAAATGTGACTAAGTCACGATCACGCGGTCCACCAAGACGTCCACCCAGTCAACAGCACAGGCGGTCCATGTTTGAGAAGCATTTCCCGGTGAAATTCTCATAATGCAAAATAATTTATAATTATTATTTTTTTTTAATCGAGTTCATTCTTCTTCAAATGAATTGTATCATATTTGCAGATTGTGAAACTCATTATGCGCAAAATGAATTTTCAGGGATAATTAGTCAATATTGCTATATTTTTTCATTGATCGGATTATAATTTGATTATAAAAAATTTAGAAGAGAAATGAAAGTTGTACGACCATTTCAGCAATGAAGACAGCTTTATTATTATAAATGAAGTTAAAATTTGGAATACTACCCTTTTGTTTTGCTTCATTTTTGATTTGATGATTGAAAACTCAAAGTTTGCTTGAATTACGGAAATATCGGAATTTTAATTCTTAGAATTTAAAATTTGAAGTTCTTGAAGTATTATACAGTCATAACCGATTTTTTAACTTATTTCACTATCTTTTTTTTTCTTTTTTTTTTTTATTCAGATAACAACTGCAACAGAAAAACCCTTCGTAATTAACAAAAAAATTCTCATGCATAAGCTTTTTACATTGAAATGGTATACAAATTGATATGCAGAATTGAAATAACTGATTATGGATTGGGCATATCTATTCATTTCCTGTTTTCCAAAGCAGTCCTTTGATAGAAATATCCTGTTTAATATAGAAATGCAATGTAAATCTTTTATTTAATTTGAAATCATTACAAAGAATCAATGTGATAAGCTGCTTCTAAAGATGAGATTCTCCAAAATCAGCTCAATATTTGTCCAATTGTATTCCAAATTAGCAATAACAAAGAAATATAATCAAATAAATGAATTCTATCTGATTGGATATTTCGAAAATTCTCTTAGATTTTAGGATTAAGTGGCATTTTCTAATAGCACTATAAGTCTCTTATTGAATAGTAAAAAATTTAAAAAAAAATTAAAGCTTAAGTTGAATTATTACGGGAAACTATGCAACAATTTTACTGATTGTATCTTACAAATTATAAATGATTTGGACCAATATTTGAAGCAATGTTTTTATAAATAGAAACTTAAAAGCCCATTTGAATATTTAAAATAATCACAATATCTTAAAATCCTTGCATTATTTCGCGAAAAATTGGACACGAATATTTGAAAACTCTTTCGATTTATTATTAGATATTGCTGTACTTGATTCTGATCGAATAATTCAAATAATTGAAATAACTAAAAGTGATAATATCAAATAGTTGAAAGTGAGACGATCAAATAATTTCTTTTTTATTTTTGCCCATGGCTGACTTCTACTTGAAAAAAAAAAAAAAAAAAAGGCTACAGGAAACGTTTAATTTAAAAAGGAAAACTACTGATGCTCTTTTTCGAGTCAAATTTAAGTCTTTGACGATAATTCAAAAAAATTAGTAGACTCAGTTGTAAGGTTGCGATGTAATTTCACAAGAAATCTATGGATAAATAAATATTTTAAAAAAGAGATAATAGATAATATATGAATAAAGCAACTTCAATCGAACAAGATGAATCTGACTAGTGAACAATTATAGTTTATTTTTCTCGGCTTTCTGATTTATCGTCTCAAAATATGATCTGACTTTTCGGTTTATTTCAATGCATTATCAAGTATGATGGCTTAAAGTCAGAGTTATAATGACTTCAATTTTTGCTAAATTATTAATTTTTTTTATCAGAATATTATTTTGATTCAGAAATTTTTAGCTTTTAAACTTTCCATTACCTCAGTAAATACTGTCAAACTGAAGGATACTTGTCAATTCGCATATTTTGTATGAAATTACACGTTTTAAATGAATCAAATGTTTTTATAATTTTTATCAGATGCTTATCGATTCATCATCATTATATGTCGAGTGCTTGTCACAGTCATATTTTACAGAATTTATTGTTTAAAAAGGGAATTTGATTGGATAAACACCACACAAACAAACATAATTGAAACTGTTTTAGCAAAGTGGCAGAAATAAATCATGTGTTTGGAAAAATTCATTCAGAAAAATCTTCTTCAGAACCAAATTTCAGCAATCCTACTATTGCATACACGGGACCGATTTTGTAATGATCTCGATAGTCTACTCCAGTTATTGATTGATCACTAAGCAAACGTAAAGTATTGAGCGGGATGTTTGGAAACGTATCACTATAAATAAAAAATTACTTAATAACATTAGCAAATTCTAAAAACATCAGCATAAAATGTTTATGGGATCAGAATATCATGTGAATCATATAATTACATTTTCCAGACTTCCAATTTTCCATATAAAATATTTTGATTTAAATTTGAATATTGATTTTTTTGATCATTTCCCTCAATCTTATATTTCTTCGAATTTTATGAAATTCCTCATTCATGCCATTTTCATCGTACGCTGATGAAATAATTTTCCTTTCAAAATGATACGTTAATTATCATGCAAAAAATTAGTTATGTAAACTTTCTCACACATTCTTTCAATATATATTCTTTAGCTACTTAACTTTAGTTACTTTCCGGAAAACGAATCAAAAATTCGCATTCATTTAAGATAATTTCGTTTTTTGTTTACGATTAGTACGATTATTAATTATTGTATTACGGAAATGGGCATTATCGGTCAGTTATAAATTCTTCTTGATCTAATAATTGCAGTTTATGGATTTCCAACCGCGATCTTATCGCAATTTGTGTTTTCCAAAATTTTTAAAATAAATATCTCATTGAAATATATTAAATATCTACCCGAATATTTCTTCACTATTTTCCGGTTCAGTACCATTAATCATCGTAAAATGGAAAGCAAACGTTTGATGACTGTTGAGAAAATTCAATTTTTCCTGCAGATAAAGGATAATTTTGCAAAATTAAAATACATTAAAATCATTAGATTTCAATAATTGTCATCAATGCAAAGGATGAGTAAAATTTTGAAGTTTAATAAGTTTATAAAGACTTTCAATATTTCGAATAATTTTATAGCAGTATTAATCACTATACGTGAAATTCATCAATTTTATCCAATGATAACGAAATAAATCTAATTAAACTGGAGTAAATAGCAATAATTTAAAAAGAAAACGTCAAACCTTCCATTCCAGAAATTTCTTTCTTAATATTTCTTCATCTTTGGTATCTACGACGAAGGTCGATGCACTTATTTCATGATAATAAAAGAGCAGTACTACGTCCTCCTCTAATTTGTTGATCAAGTTTGCTTTTCTAAAATTTTTATTATAATAATGTTTCCTTATTTTTTTCAACTAATTTATCCATTGCATTTCCATAAGTCGTTCAATAAAATCCACCAGCAACTATTCTTAATAAAATCAAATTGTTAAAATCCGCAATCTAAGATTCCATCGAGAATTCCGATAAGTAATATAATCTTAAATAATATCTTTGTTACTTCTTCTTACTACTCTTTAACTTCAGATTCTTCTCGTAGTCAAGAAACCATCAAATTTGACATACTCATTCTTTCGCGTATCCGATTGTGCAACAATGCAAATTGGCATGTCACCCAGATCCAACCTAAGAATTTGGGCTGTCATAAGTGCCCGATTTTCAGCTTTTTCTTTCGTAGATTGGCCACTTCCACTAATCACGATGGCCAGTTTCACTTGATTCTGTAATTCAGAATCTTATTTGATCCCATAAATGTTCATCTTATCAATCTATTAAAAAACTCCACTAGAGGAAATTTCTGCTGGAATTTGTTTTGGTATCCAATATAATTATGCATCAATACAATATAGAGTATTACAAAAGTTGTAATAAATTTACTTTTGAAAATACGAGAGTTTTATATACACTCGGATGAAATCGCGAATCCCTGGAAAAGTTATTTGGAGCTTATAAAACAGTAAATTGATATTAATTGATATTCTCATTATTTAACCAATAGAGATCCATATCAATTATTTGGACATAGTGTACCGTAACTGTGTGCTCAGATTAATATCTTTTTGACTATATTTTCTTATCATTTAAGATAACGTATACTCATTATTGTGATAATTGATAAGAAATTCAAATGAAAAAAAAAATTTGCGTATTAACAAAATAACTTCGCAGGGAACTTCGTTGTTAATATCGAGATCTAAAATAGAACTCAAACAATTTTTATTTTTAAAATGAACTGTATCAAACTTAATATCTTCAACCGATAGACAGGATACTGGAAATTCTCCACAAGGAATGCAATCACATGGATAAATCATACCATTTATTAAAGTTCCTTCTCCATCATTGGAAGCAAATTCATTTATTTTGTCTGAAATTTTAAAATCAAGATTATTATTTAAATTGGTTAAAGTTAATTTTACATTTGAATAATTCATTAGCTAATTTTAAACTAATTTTGCATAAAAATCAATAATGTAGGATTTAAATTTGCAGACCAAAGTTCCATTCGACTTTTAAATGATCCTTCCGAGATGTAATCGCTACTATAAAGTTGTATTGTAGCATGCCCGTTATATTCATTGGATCTTTATCACCGAACAAAATACATGTATCTGCTATCCATTCATCATACTTAAACTCATATTTAAATTTTAATTTTTTGCTAAATTTCTTTCTTTTTTGTTAAGATGCGAATTTCAAAACGAAACAATATTGAATGCATTTTGTGATGAATTCAATTTTCATTTATCGAAAAACTTTATGAAACTAAGTATTCCGTTCTCCTTCAAAACGATAAGTTTGTCCAGTTGTGTTCCAATTTAGAAATAGCAAAAAGGCATACTCTCAAATCGACGAAATCTCTTCGAGATAGATATTTTATGGCTTCTTGCATTGAAGACACAGTAATTTTACCATGTCGAAAATGCAGTAATCTCAATCGATGGTTTAACTCTGAATTTGCAAAATCTGCCATCTCCTTAATGGTTCTGCAAAATAATATAATTTGCTGCATAAAGAACCTCACCATTATAATTTACTAAATCATTATTTGAAATTAGTTAAATATTAAACCAGCAAAGTCTTATTGATAAGATTTCAATTTTTCAATAATATTTTTAATATCCATGAAAGAAGATACGAACGTCACAGTCTTCAAATCTTCTCTGGTTAGATATTTAGAAATTGCATTTCGTATTGAAGTAGCAGTAAATAATTTCTTGTAGTCGTAATTCGTACTTTCATTGGATTTCTCATTAATCACTTCTACTGAAATTATCGAATCCTCTTTTATCTTCACGTGAACTTTTTTTTAAAAAAATTTCAACTATTGAAATAACGGGTGCATAAGGCGAAGAAATGATTTCAATACAGAGAATAATGAATGAATCAGTTTAATATATAAGTGAATCATACGTGAATCAACTGAATCAGTATTATAAATGAATTCTTTCTAATGCTCATTTATAGCATTCATAAAACACAAATTTTAATTGAAATTCAAAAACTCAAAAAGTTTACCTGTCGAAATAATATTAAGTGATATGACTTGATACAAAACGAAAGAAAGTACAATGAAAGATTTCATATCCATAATATTGTGACGCCATAAATTGTTCAATAATGGCATGCTGAATTGAATCCTTTCTAAATTCGATTTAATTAATTATTGTCATCAGTTGAACAGTTTCAGAAAAATTTCTACTGAGAATAATTAATTGAATGGTTCGAATCATTTTCATAATTGTTGCAAATCTATTTACAAAATTACGTTTTTCTAATTTCGACACAAAACTTTTCTAAAGTTGTAGAGTTGAAGATGACAACATAAATTTTATATTCCAATTTTCTCTTGCCAACAATCATCAAAGGGATATAAATTAATTATGCATTTCCGTATATTCTCCAAATTATTTTTCATATTACAATAACAAATTTTGAGAAAGAACTTTCCTACACTCATTTTACTCAGTACTTTTTTTTAAATGCAAAAACTGTTAAATGGTTAGTGGCACATATGGAAAAACGAAAAAATTAAAAAAATAAGATATGAAGAAATAGAAAATAAATTTATTCGTGATAAATATCAATATTTAATAAATTATGACTCGTTTTTAATTCAACTTAAAGAATAGAATGTAAATAAAAAAATATCGAAGAGAAATATGAAAGATACAAATGCGTGATACAGGTAGACTAAAGGAAAGTTTTTGTAACGAATTAGTTGAATGGCATCAAGTGATATTTCAATCAAAGATTACAAAAAATTTTGCTGACACAAAATTGAAATTAGTCAGAATTTGATCGTTAATATGAAGAGTGTGCTTGTATTGTGATATGCAAAATATTTCAAATAAGCTTATGCAAAAATTCTGCAAATACAAATAATATTACCATCAATGATTTTTCGTATGTATTGAAATTGATAATATATTCTGGTATAAGCTTCTTATTAAATAGCAAGTAACTGCTTTCAAAAAAGTGAAATTTCTTGAATTATGGAAAAGTTTTGCAAAGGTTCGATGATCTACCAGTTTTTCCTGCAAAATATTTTCCTACCTGAATTCAACATCAAATCATATTTACAGCCTTTCTCAATCAAAATTTAAACAAAAAAATTTCCAAACTTATTTATGTGCAAATATATCTAATACTTCTGCATAGAAATTATATAAAATATCGATTTCTTTTGTATCAATTTAATTTCGTCACTCTGATGAATGAGCATTCAATTTTATTTATTTTAAAAATTTAAGGTATTTCAAAATACATCTAAAAATAACTGAAAAGATAGTGAGGCAACACAATCGGTTAACTTAGTTATTGTTTCGGTAGCAATGATCATTTCATTTTATTAACGATTTTTCTTTACAAAATTACGATTAATTATAAATTTGATGGCCAAATCTATCAAATAACACTCACTGGTCATTAAAATTCTCAACTTCATTTTTGATTCTTTGCAAAAATCACTTTTTTCCCCAGATTTTTAAGTTTTGAAAGAGAATTTTCATGTCGGATGATTCGAAATCTTCGATGTTATTTCAAAGAAGCTTCAATCTTTGCAACATTTCTGACAGTTAACAGCTCAATATCTCACACAGTGCACATAAGCTCGATTAGCAGATCGGAAGAGAAGAGAACAAAGGGCTTTGTACCGGAAATTAGATAACTGACTTTCTGAGAAATGTTATAAATATCATTTGAGAAAATAATATGGAGGAAGGAAATAAAGAAATAAACATAGATAGAAGGAAGGAGGATGAAAGGAGCAAAAAAAAAAAAGGCAAAATGGAAAAACGATAAAGGAGGAGAAGAGCAGGGGGGGGGAGAGAGAGAAATATTATCAAAAAAGCACCTGTCATAGATATAACATCTATATAATAGTAAATATATATATATATATAAATGCTGCTAATCGAATGCAACGTTGTTTCAAAATTTCAGAACAGTAGATATAGAACCTTCGGAGATTTAAGATGTTGAGAAAACGAACATTTAAATTTTTATTTATATCTGATATGTAATGTCTCCCATTTATATCTCAGCAGAATATAATCTAGTCGAAATTTGCAAATTGTTGAAAACTTATTTCCAATTAAAAAATTGCAGATAAAAAACTATAGTGAACGACAAGCAAATATAATTGCAAAAAAAATATTTTGATTAAAATAACTTATTAAAAAATTCAAGTAATAAAATGAATGAAATATGAAGTTATATCCGACTAGCATTCAGAATTTTTCATTCAATTTCCATCAATATTTTTGCTATTTAATCAATGAAAAAAAATGCATAAATTTAAAAACAAAATTATCACAATATTTTAAGTGTCAAAATATAATAATTTCATGATCTTGCAAGTGAAATTATTTTTTTTATTAATGCAGCTGTGACAGAGATATCTTTTGTTGTCAACATCGTCAAAGAGTTCATGGCAAAATATGACTTTTCAATAGAATTTTCATGCATTTTTCTTGTGCACGTTCAATTGAGACTTTTGACTCATTTGAATAGCACTATGCCGTATGTATCAATTTATATCTTTTCAGATTGGTGAATTGATTGAAATCTTTGCCGCACTCATCACATTCGAATGGTTTTCATGCCCGCGTGTTTCATTTATTGTTTTCAGATTCCCGTTCTGTGAATGAATTTTTTGTCGCATTCATCACATGCGAAGGCCCCCGTGTAACCGCGCTTGTCTTTTCAGATGACTGCGTTATTGAATCCTTTGCCACGTTGATCACATATGATCAGTCGTTCTCCCCCGTGTAATTTTCATATCTTATCAAACTGCCAGAATATTTGCGTCCTTTGTTGCGCATCTTGCATTGAGCGATCTTTTCTCTCCATGTCTATGTTTGCGCTTTTTCAGATGACTTCGCTGTTTGAATACTGCGTCGCAAATAGCTTACTTTTGTACGGTTTGTCGCCCATATATGTCCAATTATGACTTCATAGCCGAAATGGATATTCGAATTGTCTATTGCATACAAAGCATTTTAACCATTACTTATTTTTGCTCCAGTGTTCTTAGTTGTGGCATGATTATCAAAAAAATTTCACGTGATTACCAGTGTCCAGTAGATTTATCATTTCACATCTTATTTTACGTAATTTATCCACAATTTATTTTCATCTTATTTATAAGTTTATATTAATTCTTCGTCATTCAATTTATTAAAAAAGTTAGGAAAAATTAACCAGCGATTTATTTTATTTCATTTCCTTTTATTTTATTAATTTTTCAAGGATCAATTTTTCATTTTCAACATTTTTAAAATATGTATTAGTAATTTTTTATTGAAAAATATTAGTATTAAAGTAAGTTACAATAACTTGGTGACTCAAATTTTGTCAAGTTCCTTACTTTGATCAGCACAAGCATGTCACGTATTCAACGCATCTCCCTCAATTTATTTCGGCGAAGACATAAAAGAAATCCATAGAATGAATTTTTTTCAACTAGTGAAATTTTGGAGTCTCATGGAAGATTAAAAAAAATTTTGTAATAAACATATTTTCATGAAAAGTACGAACAAAAACAACAACAATTTATTTCGAAATTATCACACATCTTTAAAATCATTAACACATTTCGATCATTTCCTTACCATTTGATTTGTTTTATTCCTAAAATTACATATATTGTGCAACATTAACTTGATTAAATGAATATCACTGCAATTTCCACAAGTTACAGCCATCAATGCAAGCTAAAAGTTGCATGATTAGTTTAGGCACTCTAGAACAGAGACTTAGGAATTTTCAATGCTGATTTCTTCGAAATATAAAAGAAATAATTCCCGTTATTGAAACTGATATCGATAAATGAATATTAAATGATAAAATGTGGAAATTACCAAATTCTATAAATTTCAATATACAAGAACGCTGCATCCGTCAATAAAATTCAATTATGCTATTATAAAAATAAATTGCTTCAATTTTACACTTTCCGGGTATAGTATTACAATCAATCCAATGATTTTAGTAAAAAAAAAAAAAAAAATTTTTTATTTTGAGGATTGAAAAGAAAGACTTATTGGCTAATATTTTTAATTGATGGACATAAGATTTTCCGATATTAAACTTAAACTAAACTCTTAGAGTCAACAAGATTGGTCATATCTGTTAGAATTTCAACGCAGTAAAAGTTTTAGTTTTTGGCAAGTTTTCTGATGTCAATGTTTATAATAAGATATTCAAATATCTTGGATTTTGCAAAAAGATGAGCCTAATTATATGAATATTAAGAGTCATATATATACCAAGTACAGCTAATAAGAATAACTGCTATATTTCTTGTGGAAATCCCAATCAATGAAAAGTAAGTAATGAAATGTTTATTCCTTTGCAATGCTTTTCATTTGGCTCTTATAGTTCGATGGTTCAACTTCTTCCATGTCTAACAAGTTTATTTAAAAGTGAATAGATAAATTTGATGATTCATATGAATTGTGAAATGTTTCATAAAAACATATTAGAATGGCAAAAGTGAATATTATTAATGCACGGTGATTACCAAAAAGATTCACGTAATTCAAATGTTTAATACAGTATCATATCATGTCATATTTTTCGTCATAATTTCTTAATAATTTATTTTCAAATTATATATAAATGTATATTGATTCTTTACCATTCGGACATTAAAGAAATGAAGTAATAATTTTTTTATTTTATTTTAATGGCACTGAATTTTTAAAGAATAATTTCTCATTTTCAACATTTATAAAACATGGGAATTATTTTTATTGGTAAATTAAAATTGATAATGAGATTTATTAAATTGGGAAACTAAAAAGATCCCATCAGAATAACAGTTCTTCACATGTTCATTTCGTAAATTCAATAATTGGAAATTTTTTGGAAATCGTAAATGGATCGTAAATCAGAAACATTAAAATAGAATCGTAAAATATTTAGTATAATGTGTGTTGCTTTTAAATCCAACAGATGGCGTTTTTTTGTTTGTGCATGCAAAAAATGCATGTTTTTACCTGTTACAAACGTGTTTGAGCCACTTTTTTTGTTTCGCTTGTTCGTTGAACGTAATCGCTGTATTCGCAACCGTGCATCCTCAAATCTCGCTACCATCGCTCTGCTGCTTCTGTTGGGGGAAAAAATTTGATCGAATTTATAATTTGGTTTTTTATTCGGTTCCATTGGAGATTACTTCTTCTTGCTGTTGTAACTCCGACAGATCAATAATAGTAGTCGTTCGAATGCTCATTACGCTACTGTACTTTCCGTTTGTGGATGTCGTTCTCCTTTTGCTCTACTGCTGATATCGCTTCTGCTGAACTGATATTGAACTATGGC
This sequence comes from Onchocerca volvulus, assembly GCA_000499405.2. Lineage (NCBI taxonomy): Eukaryota > Metazoa > Nematoda > Chromadorea > Rhabditida > Onchocercidae > Onchocerca > Onchocerca volvulus. The sequence goes on from HG738137.1 coordinate 401,934, forward strand.
TCTTGCTGCCACATAATTGTCCTCGAAACTGACTTGTGACTGAACTTGAATTTGAACTTAATCTCCTGCTGCAGTCGAAATGTGTGATTAAAACTGACTTAAGCTTCGAAATCCCGATCTTTTAAAACCTTCGGGACTTCTCTGCAGCATGTCGCCTTATAATTAGTTAATCTCACTTTGTTTATCTGTAAATCTGAGCATTTTGCGACAAACATATTCATCTTTTCGGCTTGTTGCTCCCTTTTGTTTCAAAGGGGTTGCCCTGTTTAATTTGGTTCCTTTGACTTCCCCAACATCTCCGCTATTTGAATTTTTCATCACGAATAATGAGAGAATAATATGGACAAAGAAAAATAGGAGTGAAGAAATGAAAGGAACAAAAAACAGGCAAGATGGAAAAACGATAAAGGAGAAGGGCAGGAGAGTGAGGAAGAAATGTTATCAGAAAAAGTTCTGTTTTTACCTGTTACAGTGTGACATTTGTATAAAAGTAGATATATAGATATATAAAAACATGCTCATATTCGAAAGCAATGTTGTATCAAAATTTTAAAGCAACGGATGAAGAACTTTGGGAGATTTGAGATCTTGAACATTTACATTTTTATTTGTATAGATTTTCAGAGAAATTCCATAAAATCATGTTATAAGCTCAAAAATGTTATTTGTACATCATCCAATTGATAGAAACTGTTCTTAATAATATATCTTAATAAATTTGGAGTTTATAAAAAAAAAAAGTAACTTTTCTCATTTACAGCATCCTCGAAGAAGAGTTCTCAAAATTTTTTGAATTCTCAATAATAGAGTTCTCAAAATTTTTCGAATTCCCGCTCAAATTTTACTTTTAGTTTGGAATATAATATTATGGATGCTTAGCGGAAAAAGCACAATAAAAAACAATATATAACGGAAAATTAAAGACAAAGTTTATTGACAATTATACCCAATATTGATTATCTTTCAACTTTGTTGAATGATATCGATCCGGCCTAGATTTACTCAGTTCTGGAGTATTTCGAATATTTAATGCTCGATAATCCATTGATTCACCGGAAAGTGGTCGAGAATGAGTTCGTTGAGGTGTTGGTGTCGGAGCCAAAGATGCATGATGTTTCGAGCCATCGAATGTTTGCAACGAACGCTCAGATTGTTTCTCAGACGGCTCGCGACGATTGCGTCCGATCGTAGCATAGACCTATTATTGATATTATAAAATTATGAAACTGAAAATTATATAAATTGATTTGGAAAATTATAGAAAAATAGGAAAATTATATGAACTAATTTGGACTCATTAAATTAATCCATGTTAACGAGAAAATTTCACAAAAAATTCAATCAAATTTTGACATTTTAATATTTCGAAATTATCCCAGATCAATATGGCTATTATTTTATTGGCAATAATCATTCTATTTCAATAATGATCTTTCTTTTTTTTTTAGTTGACAATTTTATGCACAGAATATCACTGACTAGTGAAAGTCTTAAAATTTAATTTGTAGCGTTATAATTAGAATTAAATGCTTAATATTTATACGAAAATTACTCTATGAGCATTAGATTAATGTTTCGTATGAAAAAAACAAGAATGAGTTGTAAATCAATTTCCATCTTAAAACCAAATATTTCAAAATTCGTAAAAATATGCATTAATAGTTTCGATTCGAGATAAGAATATATCAGGAAAATATTAATTTATTTATTTCCTTCAACTTAAATAAATGCTTAGTTTGAAAATTTGAAATAACATGAAAAATCATATCGTTTAATCAAAAGAACAAATTTAAATCGTTATGAATTTATTCAATCTGCATACCGTGGTACTCAGTAAATCAGGCTTTTTTTCGAGATCTGCCTTCGTTTTTTCATCTAATTCGCGTCTCTTCTGTGCAGTCACTACACGCATTTGCTTTTGATGGCTTGAATTTCGCCGAAGTATGATGATAATTGCTATTACGACGACGATAAGCGCAAGTAGGATGATTAATATATAATAATTTGTCAATCCGTTAATTGGTATTATAGATGACTGAGATAAGTCAGGTATTGTCGAATGATTCGCAGTGCTTTCAGTTGAAGGAATGTCATTAATTACAGTAGATGGATAAATTTCGATATCAAATCTGAAACGAATTTAAAATTCGTTAGCAAATTGAATCTTAAACTAGAAATCAATTTTGCGAAATAATGGTTCGAGTTCCTATCAGGATGAAAAACTGAATAAAACATGGAAAAATATAGATAGATTAGGTATTTTTGAATCCATAAAATTTTTGAATTAATATTTCAAATTGAACCTAAATCTAGCTGGTTGAGTTTCATCAGCATTTAATTCTAATTCAGCAAAATCGAGTATCATAACATTTGTTTGATCGGGTGCATAAGATAGACCATTGTTTATAACATCATTGTAAGTGAAATATTCCACGAATTGGTCAACATTTGTATTTAGTATAAAACGTCCAAAACGTGGTGATTTAGTAACGAAGAAGCGTGGATTTAAACCCTGAAAGATGGTCAAGAATCGAGTTATCTTCAAATTCAAACTTAATTCTAAAATATAATCAAATTTTTTGATCGTCAAATCTTTTTCCTTAATTTCTCACCTGTAAAATGGAAGCGTTCAGATGTTCATCAGTAATGAGTGTTACCGAACTGCTATTAGCAACAAGTGTTCGTGGATTCAATACAGGAAGTACACGTACATATGAAACACCTTGCACTGTTTCATTTAATTCATTTTCAACCTTAAATTCAAATCGGTCCTGAAATAGACAACTATTTCACTTTATCAGCCCAAATCATTGTACTATGCAGATTTATCAAGTAAAATGAAATGGTATTTTTGAATTAAAATAATTGTTAAGTTCAGAAGAATTAGTGGAAAGTGGGAAAAGATAAATTCCAATTTGTTAATTGATACAATAGCAAACTCTTCGGAAATTTCAGCAAGGATTCCAATTTTATCTTTTAAATATGAAATAGTACAGATGTTGATAATATCATTTAAAGCAATTTATTATCAAATTTATCTTTTAAATTATTTTATTTATTTCAAGTTAAGCATGCCAACCTGAAATGCTTGCATATTAAGTTGTGCGTAGAGTAAACGTCCTTCATCAATGTCACGCTGCGTAAATATATTTGCTTCTTTCTCGCCCGCTACCCAATACAACGTACCATTTTCTGGTGGCGTCGTTATTTTATAAACAATTTTCGATCGATCACCACCTGACTTTGTATCGAAATGAGTCCTGTAAAATTCAAATTTTGATTCTCATTAACGTCATATAAAAATTTATTCCGTTTCTCAGTTAATTCTTGCATTTACTTCTTTGCTCCCTTCACTGATAATTACTTTTGAAATCGTTCTAATGAAATTAAAATTCTGTTAATTCCTCATTTAATAGTTTACTCCTAAAAGATAACGCCTAATTAATTACCTATCACATTTTTATTTGTTTGCTAAGTACTTGTTCTATTAATTATTTATCACATTTTTATTTCTCCATTAAATTTAATCAATTATTTGTTAGCTATTTGCCGTCAAATAATGTTAATTTTTCGCTCTATCGCTTACTCAAAGTTTAATTGTACAATCAGCTTTTTCAAATGTTACCTGTTCAAAAGTATATACGTTTTCCCTTGAACATATTCGATATCGGAATGATTTTCGAGAGACAATGACAATCGTAATATATCAATAATAAGTGCTCTTATATGACTGCCAACCCAAAATAATTTAATCGTTTGAAAGACAAATAAAAATAATGAATAGCAATTAATGCAGCATATTATATAAGAAACAAATTTCTTATTTTAAAAACTATTGTTATAAAATTTTTTTAAACAATAATTGATTTAAACTAATTATATGCTGCAGCTAAAAAATAGGTTCCACTCATACCTCGGGAAATTAGAATAAATTTAGTTTTAGACTTATCAAGTTGATAGATTTTCCTTACAATGCTTGCTTTGATTTAGGCTTTCCGTTTTGTCTCTAATTAGAGCACTTCCATTGTACTTTGAAATTACGCTTAATTTGAGACTACCTCTTAAGTCAATTGTTTACTGGTTGTTTTGAAATAATAAATAAAATATTTGATCTTTGAATTTCATGAATGATAAATTTTTGTTGAAAAAAAATTAATTAGTTTTAATAATTGATGAAAGTTTATTCATAGATTTCATGGCAACTAATCTGGACGATGAATAATAATTTTCAAATAACCTGAAAGACGACAACATCGATGTTATCATGGATATCGAATTGTTGCTGATGGGAAAGCCAAATTTTACCATTGTTTACGTCATCCTGAGTAAAAATTTCTGTCGTTCTCTTCTCCATCAAAAGTTTCACTCCATTACTACCTGCCTGAAACTTCATTTTTCTCTGGAAAAATTAAATTCAAATGGAAAAAAATACTTGGTACTCAATTTTTACATAATTACTACAAGCAACAATAAAAATTCTTGAAAGAATGGTGGAGCCTACCTGAAGTAATCGATATTCTATACTAGTTGGCTTGATTTCTGAATGCATAGCGTGAAATACCTCTGGTGACAGTGAATAATTGTTTCCGGCAATTAATTTTATCCGATCCGGAAATCGATTAATCTGGAAATGAAATATGGAAAGGATTGCAATTTTTTATTGATAAACTAAATTCATTGTTGACAAAGACAAAAGTAATTTTAAAAAACAGTAACCTTTATAAATGGATCTTTTAGTGGTATCACTGTCACCGGTAATATTACTCGCAAACGATTTGTTCGATGATTAGCATCATTTTTGGGTAAAATATGGAATAAAATTTCATCTGGCAACGATATTTCCATCTTTTGATGTCGATAAATCAATGACCTTCCAGTAGACAGATCAAAAAGTTTGATCAGAGCAGTCTGATTAGCAATTCTCTTTAATATATCCAATTGACCGTATTGTGCTTTCCGTGAAAAGTCTACCAAAAGTTCATCGTGACAGTGTTTTCGTATAAAATTTAAGTTGACATGAGATCCATTGATTGCTACACTTCCGCCTAAAAGATTGGTATTTTGTGGTATCATATAAATTATCCATAAGAACCATTTGTCATTTTTCCATTTTTCTAATTTTTTGTTTTTTTTCATTGTCACTGATTCGTCAGGTAATTTTATTAATCCTTTATTTCATTTAATATATTTTTGCATATAATGGCATCTAAGGATGGACAATTTAATCAATTATTCCTTTCCATAACTTAACTGTTTAACAGTTTTAGCTTATCTGCCATCTAAATTTATTTATCACTTATCAGTACTGTCATCATTGTATTCAAACGATTGAACTTACCACTCGAAACAATAACATTCTGAAGCTGAATAAATTCATGCAAACGATTTGATGGCAGAGCAGCATAAGTGATTGAAATCTTAAAACGATATTCATCGACCATTGTATCATTCGTTGAATCATTTATGAAGATTTTGAATAAAAACTGATCGTTTTTAGTCCATTCATCGAGGAAATCACTTTTTGGTTTGTATGCCACACGATGTTGATTAATATCTTCTTGAGTGAATTGTTGGGTAGATAAGCCGGAAAGAAGCAAATTTCCATATCGTGGTACATTCGTCACTTTATATATAATTTTACTTGGTTCTACCTGCAATAATCATCAGGAGAATCCCATGTATCTCGAAAAGAGTTAAGCATTCACTTGAACAGTTAATATTTAAGCGTCTAAATCTTATAGTTCACAATAAAATCGTACTTTGGAAATTTTGTTATTTCAAATAAACTTACATTTGAACTTTGAACTTTTAATAAATCAGATTTGATAGTAACAGGAAGTTTTCCTGGTGGTATCACAAGACGACCATTTGCATCCATCTTAACTTTAAATTCTTGCGAACCTTCAACTGTGAACCATTCAGGACCAATTTGATGAAGACCATCGCTTACGAGAAATGAAAAGCCACCAGTTACTGTGGTACCTGAAGATAATCAACAAATTCGATTGATTTTTTTCTTTTTAATAATTTTATAAAGTAAAATGAGGTGCCATAAAGTTTTAAAAAAAAAAAAAATCTTTCAAAAATTACACCTTCACTTTTTACAAAGATTATTTCCGATTTATTAATTTCGGCTTGCGAAAAATTAGTGATAGCTTTGGAAGGATCATTTATACGAGCAACGTATCCGTTCAGTGGTTGATTGACAAGATACCGTATTTCCTCGATGGGTGTATCGTCATCCTTAATTAATTAACTAGTTTATACATTAACTCATAATTATAACAACGAATGTAGTAGCAACAATAACAATAAAATTTATCGAATTCTATAAAAGGCAATTTTAGTCTTACTTATTTCAAAACATAAAATTTAAGGAAAAAAAAGGTTAAACCTGTGAAAATAAATGTTGCTTGGTGATCAGAGCTTTATGTATATTCGGTATTTTCATTACTTCGTTACGCAGTAATTCCGGTTCTGTAACTTTTTTTGTAATATCGAAAAAAAAAAGAAAATCTTTTGTCTCATAAAACTCAAATTAATTAGACTAATTTTCAATATACGGATATGCCAGTGATTTGTCAAGTTTTTGTAAGAAAAAAGCTTACCGTACAAATTATGGTACCTTACCAAAACAGTCACCTGTTTTGGTTCGGTACATTGTTGTATTCCTGTCGTACATGCTGCTATCATGAATGTATCTGTTTGCTCTCGATTATTCGGATTATTTACGTAGTGAATTCGATGGTCGTTAAGTTCTTGAACACTAAATTGTCTGATAGTACTAATATTAGTTAAATTCCATGCATCACGAACAAGCCATCCGTTTTCGGGATCCGAAAAAACCCGAAATTCGATGTCATCTTCACCAGTAGTTGTTGCATGTAAAACATCACTGTTTATTATTTTACTGGATCCGGCTATAATTGTTATGTTTGATACCAACAATTCAACCTAAAAATAAAAATATCAAAATTTTGAAAGTTAATAATATCATATATAAAGCAACGAATATTATTTGAAATTTCAATATTATATCTTTTATCGAAACATGAATTTCATTTAATTTTTCCAATGTTATATTTAATTAGTAAAACAAAAAAAACAAATTTTAAATTTTATATTACCTTGTCATCTACAATATTAATAAATAGCGTATATGGTCCGATCATTTGTTTTCCGCTCGAAACATTGAAAACGATCGAATCACGTGTTGAAAGCACGCCGCTATGCAAATATTGTATTTGTCCGGCGTTAACATGCGCTTGCGTAAAACGTGAAACGAAGAAATTACTTGGCATTACAGTACGTCCATTATTAATTGCTGAAAGAGCGATTTCCTTATCAGTTTCTCTATGGTTCTATTCTAAAACATTTTTGTTTTTCTTCTCAATACTAAAATTTTAAATTAAAATAAATATTAAACTGAAAAAATTTTATCTCTCAGCAAATTTTCCCCGAGTTTATACAATTTATCGCAAAAGATTTATTAGTTCAGCAATTAGAAATCTTAATATTAGAGGAGAAATTTTTTAATAATAAGACTTTTCATTGCTGAATTATGTTATTTTATTTCTTCTATCCAAAGGATATCCAAATCATTTATTTCTTTCATCCAAAGGCTCAAAATTAATAATAGCAAATGGACAAGATATGGTAGTAATTAAAAATAAATACAGTATGTAATTTTTACAGTATTGACATTATGCATTTGTATTTCAATGCAAAGTTTGGTAATTATAAAAGCATAGAAAAAAAAAATGAGAAAAAAACTCTTCTAAGCTTTTATACCTTTTACTGATTCCAATATTAGTGAACCATGCATTGGTTGTCGGATGATATCAAAGACGATCTCGTTTGATTGTTTATCTGAAGCTGTCGCTAACAGAATACTTTTATCAATTTGCGAAATTGATGCGAAAGGAACAACCAATGAGGTCAAAGTACGCATTTCCAAATGATGTCTTACATTATCATCCAATTTAGTTTTTAGAATTTTAAAAATTTTCATAACTGTTAGATTTGCAACCGTAGCAGTAATTACTTGTTCATTTTCTCTATCATCAAATAATGGAGCAGTGATACGGTAAAATATTCGGCCATCATCGATATCCTATAAAATAAAAATGACGATGGAAATTTTTTTCATTCATTTTCTTTTTTTTGTTTTGTTTTTGCCATATCATTTTGCATCTTATTTATTTACCTGTTTATTTATTTAACTCCGACTGTTTATTTTTTGAAAATTCCTGATATTTGAGAAATTTTTACCTGTTGTGTAAAATTTTTTATCATTTTCTTGGTAAAATTATTGACAAAAATCCAATTTCTGGTTATAACATGAAACCAAATATCAGAATTCATCGCATCAACATTCGTTATAGCGGAAAGATTATGATTTGTTATTGGTATAAGAATTGCTGATGTTATGTTAGTCGTTGAAATTGTAATATTGCTATTCTGAATCCTTATAAATGGTTCCGATGCAATGATTGTTAATACTGATTGTACTTCATGTATTCCATCCGATACGGTATAACTATAATAATGACGATTTTAATTTTGCATGCGTTATTTCATAAGGATGAAAAGTAGTTGCTTCATTCAAATTGATTATAAATGTCTTATTATAAATTCTATTATTTTACACTGGAGCAATGATACGGTATAATATTCGGCCATCGTTGATATCCTATAAAATAAAAATATTTTTTTTTTCGAATAATCAATTTTTATTCGAAATTTTACAATGGACTTACTTCATTCTGAACTTTTTGTTTAATCCAAAATGCTTTATTAGCACTTCACCATTCTGCATTTGTTGTTGAGTGAAACTATGCAACGGCATAGCTGGTAGGAAATTAGATAAAACTGCAGCATGTCGAAAATTATCATGAAAAGTAAACTTTAATGGTTGTGCATCGATATCATCATCTATCCAAGGTAATAATGATGGATAGAGTATACGATCACCACGTTCTATTATCTGAAATTTTGTCCCTAAATTTTACATCGAATGTAATATCTACTAATCTTCGTATTGTAACGATTATGCAATCTCTTCATGAACTTATAAAAAAAAAAAAAAATTTACTCCATCAAATACATGTACGATGTATTAAATTCTCGAATGCTTAATTTGTATTCTTCTAAAAACTGACATTTTCTGTGAATTATAGACAATTCAAATTATCCGATGAAAATGATTCAAGATATTAAACAGCATAAATTTCAAATGTTATATTCCTGCAAAAATCTACCATCCCTTTGATGGAATATATGCTCAATGATTTAATTCATCTATGGAAAACTAAAAAAAAAAAAAATGCGTCAAAAAATTTGTTAAAAATGATATGAATATAAAATACTTGTAAAATATTATTGCCAGCTAATCTTGGAATATTATCATTCTTCAAGATCAATCTTATTGTTAACCAAAATGATATTCGACTTGTACGCTGATAAGCACTTTCGGCTAAGAGCAATATCCGATCAATGCGATTTTCTCCATCCATATGCTTGTAGAAGATGCTGAACATTTGAATTATTACAATCTAACTTTATCAAACATACATTTTCAATTCCATCTCTTAACCTATTTTTAATTTTTCAAATATTTTGCATCAATTCAGTTGAAATTTAGTAAATTCTTGTGGAATTCCATGAAAATTTAATTTAAGAAGCTTGAAATTCAAATTTGAATTCACTTACTTGCCATTGTTAATATCAGAAGTAGTGAAATTATCACCATCGACTAATTTTATTTGTTCACCAGTTGCTCTATTCACCACTATATCACCATAAGTAGGGGCATTACCAATAATAAACACAAAATTGCTACTATCCGGGGTTCTTAATGATAATGATTCATTGGTTATCTGTAATATAAATGATAATGCTGAAATTTAAGGTTCCTAAATTCAAAATAAAGCCTTATTCATTTAAGGAGCCCCAAGATTCTTCAAATTTGCCTTCTACATATCAAAATTACAATTTAAAGTTTGAATGGAATTGAATCCAATAGATTATAATTTAAAGCCTGTTAAATATACCAACTGATAGCAATCTTTTTCTCTGAGAACTGAGTTTTAATTTCATTTAAAAGAATAAAGAATTGAAAAATTTAGTTTAAATTCAAAAACCATTAAAATCATCTGAAAATTATCAAGAAATTTGAAATTTTTTTGTGAAGAAAAATAACTCTTGTTAATTTAAATTTCGGAATTAACCTTTTGTATACCGCCTTCATCAACAATAACAGTTCGATTAATGAGTTGTACAGAACCACGTCCTGGAATAAATGTTATCTCGAAACGGATTTCCTCCGATGTGACCGATGGCGCAATTAATCGAAAAGTGAAAAAATCGCTGACAATTGAATATTGCACAAAATGCATTTTGTATGTAATGTCACCATCATCAATGTGCTGTAATATGAAAATTTAGCCAAAACATGAATAGTTCAAAAATTATTTCAAATTTGATCTTATCTAATGATAATTAAATACGATATTCTTTTCTATTTAATAATTCGAATTTCGTAATAAATATTTTATTCATAGAATAAATGATATGAAAATGTTTTCAATTATTTTTGTTTAAATCTAAATTTTTAGTTTTGAAATTTAGTTAGATAAGTAATAAGATATTATTGTTTCAAAATGAATGAATATGAGCTGAATAAGTTAGCAAAATTCATTGATCTATCAAATTCATTGCAAAAAATTGGTGTACATAAATGCATCAGTGAATAGTAAGACAAAAAGTGAAGCAATGAATACGTTAAGCTTTAGTTTATTAAACTTCAAAATTCAAATTTTAAATTTAAACGAAAATAATTAATTCGATGAAGTGAGAATGACTTAATTAACAAAAGGATTTAGATGACAAGCGAATTTTGCGATGTCAAATATATTTTCACTAGTTTTCTGTAGTGGAACGAAAAAGCATTAAGAGAAATTGACTAAATTGATTATTTCTTTTTTAAACAAAATTTGCATATTACGTAATAAATACCTTTTGAGTGAAATTCGATGAAACTCCAATTCGTCGATTACGATTTTTTTCAATTCGACGTGATAAAATACCAAATTTCGGTGGTTCAATAATATGATAAATAAGTTGACTGGTTGGGAAACTTTTGGGAAATGTCCAAGCAAACAAATTTTCCCTTTTTAGCGGTAAATTATCGGTGTTATTTAATAAATATGGGATACGATTAAAAATTTTAACATGAACTGGAATGAACGTGATTCGAAAAACATGTATCATTGATGTCGTGGTATTAACGCGAATCTAAATAATCATAAGATGAAATTCATTTCTTCAAGAGAAAATTTGTTCAATATTATAGATGATTGACTCGATTATTAATGTGTAAATAAGGAAGAAAAGAATTTCGTGGTAGTTAAATTGAAAGCAAGCATAACAAAAGCGAACAAATATTTCAAATTTTTAAATTAAATTCATTTTTATACTATCATCGAATTTATTCATTCCATGAATTCGTTGTATTCTTTGATGAAAATTACCTGAAAGCTAAAAGTATCAAATAACGGATGCGCAATACTGGAATGTTTATACTGTACACGTGAATTGTCAATATCGTTTTGAGTAAATGTTGAACAAATTTCAAATTGTCCCAATCCACGGCTACATTGCACAACACCATATTCCGGTTGATCAACAATGGTATACTCAATTGGTATTTCAGGAATATTTGTTGTAAATGATAAATTTGCCGATGAGATAATACCTGCCGTTTGATGGATTACTTTCAGACCTATAATTACTACCTATTATTTATATAATGATTCAGTTGTTTATTATATGTATCTTAATTGATGTCATTTTTTTTTTTTGCTTCGAAATATTTGCCGTTTTTTGTTTGTTCGATTATTTATTTACATCTCAAAAATTGTTATTACTTATATGACATTTTTTTTTCATCAATTGTTTGCATTAGGCTTCCAAGTTTGACTTTTCCAAGTTTGGTAAATCATTTGTTTTACTAATAAACCTATTATGTATTTATTTATCTACCCAGTTTTTTTTTTTTTTCATTTATTTTCAGTCAAAATATAAAATACCCGTATTAGCCTTCAATCGTATTTCAATTGGAGCAAAATGTATTATCAACTCAAGCGCATCAGACTGCTGTTCACCATCACTAGCAATCAGTTTCAACGTGCCCTGATTCCTCTTACCCGTAGAAACGAAGTGAATCTGAAATAAAAATTACAATAGAATGATTCAGAGTATTTATTTCAGTCCATTATTACTTTTAATCTTAAATATGACTATTTTTAAAATGGAAATTTGCCTAAATATACAGCTATCTCATATTAAAATTTGACAAAAATAGTCAAGTCAAACTTCTGGTAATCATTAAACTAATTATTAAATACTGCTATCAATTCTGAGGATATTAATAATGAAAGAAAATATGTAAATTCAAATCTATCATTCTCTTCGTCTTTGATCATTCTCGATTTATTTTCTTCAAGAATCAAAAAATACAAAAGATAAAAAGACAAAAACATTAAGGCATGATGGATTTCGAACATTGATTACAATTTTTGTCTTTATCTTCTTTATTATTTTAATAAATTTTAAGCATTTAAATAGACTTACATCATTATTTAAAAAATCTCGTTGAGAAAACTTTCGAATTTCTCTTCCGTCCGAATTTTCTAATCGCACTCCATTAGCAGCAATAACAGTGACAAATACCGTTTCCGGATTGTTATCCGGATCCCGCAAGCTTATTGCTCGGCTATCTAACAGAAGCCTTTAAATAAATCCATTCAAAAATTTCCATATATATTAAATTTCAGAACCGGAAGAGCTAGAAAATGGTGAATGAAAAGGGCCGGAAATCTAAGTTTCAAAGTATAGCAAGCAAGTAATCTCTTCACTATCATTATTTGTTCTTCATTTCACCCTATGCATTGATAATTTTGGTGCTATTTCAACTTAAAAAATCTATCTTACAAGCTTTAAAACTCATAAAGATACCTTTACCAGGTGTAAGAAATATTTCATTTGCTGCCACACACTGTCAGACAAATATATAAAGAATTAAAAATTATTTCTGTGCCATATTTTAAACTTATAGCAACTTTTGATATCTTTAGCGATAGTTTTGTTTCTAATATTTCTATTCAAGTAAATTCATCATTTTTAAAAATTTCATTTTCTTCTCCATCTTTAGAGTTGCTCAGTTCCATTCTGTCATGAAATTTCATTATCATTTTTTCCTCTCCTCTTTTATTCACATATTTGTTTTTCACTAAATTTTACAAAAAAGAAAACAAAAACAAAAACAAAAACAACAAAAAATTCATATTAAATTAATGAAATGAATGTAATAAATGAACTTTTCGCATTTTATCATAAATTTTTAACATTATATTTGTTATTATGACTTATTGAAAATGCTTATTTTTATAAAATGAATAATGGAAAGGATTAAAACTTTTTCTTTGGAATCATACTTTGAATCACCGGTTATCCACAATCTTTCCGAATCAGTTCCCGGTCTAAGTTCCGGTGCATCATTTACAGGATTGATTCGTACTGCTATGTTATAGATCATGTTTCGTTTTGGTGCTACCACTTCTTGTGAAGTTATCTCACCCTAAAATTCAAAATTTACAATCTTTTGGCATGAAATGAATGATTCAATCAGTTTTTCAAATTAATGTTTCAAACATCGAATGATTTTTATTTATCAAATGATTCGCAAGTGAAACGAAAGAAGCGAAAATCATCTTGACAAGAATTATTTATTTTAAATATATTTAGCATCAAAAAGGTATCAAAATACCTCTAAACCAATGAAATCAACAGTTGTTTCGCTATCATCATGTTTGTAATATATTTTATTGGATAAAATATCGCTACTAACAAATTGGCTTATTGGTTTACCGAACTTTAGTAATTGCCCATGTTGTGGTGGTTCCAGTATCCTGAAACAATAAATAGCAGGTAAAGGTTGATCAGTAAACAGCTAAGTGAATAAATGAATAAATAAATAGGCAAGATAGCAGTCAATTTCAAGTAATACAGAAATTACTTGAAAGAACAGTTCTTATACGTTCGGAAATTAATAACTCAAAGGACAATTTGACTGCATAAAAGAATTAAATTTAGAATACCATGGAGAAAAAGTGAATTCAGAAGTTCTTAGAAAACAATTAATTTAAAAGCAGCTTGCATATTATTGAATAATTGTATGTTTTCCAGAGATTATCTCCAAGGGGATCTAATCGATTGCTATCAGTAAAACTGAAACAATCCAGATAATTTAATAAATATATAAAATTTGAATAATTTATTTTTCTTTTTCTCCTAATTTATTTTAACTTGCTTTTCTATAATTTATTTTTCTATTTCAAAGCTCTTTTTCTTGTCTCTTTTTTCATCCTTTTTCTTTATCTTTTGTTCGGTTTCGTCAAAACGATATTACCTGAACAATATGTCTCCTTTGGAATTACTCTCGTGATATCGCTTTGAGAATCCGTGAATATTCCAACTTTGTACTGGAGCCATTGCTCCCTCATTCAAATCTAATGGTTCTGTAAAATGTGATGGTTTCACATAAATTGGCGGAGGTCGTGGTCCATCTGATTGTTCGTTTGTATCCCTTTGTTGTTGTTGTTGTTGTTGTTGTTGTTGTTGTTGTTGTTGTTGTTGTTGTTGTTGCTGTGATTTTTCATCAGCGCTAAATCTTTTTGAAATTTTTTTTCAAATTTATAGGATTTAAAATTTGTTTGAAGAACTTCAATATTCTTCTCATATTTCATCCTCATCTTAAATCAGATTTATATTTCTCAATGGTTTTGTAAAGTTTGATTAAGAAATTTTTGAAATCCTTTCATCTTCTCTTTCATTTCCTCAATAGCAAACGAGACAACTGATGGGTAAGATGGATATGAAAATATAAGCAATTCATATCCTATTACTGATATCAAATTACAGCCAGAACTCTCAGCTCAAATACGATATTACTAACCTGCACCATCGATCTAATAAAATTTTTGTATCAATAGTAATATTTCCTATACAACCATCAAAAAACTGTTCGTGGCTTCCATTTGTATCACCAATTTGCAATTCTAAAATGCTATTTTTCAATTTAATTTCACACAAATTTTAATATTACATCAATCAATACAAATTTTTTTAACAATCAGTTAGAAGTTAAACAGAAACTACAACAGCCTGTAATACTACCTTTTCAACGAAAGAAAATAAAAAATTTTGTGAAATCTTCGAAATGAATAATAATACCTTATTATTCATATATTTCGATCGTTGTGATAATCTTATCACAATATTTTCTGTCTAGGTTTTTAAGAGAATCTATCGATTGATCTAATCGATCAATCTCTTGATCAAAGAAATCTTGCAGTGTTAACCATTATGTTTCACACTGGATCATAAATTTTTTTGTTATACATGAGATTGAGATCAGAAATATCTTTTCTTCGAAAGATTTTTTAATTTAATTTCAAACTGCACTTTATATATTTGAGAATCACAATTTTTATTAGTATATTTATTAATAATTGCTTTGTACCGACAAAAATATCATTGTCTCTAATTTATTTCTTTATAGTATTTTAAAGTATCGATGTTAAGAAATACTCTAATATAATTGTAATTTCAAATTGAGAATTTTCTTACTTAATTGAGAATTTTCTCGACACAATGATGGGGATAGCATCATTTTCGATATATTATTATTCACTGTAATTTTCAATGAAATATCATTGAAACATTTGATACTTAGCATATTAACTGTGCTGTTATCAAGTGAAGCAATCAATTGAGAATCGGCGAATAAATTTCCATTTCGTTCAGAAATTGTTAAATTTCGACTTCGTGACAATAGACGTATAATAAAATGCCTCTCAGAATTTAGATTTTCGGAAATTAAATTTGAACTTTGATCCGAAATTTCTGGCATAGCTAACAAAGCCATTCGAGTGGTAATATTCAATCTCAGGACTGAAACGAGCAAAGATACGGGCAACGATAATAAAACAACCATTAGACAGATTATTAAGAATTGATTCTTTTCAGCAGAAAAATAATGCTCATTTTTTTTCTTCCCAAAGACGCCTAGCAATCGTAAGAGCAACTGTTGACATAATTTGTTGAATTAACAGTGAATGTTGCCTCAATTGATGATCAATCTTTACGTTCAAAGAAAACGAAATCATTTAATAATTCATTCGGCTGATGTTTTAGCGTCCACATAAAACTACCACACCATTAACTCATTTGCACAATTCTGAAAATGATATTTTCGTAATCTCAATTAAATTACTTCGACGTATATTTGAAATACATTTCCGAAATATTTAAAAATAATCTAAAGATGAAAGAAGTGCGAAAAGAAAAAAAAAAAAAAACAAAAACAGGGATGACTCAGGAAATCATTGTGCACAAAGTTGAAAATCCGATTGGAAATATGTATAATCACTGATTTTGAATAAGCTGTCGAAATTTATGAGCGATATTAATATGTTTCTATGTATTGGTAAGATTGCTTTCATAGTAAACGGCAATCCGCAAAATATTTTAGTCTAAAATGTCCTTTTGATTAAATAATTTTTAAATAAATGCTTATTAACAACAAATATGAAAGTCTTTGTTAAAAAAATATTTATTTTGCTAAAAATATACTACTCTTGTAATGGTAGAAAAAGTGAACATTATTAACATTATTATCGTAAAATTCTGAAGCATCTCGGAAAAAGAGAAAGAAATATACATTTGTTTCATGTTTCGACAATTTTAAAATAAACAAACACATACTCTGGTAAATATAATTTGTATATATGCGCATGTGCTCGGTATTTGAATATGTGTTTTTTGAAGACAAAAATTAAAAAGTTTAAACTGGAAAAGTAAATAAAAATTCGAACTAATATTTGAATTTGAATTACTGTTTTGGAAAGAATCTTAGGATTCAATTTAATATTGGTTAATTATGGCATAATTATCATTTTGTTTTAAAATTCGAATCGGTTCTTTTCAACTGACATGAAACATAAAAACAGGAAAGCAACAAAGAACATACTACTTTTTGGATGGGTTATGCTAATTATGAAAAGATTAATTAGTCAAAAAAACGAAGCAGTGAATTATCGATAGTGTAAGCAATGAATCGTTCAAAAAACATGTTTGAACGAATTCATCAGGATCCATTTCAGAAAGATGAATTTACGCCATTTTGGATATTCGATTACATTATTCAGAACATATTCTATAAAGAATAAATTATAACACTTGTACTTTGCATATGCATTTTTCTAAAGATATAACAGAATTTAGAATACATTGATACAACAACTCTTTTAGATGGGAAAATATCATTATTTTAAAGTAAATAAAATTTAATTATCCAACAAGGATCTCTATTTTAAATTTTACATTTAAAGCAGCTAGTTGGAGTATAGCTCTTCATTAATTTTATATTTATTACGCTAAATATCAGCCAGTATCATTCACGCAGAAACATACTACTCTCTCGTTCTATAGATTGAATTATGCTAAGTGACGAAAAAATTTGAATAAAAGGATTCAGACAGAAAATTGAATTTGAAACTTAAAACTTGCACAATTTTATAAATTATATTTTTAAAATGTAATTTTCAGAACTTTCGTAATCGTTTGCATTCAAAGAAAATTAATGAAATTAATGGCGGAAGAAGTTTCAAGAAATTTGAGATTTCACTAATGATAGTAATTATTTATTGATTTTTCTCTGCTAGTGAAATTAACATGAAATTTTACGATAAATATCAGTTTATATATGAATCATTTAAATCATTTATATCCATAATAATAATAATAAAGATGATATTAACGTTAAACCATCATATCACTCTATTATAGTACCATTTCGTATAATTTCCTCCTAGAAATATGGCAGGTAAGAGAGAGAGAGAGAGAAAAAAAAATGTGATATGATTTTTTGCTGAAGATTTTTCATAACTTTAAATAATCAATATAATCTTATCATCTTATCATTTCTCCAACCAATTCTTCTCTGCTATTGATAAAATAAAATTTTAACCAAAAAACAAGTTTTCTGAAATGGATGAAAAAAAGAATTGAAAAATTTGAGCATTTTCACGATTGCTGCTGAAATAACGCTGTTTCTTTGCCACTTTAGTTAATGTAAATGTATATGTTTGCATGCTCAAGTGATACATATTTTCGAAAAAGTCAGTTTTGACAAAGTTGTTATCTGCGATTTATCTCAAAAATTGATCACTGAAAAATTTCAAATCTCTAAAAAGAACAGAAAAGATGTAATAGCTAAAATTCGAAAACTTATTTAATTAATAGCATTTTCTCTAATGATTGCATCAAAGAGTCATCAAAATGAATATCTAAATAGATATCACAGTTCTCTTCAGGATTCGATGCCACAATTGTACTTGGCAAATGGTAGAGGAAAAAAGCATAATATTGGAGAAGTGTCGAATTCAAACAAATCAATGTTCGTTGCTGTAAGGATTAATGAATAAATTTGAAAAAAAAATCTTGACTATTTGAAAAGACGGAATTGATAAGAAGAAAAGTAGAAGAAAGAGAATTTTGATTTATAAATCCGTCATCTTCGACATTCTTTATTTACTTCAATAATAATTTCAGTAAAAGATTACGTAGTGATTCTATCGAAAAGTTACAAATATAAACGTTTCAATCAATCAATCAATTATCCGAAATATTTCAGTTTGCATAATAATTCTATGATCGTTCGCGATATGAAATTTGTGAATGAAATTTGATATTAGAAAAATGTTACTGATATTTTTGAAGAAAAATTATAAAGATTAATTCATTTTTTTAATAAAATGGATCAATTTTCTTTAAAAAAAAAAACAAATTTAAGTCGAAAATTTTACAAGAAAAATTATTTCAACAATTACACAAAAAAATTTCCAAAAGAAAATGAAAATAAAAAAAAAAAAAAAGAATGATAGCATGGCTAAAATTATTGGATCTAAGCGATATATATATGATTGGTGAGATGATGATAGTTGCGGTGGTGGAAACATGTGGCACTCGAAATTCATTGTTGCTTTCTTCTTCTTCTTCACCGGGAAACCGATCTTATACTTCGGCTGTTCGAACTGATTAGTGAAAATGATCATTGATTTGCTTCGTTAGTTCCATTTATCTATCACACAAAGTAGAACCAATTGCTCATCAGACGAATGTATGGATATTCATTCATCTCTTTTAACCATTCCTTCAATCATTAAACTAAAAAGGATAATGAAGAAAGTAAGTTTTTTGCCAGATGTTTGTTCAAAAAAATTGCCTAAACATTCGCCCACAATAATTCTTTTTTATGAAAACTTTCTTAAACTTTTTTTTAAATGCTCTCAATTTCTTTCCTTTTTTTTTTTTTCTTTTGATTATAATCTCAAATTTGTTTCTTCTATTTTAGCATAATCAATACATTCATATCATTAGTCATTTCAATTAGTTCAAACCCATAAAATATCGAAATTGCATGTCATTTCTCATTCAATATTCATCAAAAATTCCATGAAGTAATGTTTCATTTTGTACATTGAATTTCACTATCAGCTTAATAGTGAAATTGCTCCTGGATCTTCTAATGAATAGAGTAATTAGTAAATATGAAGATGCTGATGGACATGTAGGCAATGGAATGGAATGTCAGGCAACCTTCCAAAAAAAGTTGCGGTATCATTTTCTGATCAATAGGAGAACCATTTTTCTTTTGGAATGAATCTTTGAATGAATAAGAACAGAAATTCCCATTAAACTAAAATATAATAGCGGTAATTCATCCGAATTAATAAATATGATCCAATTTATGCAAACTAAATAACCAAAATGCACATTAAGTCGCTATTTTTCTTACCACATTGGCCATAAGGAAATTTTTTCTTTATCACTTTTCTTGCAAACATCTGGTGACCATTTTGTGAATGTAATAAATAGCTTCAGAATCGAAGCCTATATGCAAAAATTATATGGTTCCTTATAGCAAAAAATGAGTGTTCAAATAGAATTATAATACTTATATAAAAGATAAATAAATTAGAGAAAATTGTGATGCATGCAGCACTCTCAAAACGAATCTATTTTGTGAATTATTTTACAGAAAGTTTGCTCGAGCTGTACAAAGAGTTATTATAGTTGACAAATGTAGATTACGCAGTAAGCAAAGAAATGTACTGGATATTGGCAATTTCCGGAATGGATTTTCGAACAAAGAACAGGAAGATGGTATCATATGATGTCCTGTACCGACTAGCATCATGAAAACAAAATAAATTGTTCCGTAACGTAGGATGACAATTCAGAATGCATAATTATTTCTTGTGAAATAAGACTATTTCAATCAAAAACAAATTTATTAAAATTTAAATCAAGCGATACAATTGCGATAAAATGTCTATTCACAACATTAAATCATTACATTTAAACAATCAACGTAATATTGAAAAATTGCACAAACAATCACATAAAATAACAAAATTAACATATAAAATAGCTAATATGTATGATATAATAGGTAATTACTGTTTATCATTCTTAGTCGAACTGAATTGGATTGGAATATTTTTAATTTGCGGATTTTCGATAGTTTTTTTCTTAGCAGTTATTCGGAGGACTCCCTGATCAGACAACTGCGATTCCAAACTGTCCTGCAGTACGGTCTTCGGAATGGTGTATTTGCGGATGAAGTGTCGTTCCACGGAACCATGCTGATCATTCCGCTCTTCGTGATGTCCTTCAACGCAGAGCATCCCATTTTGCATCTTCACCGATAATTCTTCCGGTTTGAAATGGCTAACATCTAGCTGAACACCGAAATTCTCCTTGTCATCAACGATCTAAAAGACAATTTACGGTAACTATGAACTCCTTAGATAAGAACTTATGGAAAAAAAAGGGTTGGTGGTGATGAGATGATATCAGTAAAAATAAGAACGGGATTAAAAATTAACTGGCGGAAATCAAAGAAAAACACTAAAAGATATACTTCGGCGAAAGAATTGCGACTCGCGGTTTCACACTCCCACAACGGTTCAAGGGAATCCTCGAAATTCTCCAATAACTGATTCATTAGTCCACCGACAGTACGTCGTCCTTCAATTGGGCAATTGTGCCATCTTGAAAAGGATGGAAAAGCCAATAGCGCCATTTATGTCGTCGTTCAAATGAGTAAAAACGTCGAAATATTGAAATTTCCAGGTTGAAATTGCCGGAAACCATCGCTCTTATATACTCCAGATAGAGAATGTGATAGAATTGTCCAGAACATTCCACAAAGTTCTCGAACATTCCATCTCTGCCACTATGTGTGACAGAACTGTCTAGAATATTCTACAATGTTCCGAACTCTCTTTTACACGTGCTCTCTTTTCCAAACTCTCTATCTCTAACCAGGCAAGTGCAGGAGTTGATGCATAGATGCAAAAGCATCGAAGCACAAAAAAAAAAAAAAAATTTACAGTCTAATCGAGATAAATTTTTCAATTAAATCAATGTCACATCCATCATTCATTCATTGTCAACTTTTCATCTAATCTCATTTTGCTTTTTTTGAAAATCAACGAATAATTCCATATTTTAGACTGTAAAATTTTTTTTTTTTTGTGCTTCGATGCTTTTGCATCTATGCATCAACTCTTGCACTTGCCTGGTTAGAGATAGAGAGTTTGGAAAAGAGAGCACGTGTAAAAGAGAGTTCGGAACATTGTAGAATATTCTAGACAGTTCTGTCACACATAGTGGCAGAGATGGAATGTTCGAGAACTTT